>PVIW01000942.1:0-365136 GCA_004026585.1 Noctilio leporinus
GGAACTTGTACCCTTTGCAACAACATGGATGGAACTGGAGAGTATTATGCTTAGTGAAATAAGCCAGTCAGTGAAGGACAGATATCATATGGTCTCACCCATTACGGGACAATAATGAGCAAAACTAACAACAAGCAAAGCAGAACCAAGTATATGAATGCAAGGAATAGGCCTTCAGTGGTCAGGGGGAAAGGGGTTGGGGGGAGGGGGAAGGCAGAGGCGGGGAAGGGGAGCAGCTTAGACAAGAACCTAGTATAAAGGAACCATGGACATGGACAACAGGTGGGATTGACTTTGGGGGGAATGGTTGGGTGGGGAGGGGGACAGAGGGGAGCAAAAAGGGGATGGATGTAATACAACAACAATAAAATTAAAAAAAAAAAGATTTGCTGTGAAGACTAAATGAGCTAGCTAATTTTAAAGAGCTTTGTAAACAGTGATAATAGTGATGATGATGATGATGGTGATGGTGGTGTTGGTAATAGATAAGGCCTACTGAGTGTTTACAGTGTGCCAGGCACTATTACTTCCTTTATGAATTTTTTAAAATTTTCACAACTCTTTTTTTTTTTTTTTAATTTTATTGTTGTTGTATTACATCCATCCCCTTTTTGCTCCCCTCTGTCCCCCTCCCCACCTACCCATTCCCCCCAAAGTTAATCCCCCCTGTTGTCCATGTCCATGGTTCCTTTATACTAGGTTCTTGTCTAAGCTGCTCCCCTTTCTTGCCTCTGCCTCCCCCCTCCCCCCAAATTTTCACAACTCTTTTGTGAAACCAATACTATCCTAATAACCATTTAGCATATAACATAAGCCATGGAAAGGCTAAATAATTTGTTCAAGGTCATTTAGCCATTAAGTGGCAGAGTGTGACTTTAAATTGGGTCATCTGCCTGGAATTACTTCCTACTGTAAAGTACATACTGAAATATTAGGAAAAACAAAATACAGTGTGCTTTGCCTCGAGACCACCTATGTAATATGACTTATTGTCAAGTTGTAAAAATATGTTAATCTATAAATTGTTGAAGGGAGTGACAAGAGTAATTCGCAGCAAGGACACGATTACTTAAGTGCATACATTACTGAAGTTTTAATGGCATTTTATTACGTGGCTTTATCTTAGTTTTTGTTTGTTTCTCTTTTTCTTCTTCTTTTCCTTAGGAAGATTCAGGAAGTCACAATAAGCAGAGAGTTACAGACGTAACATCTGGAAAGCTGGATCCTTAGGTAAGCCTTCTAAAAGGCTCCTTGTTAGGCCAAAATGAACAAAGTGTTCATTATCTGTTGTCCTTAATTTTCAACTGAAACTGAAGTAAGAGGCTTTCAAAAAAGGAGGCGTTCAGTAGCACAAGTGGAAAGATAGGCTCAGATTATTACCCTCTCGTACTAGAGCCAGAGGAGTTCTTTTACTTTGAGAAGTTACTTTATTTTTATTTGTGATTCTTTTCATAAGCTAAACACACATTTACCCAGGAGAATGACTCCCATGTGAGTTGACCTGAAAAAATGATATGATATCTTGATGCTTTCATATTTCACCCTATTAGGAATAATAATTTGGAGAGTGTTGTAAGTTAGCACACAAGGTGGTTAGCTTTTAAAATGTCCCATAGGACCACAGAGGAAATAAACACAATGCAAAACAACTCCATGTTAAAACGTACCAGCAGACTTATAGAAATGATCTGATTCAGAACATTTCATTCATTATAAAATATCAGATGCTGTACTTCAAACATAAGAGGAATCTGTACTCAATCTCTGCCCAAGAAGAAATGCAATGCCTTAAATGAAATAGATACTGTATTTCTATCTTAAACAAACACCTTTGTGGCATCTTCATAAATCATACACAGGGACTGTCTATGATAAAAAGCAAACTTGCTTTTAATAAAACTGAAATCACAAATATTTTTCAAAGGTTCCCTATAAAATATATCTGAACATAGGACTGCATCTTAGAGAAAAAGAAGACTAGTGGGATTTATGTGGTTCTTTGCAGATACTTTTCCTCTGCTGCATAGGAGCATTAAAGAAACAAAGCTTGAATTCTGGTTTCAGAGATGACAACAAATGTGAATGATAAGGAAATTGTCTGAAACTTAAGGCTTTATATACTTTTCCCATGTTCATAAAAAATGATGTTGATAACTGTTATAAGCTAATAACTGCACTAAAATGTTATATAGTAATAAAAAGTTAAAAAGGAAAAAAAAGAAAAAAATGACGTGGGTAGCTTCCATTTCCAGTCACAGTAGCAACTGGTAATGATGGCTTTATCCAGCCATAAACTATTAAAAACTAGCAAATTTTTTGATACTGGAAAACCCTTAGCACAGCATCATGAACTCTACACAAGAGAAATCACATGAGAAGAGCTGCCTGATTATCCCAGGTCTCTGCCTAGGCACAGAGGGTGGAGCCAAAGTAGTGCACAATGACCTTGCTGAGCTAAGAAGGCAGGTGTTCAAGACTGAGGCAGATGGAGTGGCTAGAATGCTGATGCCGGCTCTTAGAGAAAACTGGAAATTGTATAAAGAAGAAACTATGGAAATCTGCATAAAGTCCCTTTAAGACTTGGCTAAATACTAACCTGTTCATGCCTAGGGCAGGACTCTATGAGGTACAGCAGAGCTACTAGGGAGCTGGGAATGGAACGGAGAAGCTGAAGTGCATAGAGCTGGGTGTTATTGGAATTCTGACCTGCCAGAGAGGAGAGGCCTTGCTGACATGCTGGGCATGCAACTGAGATTTGAAAATTACCATCACACTGAGGAGAAAAGCCATTCCAGTCATAGAGTGAGGACTACACAAAACCTGCCCTCACACATTTTAATAACAAGCCTTGAAAGGGTCCATTGGTTCATGAGTAAATTCACTTCTTGCCAGAACAAAATTGAACAATTATGCAAAGAAGACAACAAAATCCTGATTGTCAACCTGTTAATATTCACAATACTTAGCACACTAAAACTTTTCACCAGATGTTAAAAGGAATAGAAAAAATTTAACCTGTAGCCAGAGAAAAAAAGTAATAGAGGCAAATCCGAAATAACAAACATGTTAGAGTTAGCAGACAGGCTAAATACCCTGACACTGCTCTTTTGAACACCTAACTCTTACTCAGCCATGAAGGCTTTGGATTTGAAGAGGTGGTCTGCACAATAAACCTTCCATGTGGGTACAGTAGTTTTATCCATTTAAATAAATAGTGAGCTTTTATATATAGGGTCCAAAAGTGTCAAGGAAAAGAAGACAGTCTATTTCCAGTAGCCAATTCAGCATAAGATATCAAGAACTCAGGGTTAAGCCCCTGAAGCATAACACTTTACCATGTTAAAAAAAGAAATGAATAAAATAGCTATTAACAATGCATTTGAGGATTCAAAAGAAAAAGATCAACATAATGAGTAAACAACCAATCTCAATGGAAAATTGGAAATTATAAATGACAACCAAATGAAACTTATAGAAATAAAAAAACACAATACCAAAACTCAAAAATTTGTTGCATGGGGCAAAACAACAGATTTGATGCAGAAGGAAAAAATAAATTGTCAGTGAAATTGGAAAATAAAAACTATATAAAAGTAAGGCACCACAAGAAAAAAGGTTAATCCTTGCACACTTTTATAAAAATCTACAAGTTAATTCTAAAATGTATGTGAAAATGCAAAGACCTAGAATAGTGAAAAAATCTTCCAAGAGAACAATATTGGAGGATTATCTGATTTTGAGATTTTCTATAAAGCTGTAGTAATCATGATAGTACAATATTATTATATCATACACATATAAATAATCTTAGACCTAAATATAAAAGTGAAAACTGTAACCTTTCTGAAAGAGAACATAGAATATTTTTGCATCCTTGGGATAGGAAAAAATTTCTTACATAAAATGCAGAAAGAATTAAAAATAAAAACATTTTTAAATAAACTATGCTTCATCAAATTACAGAATTTTCTCCTTAAACATGTATTTATATTGTATTATAAACACATTATGAAGCTATGTATAATATATAATGTAGTATTATATTATATATTTGATTATACTTCTCCCAAGCCACACACAAAGATAAATATATATGTGACAAAAGAATTATATGCTAAGTGCATTAAAAGCTCAATTACTTGACTACAGTTCAGTAATAAATAGATAACCCAATTAAAAAGGGCAAAAGACTTGAGCAGACACTTCAGAAAGGAAGATGTACAAATAGGCAATAATTACATGATTAGTCATCAGTGAAATACTATGTCACCACAGGAGATAGAGTCACAATGAGGTATCACCACATGCCTATTAGAATGGCTCAACTGGAAAACTCTGGCATGGAAGCTCATATTTTGCAAGTTGAAATGCAAAATGGGAAACCACTTTGGAAAACAGCTTGGCAACTTCTTATAAAGGTAATCATACACCTACTCTGTGCCATGGCACTTCCATTCCTAGCTATTCACTCAAGGGAACTAAAAAACATTTTTCTCACACACACACACACACACACACACACAACACATAAACGAAAATATTTATAGGTGTTTCATTTACAGTAGAAAAAACTGGGAACAACTGAAAGGTCTATCAACAGGAGAGTGAACAAATAAACTAGTTTACCCACATAGCAGTGACAGGAATTGCCCAACAGATAGATGCTCAACTTGCATGACCTTCAAAACACATCAAGCTGGATAAAAGAAGCCATTCTCAAAAAGGACTTTTTGTGTAATTCCATAAAATGGAATTCTACATATAGGCAAAAGTAACCTATGATGGGAAAAAAAATCACAACAGTGGTTGCTTGTGGTGAGAGAAGGCCTACTGAACAGGGGCACAGGGGAATTTCTAGGAGATTGGCAATGGTCTACACCTTGATCTGCTAGGGGTTCTGTAAGGGGCAAACATCTATCAAAGTCCTCCAACTCTAACAAGCAAGGTTATGATACAGTATACCAATTATACCAGAATAAGAGATCTATTAATGGCATTTACAGGGAAAGGGAAATTAAAACCACAGTGAGATGTACCTACTAGATACACCTATAGGATTGGCTAAAATGAAAAATACTGATGATACCAAGTTTTGGCATATATGTGAAGTACCAAGAACTCTCAGATATTGCTAACAGGAATATAAACTGTTAGACTTTGAAAAACAGTTTGGCAGTTTATTATAAAGGAAAATATACACCTGCCCTAATATCACTCCTAGGTATTCATCCAGGAGAAATGAAAACACACACTCACACCAAAACCTGTATGCTGTTTATAGCAGCTTTTTTCATAACAGACAAAATCTGAAAGGTCCATGAACTAGGGAATGAATAGTTAAATTGTGGAATAATAATCAGCAACAAAAGCAGCAAATGTATGCAACAAGAGAGATGAATCTTATAAGCATCATACAAAATGAGAGAAGCCAATCCAAAAAGCTACCTGCTGCGTGATTCTCTATTTCAGAAAGGCAGGTCTACAGGGACAAAAAGCACATTGTTGGTGCCGGGGCTCTAGGTGAGAAATGGGATTGACAGCAAAAGAGCACAGGGCGTTTTTCGAAGTGATGAAAATGTTCTATATTCTGATTGTGTTCTGTGAGCAGCTGTTTACATTTTTCAAAACTCAATGAATTCAAAAGGATGAATTTTAGGTTATGTAAATTATACCTTGATGAAAAGGTAAATAATTTAAACAGCCAACATCAGTTTTTCCTTTTGAGTTGGTGCCTATATACCAACACTGCTTACAATGTACAAAAGTGGAAAGCAGAAGTATGAGAAGCAACATGGCTTAAACCCAGAGGCGATAAAAGACTCAAATAAACCCTCTGAATACGGCCCTGGCCAGTAAGATCCCTGGCTAGTAACATATTACACTAAATTCTACATTTCTCAGACACGTTCTTGATGTCAATCCCTGGGCCAATAATGGGTGGATTACAGAGAATGGAAAGTGACACCATCATTGCCACCCAGGAATTTGTAATCATAAGAAGTTGACAAATTTTTACTTGCCTAATGAGAATAGGATCATGAAGTAAATTTGTACATGTTTTTATGCCTTAAATGGTGCTGGTAAGTTCAGTTATAAATAATACACAAGGTCTGTCCAGAAAAAGTCCAGCCATTGTTAATGTAACAAGAATGGTTTGCGTGACATCCATGTAACCTGGCAGCCAAGGAGGGTGGACTGGAATGTTCATTTGTGAACAATGACAACTTCACTGTACTAGTCACTGGGGGTGGTAGACACCCACTGAGTGAGCATCTGTACTGTTGGCATTCAAAATTACTGAGCAAATAGAACAACAAATATGCATCAGATTTTGCATTAAGCTTGAACATTCCACCATGTGGAAATTATTTGAATGATCCAGAAGGTCCCAGCTATGGACAACTGGTGATTGGCAGCTTCATCATGACAACGTGCCTGCTCATGCATCATGTCTCATGCAGAGTTTTTGGTGAAACACCAAATTACTGAGGTAACTCAGCCCCCTTTTCAGCCCAAACTTGGCACCCTGTGGCTTCTGGCATTTTCCAAAATGAAATCTCTTTGGAAAGGGAAGAGATTTCAGACTTGGTAAGATTCAGAAAAATATGACAGGGCAGCTGATGGCGATTAGGAGAACCGTGTGAGGTCCCAAGATGCCTACATTGAAGGCGACTGAGGCATCATTGTCCTATGTACAATGTTTCTTGTATCTTCAATAAACGTCTCAAATTTTCATATTACATGCCTGGGTACCTTCTGGACAAGCCTCATATTCTCTCAAAGAATGTTTATTTTTTATTTTCTTTTTTAATTTAATTTTATTGTTGTTGTATTACATCCATCCCCTTTTTACTCCCCTCTGTCCCCTTCCCCACCCTACTTTTTAATTTTTAATTTTCAAAAGATTTTTATTTATTATTTTTCAGAGAGAGGGGAAGGGAGAGAGGCAGAGAGAGAGAGAGAAACATCAATGTATGGTTGCCTTTCACCTGCCTCCAGCTACGGATCTAGCTGGAGACCTGGCTTGCAATCTGGTTATGTGCCCTGGCTGGGAATTGAACCAGTGACCTTTGGGAAGGAACATTTATTTTTAAAAGCAAACTATATCAGAGTAATTTAGTAAAGCAAATGCAATGCAATTGTTTATAATTTTACAGACAAGTTGTCTGGCAACCCTTGCTGGTACATGTCAAATGAGAAAAGACATTTTTTAAAATTTTGTTTTTAATTTCTAAGAACTCTTCTTAAATCAAGACACCTATTAGAAGGTGGAACAGGGTTTCAGTAAGAGATGTTATTTCAATGGAGATTGTCAGGATACAGCCAGGAGAACGTTTTATGAAGTAGAGTAGCTGCAATAGAAGTTGGGCATTAGAGATAAAATCTATGGATTCCAGTTAAGATGCATTTTCATGCTTGCATGACTGCAAAATAAATGAGTGGGGCAGAAGAGCCGACCGAAATGATGGCCCTAAGCAATGCTATGGTGGCTGAGAGCGGGATCGCTGGGTGATGGGCAGCAGCATGGGCCCTGGACTGGAAAGGCCTGAGTTTGAATCCAGACACCAGCTGTATGGCTTTGGGTAAGTTACGAACGATCTAGACTTCAACTTTTTCTCATCTGGACTATCTGGAGATAAAAATGAACAACTCATGGGGTTGGTTTGTGGTTTTAAAAGATAATCAGATAAAGTCCTTCTATAGTTCCAGGCACATAGAAAGTATTCAGTAAGTGTATGTCATTATTATTAATGCAAAGAGAAAGGGATTTAGAGTCATTAGATACGAATTCAAGTACAGGGTGACCAGCAGTTCTGGTTTGCCCAGGACACTCCTGCTTCTGGCACTCAAGGCCTTTCCTGTGTGCTGCTGGGAAACCCCAGTCCTGGGCAAACTGGGCCACTAGTCTCCCAAGTTCTTAACTGTAATCTTGGGGATCACTTAACTGTGATCTTGGGGAAGCTTCTTAAATTGGAGCCTCAATTCCTTATTTGTAAAATGAGAATGATATGAATATATTTCTATGATGGTAAAATTAAAAAATGCTTAGAAGAGATCTTTGTCAACTGAAAGCTATTTTAAAATGTTAATTATTGTTATCAATGGCACATTTGTTACTATTTTCCTAGGGACCCACGGTTTTTCTTTTCCCATTCAGCTTTTGCTCATTTTATTTTTGTTTTCCAGAATATGCCCTCTAAGTTCTCTTCTAGTCTCTGCCAATGATCGCTTGTTCCTGTCTGCTCAGGTTTTTATTTTCATTTATATTCTTTCTCTAACTCTCCAGTTGCATACTAATAGAACATTTAGAAATACTAGATAGAGATCCTTCCGGTGATGTCAAGCTCCTTTATAGTAGCTCTTCATTTATACCAATCACAGCTTCAGATACACAGATATTTGTTAGCATCAGTGTGCATGTGATGGGAAGTGGGGTTATAGGGAACATATTAGCACTTTTCTATCATTCACTTTTGAAAGTCTCTTCTAGCAAGGACATTCTACATACAGCTCTGTGATCTCTGGTTTCTTTTCAGAATATTCTTAGGTGTGCTTTCGGCCCAAGAATCCAAGGGCCACTTGTACCAGGTACCATTCAATAGAAATATTACATAGATTACAACTCTGAACCTACCTATGAAATTTTAAAATTTCTAGTAGCCAAGTATTAGTAGTCAACAAACTATTATTTCAAATTATTATATAATTGATATAAAATTCTTTATGAACTAATTTACTTAAAAAAATACTAAATCTTCAGCCCTGGCTCATGGCATAGTGGATAAGGCGCTGGCCTGTGAAACCCAAAGGTCGCTGGTTTGATTCCCCAGCCAGGGCACATAATGAGGTTGCAAGCCAGGTCTCCAGCCAGGTCCTTAGCTGGAAGCAGGTGAAAGGCATTGATGTCTCTTTCCCTCTCTGCCTCTCTCCCTACTCCTCTCTCTAAAAATAATAAATAAAATCTTTAAAAAAATAAGAAAAAATGACAAACTCTTGATATACATGACCTATAGTGGACAAGGCCACCCAACCAGCCATTGGGGAAAATTCACCACCTGGAAAAAGTCAGGGCATAGGCTAGATGTGCTTATATATTTCCCTGAACAGCTGTGGGTATGGAGATTTAATGGGCCACCTAGAATTTTCCTGCCACAGTTAATTACTCTCAAGGACAGCTTATGACTTAATTAGAGTTATCTAGCCTTCTTGCAAATACAGAATGTGTTTAATGAAATGTTCACTGTAATTACTGAATCCTTTTTCATAGTCAAATGTTTTTATTTTCCCTTTTATTCTAACATTTCAAATATTTTCCTCCCATGAGAGATTTATATATACTGGGTAGAGCTTTGTGTTATCAACTCTATAACTACTGTTATGTAATTATATAATAACCTATTGGTTAGTAACCAACCTATTTTTAATTCTTTCTTGGTCATGCATCTGACACCAGGATGTAGGTTAATGATACAAAGTAATGTTCTGATATGTTTTAAGAGTATGAGGTCACTCTTAGAGAAATGATGTTCATATCATGAAATAATATCCTTGGCTGTGTGGAAATCATGTAATTAAACTTGAAAAATCCAGTGAGTGAGTATTCGGGTGCATCCACAGGTGGTACCTATGTTTCTAAAGTAGTGACCTTAGTCTTAGTTTTAGGGGACCCATGGATGCCGAGATTGCCCCAATGTCACCTCAGAACCAGATAAAGGCGGACGAGAAGCTGGATCCCCAGTGGATGTTGCATTCGGTCCTCCTTTGGGTATTTTGCTCCATAGCTTCCCTGGTGACCTCATCTGTAGTCACAGTTTGACTGCCCATTGGTAATACATATGCATCAACTCAGGCACCATTCCTAACTCTCAAACTCTCATTATTAATGGCCTTTTTGAACATCCTTACCTATTCCCACAGATACCCCAAAGCGATAAGGTCTAGGTAACAGAGTGCTAGATCCTGGCTATTCAGCATAGAACCACCCCAAGATCACATCTACATGCCCGTTGAGGATACCATTGCTGCAGCTGCTCATCATTAAATGCTGCACCTCATATTCTCTGTACCCTCACCCCTGCACCCAGCGCCGGGTTCTTGTTGCCCAGACACCTTCCACAGTAACTCCAGAGAGCAGTTTAAAAACATCTATATAGACAAAACCAAAAATCTCTAAAAATACTACACATTATTATGCAGTATCATACAGAGAGTATAAATATTTGTGCACAATTTAAAAAGTGAAGCTAGAGCACTCATATATCCCTCATTAGGGTAGGAAGGACTGCATCACACAGCACCACACCTTGGAGACCCCTTGTTTCTTGCCACACACACATCCCCTTCCATCCATCCCAAGGAAATTTACAGTGTCATTCTCTTCCTTTTATTCCTCACCAGGCTCACCTACATAGGTATCCCCCGAACGGTACATTACTTCATGTTGCCTGGGTTTGAACTTCATGAAAATGGAAACAAATAGGACACTTGTTCTTCTTTCAGACTTAAATTTTCAAGCTTCCATAAGGATGATCGATGGAGTTGTATTTTATTCATTTTTACTGCAGAGTGGTAATCTAATGCTGCAATGTATTATCCTTTCTGCTGTTGATAGACATTTGCTTTGCTTCAGGTTTAGTTCCTTTCTTTTTACTGTTAGTAGTGATAGGTTTATAAATATTTCTATACATAGATGTGTAAAAGTTTCTCCAGGTAAATATCTGGAGTAAAATTGCTGGTAAATATCTGGAGTAAAATTGCTGGCATGTGAGATAGACGGTGACTTAATATTTTCTAAGGAAGTTGGACTAATTTACACTTGTGCAAGGAGCTGACAGTCCTCTCTCCGTGAGAGTTGATATATGATTCTTAAATTTTTTTCTATTTGCTAGGCATAAAATAATGTCTCCTAGGCACTTAATTTTGCATATTTTGAATTTCTAGTGAGACTGAGCATCTTTTCAAATGTTAATGGGCCATTTCCTATTTCCTTTGCCATGACATGCCTTTCAGTTTTTTGCCTATTTTCCCCCTATGGGGGTTCAGAATTAATATTTTTTCATATTAAGTCTATCTGAGAACACAATGCATACGTCTTCATGAAAGTAATAATGCAAATCTTCTGAAATTTTTTATCCAATAATTTTTTATAATTATCTGTATAAAAGTCTTGCACATCTTTTGTGGGATTGTTAAGTGCTTTATAGCCTTTTACAAAATTGAAAATATAAATTAGATTAAAATTACATTGCCTAACTGATTTTTCTGGGCGCACAAAAATGTAGTTGTATTTGTATGTTTAATTCTTAACCAGCATATGTTAATACTGTCTTATTAATTATAGTAATTCATAAGGTCAGGCCTGAGCATGGTGGAGTAGCTTGTAATGGATGAATCCTCTTTCTGATAACAAGCTGGGTAAAATCTAAACAAACAACTGACCGAAGACACCGTATAGCAACCAACCCAAACAGAAAATAGAAGGTGAATGATCCTTGATAGAAAGGTGAACTCTGTATTCCCTTGGGGCACAGGGAAGAGGGCTCAGCTGAAAGGCACATTGGTGTTGGCTTAAGGAACCAGGAACCAGAGTTTAGAGCTGCTTTGAAGGGCTGAAAATAGAAAGCAATGCCAAAAAAGAGAATACATAAAGGAAGAATGCTAAAAATCTCTGCACAAATTTATCTGAAATTGTTGGCTTTCTCCCAAATCATGCATGCTTGGGTAAGGTCTCCAAGAATCTGTAGAAGCAGAAAGGCAGAAGCTGAATTATAAGTGAGCAGGAATTTTGGTTGAGATTTGGTAAGGAGAGAGTCTGCAACCCACCAAGTACAAGGAGGCTACATCAGCTATTGACCTCTCATTTCACCAAGCCATCCCAGAGCTTTGCAGGAGCTGGGATGAACGGGTGGGGTGGGCAAGCAAGTCAACTGATTGGGTTCAACTGGATTACTTTACCAAGTGTGGCATCCAAGTTTAAAATGCGCAAGTGAAATCTCAGTAGCCACGTTTCCAAAATGACATCCTGGAAAAAGCCTACAAGTTTTTTTAAGCTTTATTTAAATCTAAGTCAAAATAAAAAATGGCCTTCAGTGGTCAGGGGGAAAGGGGTTGGGGGGAGGAGGGAGGCAGAGGCAAGAAAGGGGAGCAGCTTAGACAAGAACCTAGTATAAAGGAACCATGGACATGGACAACAGGTGGGATTGACTTTGGGGGGAATGGGTGGGTGAGGAGGGGGACAGAGGGGAGCAAAAAGGGGATGAATATAATACAACAACAATAAAATTTTTAAAAAATGTAAGTATTTATGCTACTGAAAATATTTGTGTGTGAGGACACTGTTTGTTCATGTCATTTATTCCAGTATATAATTGCAGAGAGATCACATGTAACCCAGAACTTGACCTCTCTTTTAAGATAAATAATAAAACCCAACTAAAGTAGCAAAACAGGGAAGATATGTCTTCCTCTTATAAGGTTTTATATACATATAATGTCTATTCTCAGTAGAGGAAAGGAGTAAGCAGGAGCTATATGATTTGGTGTTAGGTGTTTTTTTTGTTTTGGTTTCTTTTTTCTCAAGTTTGTAAAATTGTGGCCAATTGATTTGAAAGTAGTTCCACAGGTAAAGATTTTGGTTACGATACTGTAAAGAAGTTTGAAAAGTCCTCTGATAAACTTTCAAGATATCTTGAAAAAAATGATGGCCTTTTCTCTCACCGTTCTATACAAGAAGTTCCCTCAAGTGCTACTTGCTACAGTCTCTCTGCTGTCCTCCTCGAGGTCTTACCCATGGACCCTTCCGAACATGTCCTTAGTCTCCACCACCAGCCTATGTGCTGGGTTCCCTAACTCACGTTGTTCTGAGCACACTTTTCTAAACAGTCTGTTTCCAGGCAGCCTGAAAGGGAAGGTTGCCCTTTCCAAACAACAGCATCCAATTGAGAAAACAGGGTTGAAGAATTCTGAATGTATGGGATTCCTCTGTCAAATCTAAACAAAGAAGAGGAGGAAAGTTACAGGGCAACAGAAGCATGGAGCAGGAACCTTGTCTTCCGCCCTTGTTCTGCCCCTCCTCGAACAATCCAGCAAAATGATGCTGGCTAACACCGCTCCAAGAAGTGACCAGCGTACATTCCAGCTGCCTGCCACACAATCAGTTCTTTCTGTCCACAGAAAGGCCTGGATTCATGCTGGCTTTTGCACAGTGCACTTAGCGTCATGTTGACCCACTCCCCGCGCCCTTGCACCCACCCACACGGAGCAAGAGAAACATGGTAAGACCGGTTGGGCTCACTGACGGTTACGAAGGCATCCAGGCCCCGGGCTTCCAAGCTATTTGTCTGGCCACGTTCAATATCAACTCTGGTGACATTTTACCCATCTGCTGTGTTTTTATAAACAACAATAATTCAAAAATAAATAACAGACGATTATGACTTCTCTGAAAGAGGAGGCAATGTAATGAGTATAGTGAAAGGAGACAGTGTTGAATATTTTAAGTGGTTAGTCACAGCTACTCAAAAAGATTTTTCTTGTCTCACTTCCCTCCTGCTCTATTTACTTATTAACTACTGAAAAAAGGTACCCATGTCTATTAGAGAAAACCTTCAGGTGTGTTAGTGGCAGTTGGGTCAATTTTTCATTTTTCTGATGCATTATATCAACTTTTCATATTTACTGCATACATTAACATTATAATTTAGCCAGGCCTGGCTACATAATTTGCAGGTCCTAGAATAAAATGAGAGGGTAAAGCCCCTTGTTTAAGGGTTAAGGATCTCATGATCATGACAACGGCACTAAACTGAGTGTAGGCACTTCAGAGGACAGGGCCCTGGACAAGCTGCACAGGTCAAGTGCTCATGAGCCAGCTCTGAAAGTGACTTTCAGGATGCGGAAAGTGCTATAACCCAGATTTCTGAAGAGCAAATAAAATTGCATCCACAGAAGATAAATGAACTCTGTGAGGTTAATGAACAGCTGTGAGTCACATCTGACGTTCACACGATGGCTAGGAACGGCCAGTCTCTGATTTTTCTATACATACAAAGGTCTCTTCCCAGGAAAGACAGAGATGTTGAAAAATGTATTAACGCTGCAGTTAAAAGTAATACTATGTCACAACACACGTCAAAGTGACTTTACATCATAGTATTTGATATAGTGTTATTAGACTATCATGGCATGATTGGGAAGAACCTTTTGGTTGGAGAGCTTTAGGGATGAAGGTGGTTAGAAATGTTATCTCGTATCAGAATGTCCATTAACACATGGAGAAAGTTTGGACCAAGGTGGCCTCTTGTCTCTGTGTTTCTGGGTTTTTGAGAACTTGTGGAGGTCTGGAAGGTACTGAAATTTGCAACAGCAAGAATGAAGATCATATAGGCTATGTGTAGGGAGCGAGGTTCACCATGATCTGAGCTCTTGGTGTGTAGAATCTAGCTGAGCCACCAAGAGCGGACAGCTGTCACCAGGGTAATAGATGGTGCTCTGGAGTCTTGAGAACATTTGTTTCCATTTCCAGGTGGAGACATTTACTTATTCGGCCTCACCACAAGGTCAGGTGCTTGCTCCACTTTGCAATAATTTGGTCTTTGGCAAAGCAAATATTCTGGCCCTAAAAGCCTTGAAAAAGTCCAGTTTAAACACATGATTTCTTGCCCATTCCCTGTGGTATTTAAATATAAATAAGACATTTGGTGTGATGTGAACAAATTCTGAAAGGAGGACAATTTAAACTCAAACTGCCTCTTTTAATTGGTAATATTTTTGAGGAGAAGTGTTCGATTCAAATAAAGAAGAATATCGTAAAATAGCTTTCAATTTATATTTTCATTTTGAAAAACTTAATGTACCTTCTTACCCATTTTTCATGTATTTCACCTTTTTAATATTTATAGAATAGCCCTCCTGGCATACCATATACAGGATGCCAATATTCGTCTCTGCACATACTCATGAAAAACTGCATTTTCACTTAAAATTTTTCTCTTAATCACTCTAAAAATACCAGCGTTTACACATAAAACATTGACTTCACTTAACATTGCTTTAAAATGGAATTTTACGTTTTGATGCTATTTTAGGTCAAACGTACACTCATAACCAAAATCTGTTTTTTTGCCCATGGACCTCTTTGGACTTAGATTTGCAGCCACCTTCCCAACACGCTTTGAGGCCTACAGACCGCAATGAAGTAAAATAACCGAAGTTCTCAAATCTAGAAATTCCCTTTGGTCATCATCACTTCTAAAAATATTCCAAGACCTTCCCAAGTATTGGGGGCAGCTCCGGATGGCCCCTGCTCTAGGCTAAGACCCTAAACTTGGGAATGTTCTGTGCGTGCATGCTCACGGAGGCAGCAAAGAAGGGCAGGAGGGGCGCACACAGGCTTGGGTTGGGATTCAAGCCTTTACCAGCCGTAGGATCTCTGGCAAATGGCAAACTCCCAAAAACTCAGTTTTATTACCAATAAAATGACACTGATACAGCTTTGCTCATACTGCTTTTGCAAAGATGAAAAAGATGTGAGTTGTTGATTACAGCGTCTGGTCCAGGGTGTAGGGGCAAAACAAATACAAGTTAATGCCACCCACCTCAACTTTTCACTTTGTTTCTATCTCGTTATTCCACATTAGTTAGTAACAAACTATGCTCAGGATCTAGAATAGTTAGATGTTTTTGAACAAAAAAATAAAGAGTTATTGTCTGGATAACATAATAGTTAGATTTTGAAGCCCGACCGCCTGTGTTGGAATCCAAATGCCATTTGCTCAGCTGAGCAACCTTGGGCAAATTACCTAACATCTCTGATCTTGTTGGAGAACAAGATCTCAGTAAAACCAGGAGAATAACACCAACCTTACAGGATTTCTGTGAACACTGAAATATTAAGAGCTACATGACCATTATTATTATTATTAAAATCATATTTATATTAGGTAGAATATAATTACCATGTAAAGCAGAGCTGAGAGCAAAACACACATTATATTTTCATGTCAGGAAAGTTCTTTAAAATATTTCTGGGAGTTAAGCCATAAATCCAAGATACACAATGTCAATAGCAGGATTGGAAATCAAATCTACAATCAAAGTAACAATAATTGGGTATGTGTTTCCAGCTTTCCATCTGATGACTATTTATCAGCCTTTAATGTTGAAATTAGGAGGAGACCATGGCAGGAGAAATATTGCTTAAGAGGGTGTTTTAGAATCTTAAACATCCCATGTCTCACATAACTGTGTCTTGTTTTACTTGATGTGTAAAAAGGAGATCGTACTTTATTTTCCACATTATGTCTATTGCTGACTCAGGGCACAAAGAAGAACAAATTGTGTAATTTGAGTTGAGAGAAATCATTTTTGCAGTTGTTCTTTTAAAAAAGGAAAAAAAAAAAAAAAAAAAAAACCCCTCACATTATGAGCCAAAACTTGCTTAGAGATCTGTGTGCTCTGCTTCCATTGACGTCACTTGGAAGTCGTGTGGGCAGAAGTTGGCTGACTTCCTCCAGCATGTCTTTTGAAAACTGAACATAGTGAAAAAAAAAAGCACCCTTTTCATCTCAAACTACAGTAGGGAAAGAAGCATTCTAAGCAATTTTCCTGTTTACATCCAAACAAACACTTACAGGGCTCAGAGAGCCACATTCTCAGAATAAACCTTCTTATAATAAAGGGAAAACAATATTACAGCCAAAGTGTCTTTAGAGATGGTGTTGTCCAATTCCTCCATTTGTCAGATATGGAAACTGAAACTCAGAGGGATTCAGAAACACTCCCAAGGTCAGACATGGTCCAATACAAGCTTAAAGCCCGAACAGTCTGCTTTCTAGTTTCCTGCTCATTTCAGGACAATTAGGTGAGTAATAATCAATATTCCTCCACACATCTCCTTTGTTACGTAAATCCCAAACACTGAAGGGACTGTCCCTGACAACTGGGGGATTCGTGTACTGCAGATGTTACCAACTGGTGAAATACAATAAACTGACAATGGTCTATGAGAATTGAATAGATTGTGGAGAAAATTGAAGGCTCATAAAATGCTGCTGGGTGCAGTTGCTCCCTGGGTGTGTTGCTGGGTATCAATAAGGAGCTTCAGCCTTTTACCTGTGGCCTCCTCAGTCCCATAGGTCAGAGAAGCTACCTCTTGGGGACAAGAAGAGAATAGTCCCAGCTCCAACTCAGGTTTATTCTTCCAAAGATGTGATCTCTACTTATTTATCCATTCATTGAAAACTATTTATTGAGCATCTACTATGAGCCAGGTGATGAACTTCCAGCTATTGAAAACATTCACAAAGTCAAACTCTTAAAAATTACTTGATTAAAATGTGTAATTACTAATCTTCCCACCACATAAAACCGCAATATCAGCAATCATCTATCTTACATACATTGGAGAATATACGCAGATCTTAGTTTGTCTCTGAGTGTGGATTATGACTTATTTAGCTAGTCCTGCATATTTAAATTCATAGGGGAAGCTCTGTACAAATGTAGCTTTTTCCCGTTTCTGCTTTGCCTCATTTTGCTACTTCCTAAAGAAAAACATTCTTTATTGGAAGCAGGTCACCTCCTCTGTGGCTATCTGGTTTGAAGCCCCCAGCAATCATTGCCACTTTAGTTTCTTTGATAAATGTCTGTGATGATCAATTTCTTGGCAGTTCTGTAAGTGAAGGTCCAAGGTCTTATTTTTCCCACTTTAGCCCTTGGTGCTATATGGATTGAGGCATCCAAAAATCTTTGAGAGAAAAGACTCAGTAAAGATTTTAGAAAGGTCAAAAGCATTCAGATTCATGGTGTCAAAGAACCAAATATTGAGAACAGAAGATATTGCATCAATATAATAAAAAATACTCCAGTTTATTGCTACCTGGATACAAAAGTTGAGCTAAGGAAAAAGTCTGCCACTATCATCAACACTGAAAACTGTGAGAAGGTCCAAGGCCAAGCAAACATCCTATCAGTTGGAAAAGCTGAGTGTGGAAGGCTATTCTATATATAAGGACTTCTAAAAGAATTACAGAATGAGGTAATTATCTTAAAGATACATAATATAAATTATTGTTACAATTCATGGAAAATATTTAAAAATTTGGCTCCTAAAACAGGTAACAAGTAGAGATACTTTCTGTGGAATAGGAGCAGAAAGATATGAGAAGACAGAAAAGGTTAAAAAAAAAAAAAAAGGGATGAAAACCAAAGACAACAAGCTGAATTAAAGAGAACTGGGTGAAATTGGGTTAAATTGAAAGGAAACTGTGAATTCAATAGAAATATCTTACTTCTCATTGGAAAGAATAAAGATCAGAAGTAATGCTGTTGAAAATTAAATCAGGGTTAAGAAAACATGAGAAACTCCAAGAATGTGCTTTAAAAAAAAAAAACAACCAGAAAGGGTGGGTGGGGAGGGGGACAGAGGGGAGATAAAAAGGGATGGATGTAATACAACAACAATAAAATTAAAAGAAAAAAAAACAAACAAACAAAAAAAAAAAACAACCAAAAAGATTTGAGAACAAAGAAGGCAAATATATAGATACAGAGAACACTATCATAAACATCCAACTTAAAGTATACTGATGTTCCTAAAGAAGGAATAAAAAGGAGGAATGATGAAGATATAGCTAAAGAAATATTTTTGTCCTAAAAAGATCCACTCAGATTGAACATGCTTACTATGCCCTCAAAAGTTAAATTTAAAAAATAAGAGAAGCATTTATGCTAACAAACTACCAAGCAGAGGTTTTCCCAATATTAAATGATAAATAAAATATTTTTATAAAATGCAGGAAACATGAAGGAAAAGTTAGCTACAAAGGAACAATCTTAGAATACCTTTACACAGGTAGTGGGCAACATGAAATTCTTGAAGTCAGTAGGGAAATATCCAGAAGTGGAGATTTAAGAGTGTGTTAAGGGAGAATTGTACACATTTAATTCCAGAAGTCATGTAAAGAAGAACTGGTCCTGAGATGAAGAGGATGTTAACAAAGTGTCACAGACCCAGAGAGATGTCATTCATAGACATATGGAAACAACAGAAGGACTTTGTCCGAAATGCTAATGATTCCAAAAATATACTACCCGCCCCATGAATTTTTTTTTTTAAATGTGCAATAGGCCTTTCTTTAAAATGGAAAAGGGAGGAATCGAAGGTCACTATAAAAGTCCAAATATGATCACAGGCAGTTATATTCTTGCTTCTAAGAATATTCTTATTCCATAAATAAGAATTACTTATAATGTAAAAAGAACTTTTATAAATCAATTATTAATATTGGTAATTGATAGTAATACTATTATTAATAATTAACAATAATAAAAATGAATATTATAACCCTTGCCTATTTTGGCATGTTTCCTGAAAATGGGCAAAGGGTTATAAAAAGGAAATATGGGGGAAAAGACACAAGTTCTAATCAGCCATTTCAGATTATGTTTACTTATAGAAGTGTATCAAAGTAAACCTAATACAAGCAAAACTGTTGATATCAGTTTTTAACTTACTCCATTACAAAGTAGGTTTTATATGTTGGCAAGGATGCATAAACATGGCCTTCTTATTCACTTTAGTGAGCTGTAAAGTATGAAATTCTTCTAAAGGGTAATTAATTTGGCAGTATGTGGTGAAAATCTTGAAAATGTTTATAGCATTTGTCACCAGAGTTTTACCTCTATGATTTTTTCCCAAGGAAATAATAATGTGCTCCTAAATATATTTATAATATATTAATTCACTGATTCCATATCATGGGAATAACCTAAATATCCATTAATAGGAGAATAATTAAATTTTGTATACATATTTCTGACAAATGATGTTTTGTAGGAGTTTTTAGTTGAGACATATGGCCAAATTTCAACTGTGTTAAAAAGTTATTCTCTTTTATCAAATGGCCAAATTGATCTATATTTTATAGCTTTATAGGTCAGTTAGGGGACCAAATATGTATTCATTAACTCACTGAATAATTATTAATGCATGTGGGAAACATGCTGAAGAACTGATGAATGGCATGAGCTCTGGTACAATGAAGACTGACTGTGGAGCCAGACTGATTCTGGTTTGCGTCTCAACTATATCATCATTTTTGCACTCAGGCAAATCCTTCCATCCCTCTACGTCCTCCTTCCTTCAGCTTAAGATGAAGGTAGCAACATACACTTTCTCCTGGAGTTTCTCTGCTATCTATTGACAAAGAGGGAAAACGGCAATCTGCAACCAGTGTGAGCTGCCCATCTAATAACACTGCTTTTTTTCTTCCCTGCAAACAGAATGCCAGCCTTGTCCTGAGTGGCAATGCATTTGTCATATTAGAACACATGCTTTTAAAATTCTGCCTGCTAGAAGACCATTTGACACAGTTCCGATCAATGAAATCTAAGAGAGTCTTGAAGGCTTTTGCTTTTCTTGATTCAAGCAAAAATATAATTTGTTAAGCCTCCCTCCCTCCCTTCCTCCTGCCTGAAGCATGGATGTGCCATCTGTAACAGTGGCGGAAATCCTGCGCCATCACAGGCAGGTGAGAAGCAGGAGGAAGACCAAGAGTCTTGCAGAATGCTGGTCCGGACACAATTCGGCTATTGAATCGAGGCTGGCAGTCACTTCACACGTCCGTGAGAGGAATAAATTCCCTCTGTGTAAGCCAGGTTTCCCATTGTTTGTAGGCAAATGAATACATAAGCCATGGTACTGAATGGTTTCTGATTTTGTTTTAGTTGCCAGGAGGCATTGCTAAAATAAGTGCCCAAATTAAACGGTTCAATATTTATTCTTCATTGCCTAGCTTTCTGTTGTTTAATTTGGTTGGAATTTTGAGTCCTTTATAGTAGGTAGGTGAGATGCATGTACTTAGTAAATGCTCACTTTTTTCAGTTGCCATGTGTCCCCACCACTGCCCTTCTCTTCTGTACAGTTCACCTTTGCGGAACTATTCAACACTGAGGGGAAAACAGGGCCATTCACTCTGCTGTCTTCAGCAGGCAAGGAGTTTTGAAAAGGAACAATAATTAAAGTAGAAAACGGTCCCTGTTCTTGCAAACATAAAATCAAATTGGAAGGATTAAAACCCACAATTCTTCAGTTCCTCCCTCTCTCTTTCACACACACACACACACACACACACACACACCCCAAAGGGAAAGCAGTTCTAAAGTTTCAACTATGTTTCATTCTACAGGCACTCGCAGAGTTCTGCCTGTGCGGGGCTCTGTGCTGGGTTTTGGACATGTGAAGGTGAGCAACACTTTGCTTATTACTTCATGAGGCTGACTGCACAGGTGAGAACACGCCTGATAAAGAAGATTGTAACAGCACTTTGCTGCAAGTGTTCTCAACAGGCTGGAGTGGGCGTAGGCTGTCATCTATGTGAGGGGGTACCAGAGACAGTCCTTAGAGAACCTGCATCTAGAAAACTGAGGGTTGCTCAACTAGATTGGGGAATGCTATTCCAAGCAGATCAATGAGCATGAATACATCCTAAAGACGAGGGAGAGGTGGATGCTGTCAGTATTTGTCGCCTGCTGTAGTATGAAGTGAAAGGCAGGAGGACAAGAGATGGAGCTGGACCGTAAGCAGCAGCAGTGTGTGGGGAGCTTCGGGAAACTTGCTGAGAAACTGATGAATGGCCTGAGCTCTGGGGCAACGAACAGTGACTGTGGAGCCAGACTGATGTTGGTTTGATCCTCAGCTATATCACCATTTTTACATAATGTCTTTATGGCCTATCTCATAAAGACATGAATCAAATCTCTCCGTGTCTTCTTTTCTTCATCTGAGGATAGCAATATACACTTCATCATCACAACGATCGTAGTAGATTTGTTGCAAGGATTATAGCAGATATGCAAGGTCTGCCTGAAAGGATCGGTCACGCAAACTGTTTTAATTATATTGACAGTGGCTCGATCCTTTCAGGACAGACCTTGTATGCAAAGCATTTAACACAGGCACATAGTGGGTAGCCAACAAATGGAAGCAATGCGCATCACTGAAGATTTTAAAGCAGGTTGACTTGGTGAGACAGAAATAGATACAGAGCAAGAGGTGAGTGCTAAAGTTGTAAGGGCTGGAAAAGTACTTAGAATGCCACTGGTTGGGCCAATCCTAGGGAGCAGGAGCTTAGAATAGCTACCTTGGGGTCCAGAAAAGGTTCTCCTGGCAGTGGCCCAGGGGACTGGGTGCATCTGTTCATGTACAAACAGGTTCAGGTGAACCAAGGCTTATTTATACGCACTAGCTCTGCTTCCACTACTGGTGTCCTTCACCCAGCTGTGACCCCCCCACGCAGAAGCAGTGAGCAAGCCTCTCCTCACTTCCTCACACATCTCTCGCCTGGCCCATTCGCGCGGCCCACACCCTCTAGAAATTATCCTCCATTTGTTCAACCATGAAACTTGGAAGCGACACTACGTATTGAACCTAGTCACCAAGAAATACACCGGAGTCAGAGAAGGAAGTGTGGAGCGGGGTGAGACCGTCTCAACACATCTGCTCTACTGGAGATGAGAAGCCAGGTACAGCTGATTCTAGGGGCATCTGGGGCAAGCTCGGAGCCCTGGGGTGAGCGAGGGAATGTGGGGCGGCCAGAGCTGGCTGAGGTGAGAGTTGAAGGGGAACAACATAAAAGGTTCTGTCTTCTCTGCCAACATCCTCCTTGTATTCCTTTTCCTTCCTACCTTTTCCCCTTGGCCCCTCCAAAAGTACTAAAGCTAATGGCTTAGCAAGCCCTGTCAGTGGGCAACAGAAGCCTTTAGTGATGAGTAGAAAGTGTGTCAATAAAACCCACCTGGTCCTAGTGCTTGCAATGTTTTCATACTGCTTTCTTTTCACTCCCAGTTACAATGAGTGCACTTTTCGGCCAATATTCCCAGTCTGTTCTTGCCCATAAAGCCCTGCAAGGAGCCCACAACCACATTTAGTTCTGATCTTGGTTAAAACTCTTACAGGCAGCTAAGCCCTGAACTTAAGGTACATTGGATAAAGGACTTAGTCCTGGGTCAAGAATGGCCACACTAATTTAACTGAGTTACCCACATCTAGCCACGCTGGCAGGTATCAGAGAAAGGTCATGGGATGCCAGGCCTCTTTGTCATTCACACACAGATCTTCCTCTTTCTGTTCCAGGTTATCACAGCATCTCACACTGGGCAGGGACCCCATCTCATGTGTTAGGGTTAAGCATGAGTTTATTTTCCAGGGCTTGATTAAGCAGCATCAACTCTGGACATGAAATCCTTAACTTTTACTGCTCATTACATTATTAAGGGATTTCTAATCATTTATTAGTTTCCTCCTGTATGGTCTAAATATTTTTATTGCATGTGTGCCCTTCAAAAAGCTGAGGGGTACCCTTCACATCATTAAGAACCTAAATTTTCCCCCAAGCACCCATTCATATAGTTCCTTTATTTTTATTTCATCACATGATCCTTTATTGAACAAAGGAAAACTTGTCTACTTTATCTGATTTGACTGCTTACACATATTTTAATAAGAATCCATTAATACACTTTTATCATAACCCTATCTCAAATGGAAAGATATTAAATCAAATGATCTGATATTCAAAACTGAATTATAGTTCTTTTTCTGAGAATATTTCCTTTTAATAACCCTCTAAAATCAGTTGTTAGTTTTGCCAGCTAGATTGAAATTTTATTTCAGAGTAGAAATTACAATTGAGCCCACCTGGGTAAACATGTCCACATATTCAGTGGGATCCATCTCCTACTTGTGTGTCCAAATGTTCTCTTTTTGATTTACAGGACATGTTCAAGATACGCAAGGCATTTTAGCATGGCTGGGGGACAAGTTCAATGTCTGCCACACAAGCCTTTGGACAGGTTACCTGTGCAGCACTCCCTGCAACCATGCAGTGCACTTTGGATGAGGGGAATGAGGGTCCTCGGGTCTCCTCATTCCCTGTGGCCTATGATACACCTACATGTATATTTCGTATCTTTCCGTCGTCAATACTGTGTCAGCCATCATTATTTATATTCCCTTTTCTTATCTAAACAGATCCTTTTATGTGCTCTTACTTTTTCTGGTGGGATCACAGTTTAGGGGAGAATTCTTTTTTCTTAGGTCTAAGCAATTAATCTTCAGTGAAATTATAAAGTAGTCAGAAGCAAGACAGCGATATATCTCTAGTCCCTGGGGCAAGTACAAAGGCTCAGGAGATACTCACAAATAGTTAGATACTCACAAATAGTTATTAAGTGAAAGAAGGAAGGGGAAAAAGTGAACTATCCCTTTAAAATATTGTTATTCAAATAGACAGAGGTCCATTTGAATGTGGAATAACGTGATGATCAAGAGATTGCACATTTGCACAGTAAAGTTGCTGTTGATTCAAAACTTTGCACTCAGGAATAGTTTGGTTACAACTGGAACATAAGGATGTCCCAAATGTCCTTAAAAATACAACTATCTCACTATTTTTCTTTAGCAGAGCCCATTGTCAGATGATTGGAGGTACTGACTTTCCTGACTGAAGATGTTAGGGTAGGTAGCAAACTATAGGTAATTAAATTGAGTAAAGTTGTATGGCTCACTCAAACGTGATAGAACTCTCCACAGTAGCAAGGATTTTACTAGGCTAAATTTTCACACATTATCAAAACGTGGCCTCATGTCTGTGAATTAAGAGGCTCATTGTATTTGTTAATAGAGGGTGCATAATGTCATAACAGTTATGAGCCACGATTGATTTGACTCAGTTCTGATTTTCTATTTCACAAGTTCTCTCTAAGCCCATTTCTTGGTCTCGTGATGAGGAGGGAATGTAGATTCTCTCATTTAGCTTTAGTTGACACACAGGATGATTAACTTTCTATCTTGTTCTCTTTTCAAACAATCTGTTAACTAATTCTCTAACTGACCTCTGATAAGGTACAGATTTTGATATGAAATCCAAGAGCCATGGTTAAAGAAAGATACAAGAAGGGTCCAATTTGGGTGTGAGGGCCCAGGAAAACTGAGGAATTTTTGTGTGATATAGAATCAGAAAAATTCTGAGAATTCTGAAAAGTCAATGCATATGCACTAAGTAGCTAAAATATGTTTATCGCACCTATTATTTAAGTAAAATAAGAGGCTAGTGTGGACCCATGAAATATATAGAGATAGTCCTGTATTTATTCCACATGAACAGTATTGGTACCCAAACTCTATTCATGTGTGGAATGAGAGCTATTAAGATTCAAAATGGGTCAGAATTTATTCATATATCCTATGACCAGATATTTTGTATAACACATTTATAAAGTAATATTCTGTGTATTAAATGACTTCTTACCAAATACAAAGCGAAGCCATGCTGAAGGGAAAATCAACCATGCAGGTTTAGTCATGTCCATGCAACCTCATGAGGCTGGGCGGAACCTGATGAGAAACCAGCTCCCTTCGTTGAGGATCTGAGCACATCAAAGTGCAGGACCCTAGTTGGAAGGGCCACAGCACTGTCAGGAAGGCCCTGAAGCAAAGGTGCTGGGTTTCAGCGGAGAACATTTCGTGACTTGGGACTATGTGGACTTTCCTTGTTTATTTTGACCCATATTTAAAACCCTAAAGGAGTCTAGACCAAGGGCCGAGAACTCAACCTAGCTCAATGGCTGACATATGTGAGCACTTTGATGTCAGTTCTCATTGATAATTGATTGCCCCACTGGCTAAAGCATTGTCTATTACAAGCTCACATGTCAAGCAGTAAACCCCATCAGATTTTGCAGACACAATTAGAAGTCACTTTTCAGAGACATTTTATTTTCCTATGATGTGATGGCCTAGGGTGATTATTATGGCTTAATATTAAAAAAGATTAGATTTAAGAGACACTCTCACTTAGCTTTGCTGAATTATTATTATTTGGACAGTAGAAGACACATGCATGTGTGAGCTGGGCAGCTGTCAAGGCAAGTGCTAAGAGTCATCCTTCAGCAGAACTGTTAGGATGCCTAGTATATGTGCAGTTGATGCATCAGTTTCTTTAGCTGACAATGACCCATGTTCTTAGGTCATGTGGTTAGCAGGTTGGAAAAGAATGCCATTTTTTGGTACACATTAATATTTTAATGATGGTCATGAATTTTGTATGACTGATTTATTCCCCCAAATCGATGACAAGAGGACACCTGACAAATCAGAGTGTATCAGTTGCAGGAAACCATGAACACAAGGGGCCTGGACTTCTTGACATCTGTGGAATGCCTGGAGTCACTGAGGATGAATTGTGGGACATCTGCCTTCCAATGTTTGACTATCTGTCTGTGAAAGGGAGAATGTTATCTGTTGCTCTAACAGCGAAACATAGGCACGGATTTCAGTTTAGGATATCGGAAAACTTTATCTTGATTAGAAACATCAAACAACTGGACATCTTGTGACGTATGGGGGTCTCCATCACTCACTGGAAGTTTCAAATTGGGCTAGAGGATAACCTCCATTCTCATTACAGAACAGCTCTAAGTTACAAAATAAAAATCAAGAGTGGTAAAAAGTGTTCCTCCTAAAGTTGCACAGCACACACAATGCAAAAACTGCTTTAAAAACCTGCATAGGCACTGCAAAAATTGAACATTTTTATCATCATTGTCATCATTCATATTATTTTGTTTGAGGATTGAAACTTGCTGCATAAGGAAATCTTAAGGAAAAAAATCCTGCAATCCATCTGTTCAGTCTGTGAAGTATATTGAATACATTCAATACTTATTGAATAAGGTTTAAATTGAGGAAATACTTGAGGGAAAGTAGTAGAAGACTGATGAAAGAAAAGAGAGAAACAGAATATTCAAACTGAAAGACACAATGTGGAACATGATTTGATATTGAAGGGAAACTAACAAGTAAAAATACAAAAGAGCCAGGAAGCTGGAAAAACAGAGAGAAAAATAAAGTTTCGAATCACCTTTCCTCAGTTGAAGACCTTTTTATTTTTATATTTTTTACATGAAGTATATAGAACATTTTAGTACTGAGGAACTCAAGGAAGCAGAAGATAATTGAACAAAAGTCTTTGTTTCCAGGTGGTCACACTGCATGCTAATCAACAAGAACTTGCTGTGCCGCCCCTATTCAATAGGAGAACTAGCCACAAATCTTCCACTTAACAGGCTTCTGAGTGATTTCCCTGGACAGACCAGGCCAGCTAAGTGCTGGCTTTACTTCGCATCTGAAAACTAATCACTTGCAAATTTAAATCTGACTTGAGGAATGGTAGGAAAGCATATCATTAAGAACACAGCAAAAGAATTGTACCTGAACCTAATAAAGAGCACATGTATTCTAAACCTGATCTAAAATTAAAGCATGTGGGAGGACGGGAGAGGTTAGGTAGACAAGTCTTTCTTAAGTTAGTTTTCAACAAATTTTCGAACTTTTAAAACTATGTTTAACAAAAAGAACATAATGCTATTGTTACAACTGCATTCTTCTAGAATATTTTGAGTTCCTATGAAGTAAAATCCCATATAACATACAGAAAGAGAAGGAAAACAGTGATTAGCAAACAGATTTGATTTCATTGAGCAAGTTGTCTTATTTATCGTGAAATTTGGCTTTATTAGTATACAGCTTCTTGTGGTTTCAGGTTCATGGCTGCTGGAGATTTACAGGTCATCGTAAGTGGCATTTGTTATAAAAACCACATTGCAGGATATTAGCATGTGGACTCCAGCACTGAACTTAACTACATTTTTTATAGGACACTATGATTCCAACACAGACTCTCTTGAAGATAATGCCCACCAGGTACCCTGACAAAATGGCACAGGCCACTTGCATGTGCCAGAATTTAAATGCAACGAAAGCAAAGATGCATCTTCTCCCATGGGGTCTCTGAAATAGATACACTGAGGGGAATGCTCGAAACACCAATCCAGTTCTGAGATTTACCCTGAGATGACTTCCGCCTAGGGAAAAAAAAAAAAGCCCTTTCCAGCATCTTTCAGACTGAAACTATTAGCAAACTTAGATTTTGCTTATTCATACGCTGAACTCTCATATTATCCAGACTCAGCGATAGCACCCAGACAACTGCCCCTTCCCCTGGATGTGACTCTCCCTCTCTTCATCAGCCCCAAGTGGAAATGATTCAGCGAAAGCCTTTGAAATCCCTTTGCTGAAGGATTTCTCTTTTTGTAGGAATCTTGGCTTTAACTCTCTCTGCCTTCCTTACCTTAAGGGTCCAGTGGAAGAGCCACTCCATATTCCTTTCCTTGAGTTCCAGGACTGAAGAATCAAGACACATGCCCATCTCCACACCCATCATGGTGCTCTCAAACCCTGCTTTCAATCCTGTTTTACTTTCATTTTTTCCTACTGCTAATCTGAAGCCTCTTCCTAGCAACCAGACTAGTATGTCTGCAGTGTTTTCCTTGGTTTGACATTCAACTCATAACCCCAATTTATCCCACTCCTGCCTGAGCCTCTCCTTTCTTAACTAGTTAAAAAGTGACTCAACTCCATCCATCTATACATGTGGTGCTTGCCTCGTAGGCATTCAATAAGCGTTTATTAGATGAATAAACTCATCAGACCTTAAATTATGCACCAACATTTCTGCTTCCAAGCATGTGGCCCACCCAGAGCAAAAACTTAGTCCCTGAGTAGATTTCCATTTGGTGGATTATCTGTAATCCGCTGTTTTCTCCCTTTGGGTCTTTCCTCTGACTCTGATTTTGATAAGGTAAGTCAGGCCATAGAGGGTCAAGGTGGTCTGTACAGGACGGGGTGAGTGTCAGCAATGTTAGTATGAGGTTAATAGGATTGTGGGGTGAAGTTTTGCTATATCTATGAAAACAAAGGTGATTTTCCTGAAGCATCTGCCTTCACAATTTTCTCACTTTTCTGTACAACTATAGTAACATAAAAAAATCAAGACTTGAGGATTGGCCTTATTCCTTTAATTTGTTGGTAGATATTTATGTTCTCTTTTATTTTTAAGATATAAAATTGTATTTGTATTTACAGGTAAACCCATATAACACGGCACATCTATAACATGGTTTCACTCTAACACAGTGTTAGAATTAGAAAAATCTGCACACAACGTGGAATGTAATAAAAAATTTTAAGAGCAAAAGATATCTCATTTAAAATTTTTCATTAATGGTACTTGGTAGTGAAGATGAAGAAAAAAAACATGATTTAATACATATTAATATGTTATACTTTTGGTGAAAATTGCATTAATAAAGATATTTCTCTTAATTATAAAAATATAATAGTATTTAAAAAATTTTTTGGAACCTAACCCTCTTTTTTGTATTGGTTCTTGTTTTGTATAACACAGATTCGCATAACATGGCATTTTTTAGGAACCTAATAACCGTGTTGTACGGGAGTTCCTATATATCTTTCTAACTCTTCAAAAGTCCTTTATGTTCAGCAAATGTCATATGATTTGCAAGGTTACACTCCAAGGCATCTCTACATTGAGTTAGTGTGAATAATCACTGATCGGTCCAGGACCAATAAGGGTTCTTTGCCTCAGCTGTCAGTGTGTGGATACACGCAGGGCCTGTCCCACACGATTTGCCTTCTCATTATTCTTTGTTTCATTTTTGCACAGTTTGCCTCTCCAACTATATTTCTTTAAGAGAAGGGATTGTATCTTAAACAGTATTCTCTTGCATCAACATTTAGCAAAATCTAGTCATTATAGTAGGTGTCTAAAAATGCTGCTGTGATGAGTTTTGGTTAAATATTTTAAAAGTGCATTAAAAAAAACCCTCATTTGTAGATCCTGCAGCATTTGCCTCAGCTAATAAAGAAGTAGCACTGTTTGACAGTCTCACAGTATCAGTATGTAAACAGACCTTGAGTTCTAGGCCTGGTTTTCTTGCTGATCAGTTCTAAATATTATTATTTACTATATGTGTTGATGTTTTGACTGGTCTAAGTTTTTCTTTAAAAAAAGATACACAAGTTTGGAGAATTGTTATCTGTTCCCTTGTTTGTTTGTAGAGGGAAAGGTCTATTTACTTCATTCCTTCTACAGAACAAAATATTTTATATTTAATATGATATGTGTTGAAGCAATAAAAGGCTTCTTATTCATCTTTGTCCCTTTCCCTCTTGCTTTGGTATACCCAGTTCATAGTAAGAATTCAATAACTGCTTAAATTTTTCTATAATTAATAATTATAGAAGGCTTTTAAAAAGCATGATATGAAAATGAGAAACCACAAAGTCAAAAATGGGTAAAATTGGTTACATAAAATTTTACATGGGTAATAAAACAGAATCAACAAATTCAAAATAGGAAATATAAACTTCAAAAAATATATTCATGATATATAACAAAGGGCTAGTGTTCATAATATAAAAAAGCCCTTATGAATCAAATTTTAAAAATAAGCAGGCCAATAAAAAGAGCAAAAGTCATACCAGTAAATATCAATGACCAAGGCATATAAAATTATTTGTCTCCACTAATAATGAGAATAAAACAAAATAAGCAACCTATCACTTTTCATTCACCAGGTCTTCAAATAATCAAATGATTGCTATTACACATTTTGGTAAGGATAAGAGGAAAAAAGATATGTTCGTTCGCTATGGATAAGAATAAAACTTAAAAAATTTTAGGTGAATTAAATAATATATTTTAAAATTCAACTGTGCTAAAAATCTTGATATGTAAATTCCAGTACTTAGAATTTATTCCAGAGATATACTAACATTAAATATTTAAGAATGTAGGTGAAATAATGTTTGTTACATTCTTCATAATAGTGGCCTCTTGCAGAAAAATATCTGTCTACAAGAATTTGGGAAAATACATTTAAAAGAATGATATAGATGTACCTACCTACATGTCTGATTATGGAAGAAATTTCAAATTTATTTTAATTATAAGAGCAAGTAACAGTGGCTTCTTTAGTATTATTTTTATAAAATTACAATGTACATTAAAATATCTTTGTATACTGGTTCCAACAGTAGGAAGACTGATATAGGTAGACCTCCTTCCAACAATACAGACACATTAAGAATAAAAGTTTAATGAAACGTTTTGAAAGTTTCAAATACTTTGCTAAACATAAAGCAAAGAAAAGAAAGTACCTAAGAACAGAATGAAGAGGGAATTAAAATCTAGGTGTTTTGATCATGAGAGAACTGTGGCAACCAATAGGGTGTCGTAGCAGATGCTGAGGGTTCCCTGTCTGTATCCCTTGGGCCTTTTAGGGAGTTCCTGCTGCTTATAAATGGCCAGGAGCTGCTCCTCTGTAACTTAGGGTTTCTTTCCCCAGAGCTCTGGAAAGCTGTTCTGACTGGACTGCGGCATGCTGGAAATGTCAGAGAATAATATCTCTTCCTCCCAAGCCCTAGTCACCTTCAAGCAATGGGTCCTCAGATATGGTGTAAAATTAAACCAGCTCCTTCACCCTTTGTAGTGGGTTCATTATGAGGCACACATTTCGCACCATGTCCCAGAGTCTCCCACTTTAATTGTCCACTGATAATAGCTGGCTGACACTCTACTGGTTTCCTTCCCTCCCTTCCACTTACTTCCCGTCTGTCTTATTGGGGTTCTGTGTTAACCCCCAGAGATTCTCTATGCCCATGAGATCTTGGCTCAGAATCTGCTGTTGGGGGAACCAAACTATACTAATGACTTTCAAGAGCCCTTATCAGGTATATCACTGGTGAATATGTTCTCCCAGGAGGTACGTTATCTTTCCATTTTGTTGACGGTTTCCTTTGCTGTGTAAAAGCTTTTTAGTTTGATTTGTCCCCTTTGTTTATTTCTTCTGTTGTTTCTCCTGCTGGAGGACATATATTGGCAAGAATATTGCTATAAGTAATGTCTGAGATTTTACGGCCTATGTTTTCTTCTAGGATTTTTATGGCTTTGTAACTTACATTTAAGTGTTTTGTCCATTTTAAGTTCATTCTTGTGTATAGTGTAAGTTGGTGGAATATATAAAAGCTTGTAGAGCTGAACATCAAGAAGATAAACAACCCAATTAAAAATGGGCAAAGGCTCTGAACAGACACTTCTCCAAAGAGGACATACTGATGGCTACTGAACATATGAAAAAAAGCTCAATGTCACTAATCATGAGATGCAAATTGAAACCACAATGAGAATTGCCTCATGCTTTTATCAGAAGGGATATTATTAATTAACCAACAAACAATAAGCACTGGAAAGGATGTGGAGAAAGGGGAACCCTAGTGCACACTGTTGATGAGAATGCAGACCAGTGCAGCTATTATAGAAAACAGTATGGAGTTTCCTCAAAAAATTAAAAATAGCATCCTGGCTGGTGTGGTTCAGTGGATTGAGCACCAGCCTGTGAACCCAAGGGTTGCTGGCTCAATTCCCAGTCAGGGCTCATACCCAGGCTGCAAGCCAGGTCTCCAGCCAGGTCCCCAGCTGGAGGCAGGTGAAGGGCAATCATACATTAATGTTTTTCTACCTTCCTCCTTCCCTCCCTCTCTCTCTAAAAATAATAAATATTTTAAAAAATTACAAATGGAACTGCCTTATGACTCAGTGATCCCGCTCCTGAGTATAAAGCCAAAGAAACTCAAAACACTCATTAAAAAATTAAATGCACCCCTGTGTTCACTGCAGTGTTATTTACAATAGCCCAAGTGCCATCAGTACATGACTGGATAAAACAGCTGCAGCACACTTACACCATGGAGTACTACTTGGTCATAAAAAGAAGGAAATCTTACCTTTTGCTACAGCATAGAAGGACCTGGAGATAATCATGCTAAGTAAAATAAGCCAGTGAGGACAAATAACATATGATTTCAATTATATGTGTAATCTAATAAACACAATAATTTAACAAAAAATAGGAACAGAAGCAGAAGCATAGATATGGTACATGTGTCCTATGACTTCTGGCTTTTCCCAAAATTAAAATCACCTTTGAAAGGCAAGATATTTTAGACCATCAATGAAATTCAGGAAAGTATGACAGGGCAGCTAATGGCAAGTGGGAGAACTGTGTGAGGTCCCAAGGTGCCTATTAGGAAGGGAACTGAGGCATCATCGTCCTATGTACAGTGTTTCTTATATATTGAAACTTCTTCAATAAACATCTCTATTTTTCAGATTACATGGCTGGATACCTTCTGGACAGATCTCATGTATGTATGTCTGTGTATATATATATATATATATATATATAAATATATATATCTAACATATAGACATGGACTACAGTATTGTTTAATTAACTAATGCCAACCCAATAAATTCAATGAGATAAAAAAAAAATAAAGACTTAGTTTACTGAATTGAGGTATTTATGAATTGAGGTATTCAGAAGCCAAAGTGAAGACAAGGAACCAAGAGCCTTACATTATTAACATAACCCTGGGCTACCCCTCAGGGAAATTTAAAAAAAAAAAAAAGGTCTTTGTTCATCATTTAAGTTAAATGAAAAGTCAGTTTCTCTCTCTGTTATTCAGAGGAAAACAAAACCAAAAACAACCTTATAGGGAAATTGAAAACTAAGACCCAACATTATAAGGATATGAATGATAAAACATGAATGTGTGAAACGGTTCTAGAATGGAAAAATTCCTAGGACACTATTCAGAAAAGATCACAAAACATGTAAGACATGGAAAAAGGTAAATCTCCGCTTAATATAAGCTAAACATCTAAGAAATACAATGATAAAAGCCAATTCATCAAGAAGGCGTCAGTGGATAAGGGAATTAGAACACAAGTTAATAGAACAACTTGGAGGAATCCACAAAATAAGTAAGCCAAACATTATTAGAGAAAAATGAAAGGATCAAAATTACAGGGAAGAAACAGGACACTGACACAGGAATAGGCAATTTTAAAAAAATAACAAATAATCTTGTTTATTTGTTGAAATAAGATCAATTTTGTGTATTTGTTGACATGAAATGAGATAAAGATGAACACTCAACTATGAATCAAAATCCTTTTAGACATAGCTCAAAAAATTTCGCAGCAGAAAGAGACATCTAATAAAAATGTTCTCAGTGACATGTAGTGAAATAAAGATATGGGAAATACGGAGGCTTGCTTAAAAGGATAAGGGAACAAGAATGACAAACATACGAGAAGGAAACCAAAAAAAGAATTTTCTGGAAGGTGTGCCTCTTACAGTACAGGCTCCCCATCTTGGTGAGTGTTCTAGGAACCCGGCTGTGTAACTACTAACTAGCATTGTTGTGAGAGGCTGCGTTTGACTTCAGTGAACTTTGTGATGACTCAATGTGCTTGTCCATTCAATGACGGGTGACTTACAAGTGTTCCTGCCCACTCCATGCTGAGTGTTCAACAGTTTTTGCCTATAAATAGCGTGATCTCCATACCCCACCCTCCCTATTCACCAAATCTCCCCCTAAGCAACTTATTTTCTTTCCTCAGATGAAAAAAGTCTTCAAAGGACAACGGTTTGCCCTTGTGGAAGAGATGAAACAAAAAACAGCAGAAGCACTAAAATGCATCAAAATCGATGAGTTCGAAACTGTTTTGAGCTGTGGGAAAAACATCTTGATAGTTATATTACATCAAATGCAGAGTACCTGGAAGGTGACTGAAGTTTAAATATGTAAGAATAAATACATTTTTTTTATAAATAAATTCTGGGGTTAAGTCTCCCTTTGTGTGTGAAGTAAATGTTCAAGAAAGTCAGAAAGTGCCATAGGTGCAATTTTCAAAGAAAGTGTGGCTGAAATTGTACCAAATTTGATGAAATGTCTGAAATGTAAGATAGAAGAACTATAAGATTGTAACGCAGGATAAATAAAAGTGAAGCTAGATATTTCCGTGACCAGTAACATGAAAGACAGAGGGTCGCAGCCCTCATGTCTTATCAACAAAGAATCGGTTGTAAGAAGTGCAGTTGCCATGAATAATGCTGCAGTGAACATAGGGGTGTGTAGATCTTTGACCACCCCAAGTTGTCGGTTGGGTACCCAAGAGGGGGGTTGCTGGGTCATATGGCAACTCTATTCTTAATTTTCTGAGGAACTTAATTTTCTGAGGAAAACTGTTTTCCATAGTGGCTGTACCAGTTTATATTCCCACCATCAGTGAATGATAAAAATCATATACTCATATCAGTAGATGCAGAAAAAAAAAAACTTCTGACAATATCTAGCACCCATTTATGTAAAAAAAAAACAAAACAAAAAACCCTGCTAGCAAAGTGGAAATATGATCCTTCAATATGCTAAAACTATAGCCAACATCATACTCAATGGGCAAAAACTTGTAAAGTTTCCCTTAAGGTTAAAAACAATTTAAGCTATAGAGAGAATCTTAAAAATATCTAGGAATCAAAGCCTTGGCTGGTGGCACAGTGGATAAGGCACCAGACTGCGAACCCAAAGGTTGCTGGTTTGATTCCCAGACGGGATAACATAACCAGGTTGCAAGCCAGGTCTCCAGCCAGGTCCGTAGCTAGAGGCAGGTGAAAGGCAACCATACATCATGTTTCTCTCCCTCTCTGTCTCTCTCCCTTCCCCTCTCTCTGAAAAATAATAAAAATTAAAAAAAAAAAGAAAAGAAAAAAATCTAAGAATCATTTTACATAAGCAGCACTCCCTGAACACAATGCATCAAATTTAGAAATCAATAAGAAAAGAGCACAATCTCCTTTTCACTTCCCACACTTAGAAACTTAAAATAACCACTTCTGAGTAATTATTGAATAGGAAAAAAATCCTGGAATTTACAAAATATTTAGAAATGAACCACAATGAATGTACCATGTTTCAAAGATTATAATGTTCAGCTAAAAAGGTACTGGGAGGGAAATTTATAGTTTGAAATACACAAATTAGAAAGGAAAAAATTAAAACTCAGTGTTAAAGTAACCCAAAAGTCAGTAGGAAAAAAGAAAACCATTAAATTAACAAAGGAAATTAATGAGGCAATAAATAGAGGTAATAGAGAGGCTCCACCCACCAGGCACACTCCCACCTCTGCACATTTGCACATGCTGTGCTCTCTGTCTTGGGACATCATTTTCCCAGGTATCTGCATGGTTCCACTCTCACAACTCCTTCAGGTCCTCTCTAAAAAGTTGTCTGTTCAGTGAGGCCTCCCAAGCACCTTGTTTAAAATTTTATGCCTGTCTCCACAACTTCCCTTAACCATCTCTGCTTTCCCTTACTGTATAGCAATTATCATGATCATCTTTTATACATGCATTTAATTTATTCTCTCCCATTCCATTATCTATTTTGCTTACTGCTGGATGTGCAGCAGATGCCTGGAACATGGAAATGGAACATGGCCATTTTTCAATGTGTCGAACAGATTGTTTTATAGCTATCTAGGCATGGGGTACACAGATTCTGCGATATTATCTCTAGTTTTCTGTATATTTGAAGCACTTGCAACTAAAAATGTAAATTTTTAATGAAAGAAAAATGTTTCTTTCTTGGCTGGTGGCTCAGTGGATAAGGTGCTGGCCTGTAAACCCAAAGGTCACTGGTTCGAATTCCCAGCCAGGGCACATAATCAGGTTATAAGCCAGGTCTCTAGCCAGATCCATAGCTGGAGGCAGGTAAAAAGCAACCATATATTGAGGTTTCTCTCCCTCTCTGCCTCCCTCCCTTCCCCTCTTTACAAAAACAATAAATAAAATCTTTAAAAAAATAATTAAAAAAATTAAAAATTAAAAAAAAGAAAAATGTTTCTGCCTATGAATATAAACCCAAATATTAACAATGATAATCAATTTTTATATTTTCCAATAATGAAAAACATGTTCATACTGCTTTTATAATCATAACAATGACAAAAATAATTACACTGGTGTGATTCCCCAGTCAGGGTACATAACTAGGTTGCAAACCAGGTCTCCAGCTGGGTCTGTAGCTGGAGGCAGGTGAAGGGCAACCATACACTGATGCATCCCTCCCTTTCTTCTTCCCTCCCTGTCTGTCTCTCTGAAAATAATGAATAAAATCTTTTTTTAAAAATAAAAATAAAAAATAAACACACATGTGTAGTTCATAGATTCAGTAAATTCTACTATTGTTTTAAAACATCAATTCTTTTCTAGCATTAGTGATATTCCAAGAATTACATCATACTAAAAATCTTGAAAGAATCCTTCAAAAACAATTTCGGGGGAAAAAAAACCTTCATAATAAAAATACATGATATTGCACTATTTCAGTGAAAAATAAAAAACCCTGAAACTATTCTTAAATATCAAGTCTAAAAACTCTGGGACAAAGGCAACTTGAAGGTATAAGGAAAACACCTTTATCCCCATTCTTAGTTATTTCTGTCTATCATGTCATTTTGTGGGTGGATGGTTTAGAAATTCAGGAGTGTTTTGGACAGGGGAAACTTGGAAGTTTATGGTAGAGAAGAGTGAAGCAAGTTAAACAGTTGCCATTTACTGATAGATCATTAGATCAGCTTTGCTCTCAGCTCTGTCTATCTCCTACAACCAGATACCTTCATTTAAAAAGTGATTGTGCACGGGACTTTACAATAATAAGTGTTTTTCATGCTTGTACAATTAAGTCATTACTACATGAGTAATTATAGAAAATTAACTGAAGTTAGATGATCACAATACTAATGCACTAAACAAAACACTAAGATACAAAAATCATTCTGTTACACAAATCCTTTCTAGTTATAGAATAAAATATAAACTGAGAAAATCTTCACTAGGCCCAAGATAATTATAATATACTAATGATAAGGTTATCAAAAACAGAATTGAAGTGAAAAATTTGTATATGAAGAAACTTGAAATATAACACATTCACTCAATAATGTATAAATATGTTGCATTAATTTGTTACATTCTCCAAAGTTCATGTGTACACTGAATGCAATTTATTTTGTATTAATTAATCAAAAGGTTGATTACATGGCTAGAGAAGTAAAATTCCAGGTATATCTACTGTGTTGACACAGTTCTTGGCAGTTTTTATATATCTGACCCTTCAATCATAGAATAAATTTGCCTTGTGAGACTTTGTTAGTTATGATAGATCAACAGCTGGATTTCCTTCCTTGTGCTGACTTGAAGAAAAGAGTATTAATCAGACATAATAAAAAGGAAACCTCTCATTTTTAACCATTTTAAACTATTCTATGGACACTTGCAGTGGGTAGACTGTATTTATCAGAGAAATTATACAAATTGTACAGCATACATATTTTTTCTGTATAATTTTTGGTAGGCAATTTCTTATGAGAAATTTAAAGTATTCTTAAAAAGACAACAGCAGCGTTAGTATAGTATAGAAAATACTACATGAGAAAAATTTGAGTGATGTCATTGTTGGGAAGCCATTGAAAAAAATATATTTTAACCTTAAACAGTAATTCACCCTGGCTTAGGCCATGGAGCAGCGCTAAAATAGTAAATAAACATTTGTAATAAAATTCTAGACTGCTTTCTGCTGTTATAAGAATGCTACTGACCGTTTTACATACGATAAAACTTAAGGCGACTGAATTCTTCTCTGCAAGGACTGAAGCCCTTCAAATTGCTGGAATTAGATCATTTTGACAACTCACTGAGGCGTCTTTTAGGAAACATATGAAGAGCTAATGGTGCGACACAATCCTAATGTTATTATGAATGGAACTTATTCTGAGTTGTTTGAATTAGTTGTTTTCTTTCATATTTCATTTCTGTTATTACTTCCCAGCATGATTAAATACCAGCCATTCACATTTTCCTAAGGATCACTAATTAAAATAAAAAACAAAGAGATGGCATGAGGCTACGAGACCACACTCATGATGAATAGAAGTTAACAGCTACTTAGCTCTTTCCCTCATGCCCACTGCCATGCACGAGCAGGTATTTTGCACACATACATTCATCAATCAACCTTTTCTTACAGTTACACTGAGAGGCATTATTATAGCCAATGTAAAATAAGTGGCAACAGAACCACAGAACAGTGGTGACTTCTTTGGGATCATAGCAGATAGGTGAATGCTAAAGCCAAGGCTAGATTTCTGGTTTCCTGTCTTTCCTCAGGATTCTTTTCCCCTATTCACATACCTCTGCTGTCTGCAATCACTGACTGTCTTGGATGTAAGTGACCATGACCATAGGAGCATCTTTCTCTGCCCCTTGCCACCTTACCCAATAGGCAGTTCCCTATCCTTGCTTTGCCAGGCCCAAACATGTTCCTGGTATCTTAAGATGTTGAAGCAACTAGTTCCATGAACCCTGTTCCTTAGGTTATTTAGGTTCTATGCAGGCTTTTGGGCTGACTGGATTATCAAACTGTCACCACAATATAGTGTCTATGGAGCAAATCTTATCTAGTTCTAGACTTTTGTAGCCAAACAAAAGTCTTTCTAAATTGCATCTTTATAAATTGAAGATACCCATTTCTTCAAGTGACAAAGCATAGATAATAATGGCACAAGTTAAAGCAACTGAGCTCTCATTAGGGGCCACATATAACTCTAAGTGTGCTAGAAACATCTAAGAGTAAACATGGAGCAACATATTTATACCACACGTTCTTTGTACCACTCTTCAAGTGTGTATGGAAAATTCCTGTTGTCAGGATACAAGCCGGAAGCCTCAGCCCCTCACCACCAGGAATGTAATAAAAGGCTTTCATGTCTGTGGAGTCTTCTGAAGCATGAGCCCTGGCAGGACTCCAGTAATAGAGCCAGCACCATGTACAAACCAGATGCATGTGCATTTGAATCATTTCCTGGCTTTTCTTCCTCTCCTGACCTCTGGAAGCTGGTGGAAGGCTTCGTCCTCCACCCTCTTCCTATTTATGTTGTCTTCCTAGGTGATCTCATCCGATGCCAAGGCTTTAAATAGCATGTACATCGATGAATCGAAGTTCAGTTCTCATCTCGTCCCTAAACCCTGCCTTCCGAGCAGAGCGTGTTCTAAATAGAATCCTAACTTCTTCCTGCATCTCCCTTCCCCATCCTATCCTTCCTCCGTCTTCCCCGTGATAACCTGCAGTAAGGAAAGTCGAAAACCTGGAATTTGGCAATTGTTCTCCAATTTATTTTCTCTAACTGACACATTTGCAATACACTAGTGAACTGAGTCCTAAGTGTACATGTGTGCAATTGCATGTGCGCCTGTGTGCGTGCACGCACACACACATACACACACCACACATGGTGAAAAGAAGCCAGATGTGCCTAGCGTAATCTTCATCTCCCCGGAGCTGACGGCCTTCAGTGATGATCTTAGCATGATGACATCTCATAAATAACACGTCACCTCCACCTTCTAAGGCACTGCAGCTCTATAATTTATTACTTGCCTATCTATTCCCATGTGTGTATTTGAATGTATACATATATGCACATATATATGTATATACATGGTTCAATCTTAGAAAATTACTGATATTTGACTGTTTGGGGCTAAAAAGTACTCACTCCAGTGACTTGGCTTGACCTAACACTTATGGCTACCTGTTCATCTATCTATCTCTAGGTTTCTGTCCATCTATATCTGTATCTATCTGCATCTATCTCTGAGACCACACAATTGTACTGAACCTTGTGAGGCAGGAAAACAGAATCATCTGATTATTTCTCGGAGGCTTTCTTGGTAAAAACAAATTGAGCCAGCATGTTTAAGTTATCAAAGCTACATTACACAAGAGGAAATGTAAAATATGGGGCTAAAATCAATTCCAACTAAGCACGAGTAAGACTTCACTTGGATTATAAACTGAGCACAGTTGCGATGCTGCCTGGGGAGTGGGGAGGGAGTCAGAGAAGCCACTCTGTATTGCAGTACAATTCTGGGTGTCCAGAACAGTGCCCACCAGCAGTATTCTTTTCCAATTGTTTCCATAATTGAATTGTCAGAACATTCTCTTGATAAAATAGAAGCTTCAAAGGCGTGAAAGTCGAAATATTTAACCAAGAGCTTGACCCAAGGCAGATGACTGGTATCTGGCATCAGGCAGTGAGTGGTACAAAGCCCAGGACAATGTCAAAGACCAGAGAACCTTCAGCTACGTGGAATCTGAAACTCATGTTGGTTGCACCAAAAAACTCCTGGCCTGAAACCCTAACTCTGGCTCTGACATCAGATTTCTTTGGAGATAGCTGACATAATTTTAGGCCCATTTCACAGTGAGAAAACAATGGAAGTTGCTTACTATATTTTAGCTACTGTACAAGACAATGTTAACTTCCATGCAGAAAAAGCTATTAAGCAAGAATTAAATGATACAATTTGGTAACTAACTATCCTATGTGAGGTGCAAATGAAAATTTGTTTATTTTAAGTACTCTGACTCAAGATCTCTTTATGGTATCAGCAATATCCAACATGATATTGTTTGTTAAAGTACGACTGACAAGTAACAATCATAAAATATGTAATTATATTGATGACAGTGCCATTATTTTAAAAATTTTACACAATGATTATAATGGCCATAGTGTATATGAAAGTTGAACACATTACATTAATATCTACATACACATAATTTTGATGAATACAACTTCCCATTTTTAAGTTTATTTCAGATAAAAGACAAAGTGAAAAAAATTTATTTTTGATGTATACTGGTCTTTTAATGCCATATATGTTATTATTAATACTTCCCCTTTTTTCTTTCTCATCTCTTAAAGAATACAATGAAAGGGGAAAATATAGATAGTTGTATAGTATTTATTATGTGCTAGCCAATGTTTTAAACACATTATATATATATATTCATATTTTGTGTTGAGAAAATCAGACTAATACAATCAGGATTATTATTACTGTTGGAAACAGGGCAGAGCAAATGTAAATCCTATCTGGAAAGAGATGGTATCACACTAAGCCTCAAGTTACTTCCATATTCTTTATGTGCAACATCTATTGTTTCATCAAAAGCAACCAGGTATCACAAGAAAAAAACAAAAATGTACAAAACATGAGGCTAAATAGCATGTTACTAACAATAAATGGGTTAGCAATGAGATCAAAGAGGAAATTAAGAGATATCTTGAAACAGATGAAATGAGAGCCCAACAACCCAAAATCTGTGGGACACATTGAAAGCAGTCCTAACAGGCAAATTCATAGCATTACAGGACTATCTCAAGAAACAGACAAACAAAAATCTCAAATAAATTATCTAACTTTACATTCAAAGGAGGTAGGTTGCAGGTTTACTCCCTGGTCAGGACATCTAGAGGAGGCATCCGTCCAATCAATGTCCCTCTTTTGAACCAATGTTTTTCTCTCTCTCTCTCCCATCCCTTTTCTCCCACTCTAAAATCAATAAGCATATCCCTGGGTGAGGATTAACAAGTAGAGGGAGAGGGGATCCAATTAAATAAAATCAGAATGGAAGAGGTGGAATAACAACTGACATCCCAGAAATGCAAAGGAGCCCTGGCTGGTGGCACAGTGGAGAAGGTGCCAGCCTGAGAACTCAAAGGTGGTTGGTTCGATTCCCCAGCCAGGGCACGTAATGAGGTTGCAAGCCAGGTCGCCAGCCAGGTGTGTGACTGGAGGCAGGTGAAAGGTAACCATACATTGATGTCTCTTTTCCTCTGCCTCTCTCCCTTCCCCTCTATGAATAATAAAATAAAATCTCTCTAAAAAGAAAGAAAGAAAGAAAGAAAGAAATGCAAAGGATTATAAGAAAATATTAATGAAAAAGATATGCCAACAAATTGGAAAATCTCAACAAAATAGATACATTGTGAGAAACACAATCTCCCTGGACTGAATCAAAGTGAAACAGAAAATCTGAACAGATGATTACAACTAATAAAATTGAAGCGGTAATGAAAAAACTTCCAATAATAACAATAACAAAACTGATTTGGACCAGATGGCTTCACAGGTGAGTTTTACCAAACATTCAAAGAAGAACTAACACCTATCCCTTTTAAACTATTGCAAAAAATTCAAGAGCTAGGAAGACTAGCAAGCTCATTTTATGAGGCCAGCATTTTCCTAATTTCCAAACCAGGTAAAGACACTACAAAGAAAAAAAATTATAGACCAATACCCCTGGTTAACATAGATGCTAAAATACTCAGAATCCAGTAATAAGAGATCAAACACCATAATCAAGTGAGATTTATTCCAGTGATGCAAGGTATATATGATATCTGTAAATCAATTAACATAATACTCCTCATAAATAAAATGAAGAATAAAAATCAAATGATTATATCAATACCTGTAGAAAAACTTTTGACAGAATCATGCACCCATTTATGATAAACATTCTCAGCAAAGTGAAAATAGAGGGAACATACCTTAACATAGTAACAGCTATGTATGACAAAACTACAGCCAACATCATACTCAAAGGGCAAAAACTAAAAGCATTTCTCTTAAGATCAGGAATGAGACAAGGGTGTCCACTTCCACCACTCTTATTCAAGGTAGTACTGGAAGTCTTAGCTATAATAATCAGGCAAGAAAAAGAAATAAAAGACATCCAACTTGGATAGAAAGAAGTAAAACTCTCATTACGTCAGGTGAGATGATATTGTATGTGTATAGAGAACACTACAGATTACACCAAAAACTACTGGAATTGATCAATGAAGTCAGTATAGTACGTAATACAAAACAAAAATTCAGAAATCTATGGGTGGGTGGGGAGGGGGACAGAGGGGAGCAAAAAGGGGATGGATGTAATACAACAACAATAACATTTTTTAAAAATTCAGAAATCAATTACATTTTTAAAATTTTATTTATTCATTTTTAGAGAGAGGGAAAGGGAGGGAGAAAGAGGAAGACAGAAACATCAATGTGTGATTGTCTCTCAAGCATCCCCAACTGGGGACCTGGCCCACAATCCAGGCATGTGCCCTGACTGGGAATCAAACCAGCAACCCTTTGATTCACAGGGCTCAATCCACTAAGCCACACTAACTAGGGCTCAGTTGCATTTTTTATACACCAATAATGAACTATTAGAAAGAGAAACTAAGAAAACTACCCATTTTACAATTGCATCAGAAAAATAAAATGCCTTGGAACAAAATTTAACGAAGTATTAAAAGACCTGTACTCAGATAGTTATAATACTGATAAAAGAAACCGAAGAAGATACAAATTAAGTGGAAGCATATACTATTCATGCATAGGAAAAATAACTTATCTGAAATGTCTCTAGAAAGAGTTGGGAAGTCTTCCCTCTTCTTGAATTTTTAAGAATAGTTTGAGAAGGATACAAGTTAGCTCTTTCCTAAGTGCCCATCAGTAAATGAGTGGACCAAAAAACCATGATACATTTACACAATGAATACTATGCAGCAGAAAGAAAGAAGAAACTCCTACCTTCTGTGACAGCATGGATGGAACTGGAAAGTATTATGCTAAATTAAGCCAAGTCATGAAAGTCAAATACCATATGCTCTCACCTACAAGTGGAAACTGATGAACAAAACAAATGAATAAGCAGAACAGAACCAGAGACATGGAAACAAGGAACAAACTGACAGAGACCTGAGAAGAGTGGGGAGGTGGGTAATGAGGGAATGAAAGGGAAAGGTCTTATCAAGGAACTAGTACAAAGGATCCATGGACATGGACAACAGGATGGAGATTGACTATGGGAGTGGGGGTGGGGAGGGTGGGGCAGGGGAGAACAACAGGGGGGGGGGCGGAAATGGGACAACTGTAATTGAAAAACAATAAAATTTAAAAAAATTGTAAGTCTTAAAAAATAATATAAAATATAAATAAGCAATATGTAAATTCAATGCAATGCCTATCAAGATACCTATGGCATATTTCAGAGAACTGAAATATTCTGAAAATTTATACGGAAACATAAAAGACCTTTGACTAGCCACAGCAAACTTAAGAAAGAAGAACAAAGCTGGAAGAAGCACACTATCTGGTATCACACTCTAGTACAAGGTGTAGTGATAAAAATGCATGATACTGACATAAAAACAGTCATGTACAGCAATGAAACAGAATAGAGAGCCCAGAAATTAACCACATCTTTATGGTCAATTAATATTTGACAAAAGGGGCATGAGTATACAATAGGGTAAAGACAATCTATTCAGTAAATGGTGCTGGGAAAATTAAACAGATCGATGCCAAAAAATAAAATAAAACTAGGCCACCTTCTTACACCATATGCAAGAATAAATTCAAAATTGATTAAAGACTTAAATGCAAAACATGAAACCATAAACATGAAACCATAAAACTCCTAGAAGAAAACATACACAGTAAAATCTTGAACTTTTTTATAGCAATATTTTATCTAATGTGTCTCCTTGGGCAAGAGAAATAGAAGAAAATAGTAAGAAAATGGAACTATATCAAAACTTTTTATTATTATTTTTTGAAGATTGTATTTACTTATTTTTAGGCAGAGGGGGAAAGGAGGTGGGGGAGAGACATGGATGTGTGAGAGAAACATCAATCAAGTGGCTCTTGAACACCCCCAACTGGGAACCTGGCTCACAACCCAGGCATGTGTCCTGACAAGGAATCCAACTGGCAACTTTTTCTTCTGTAGGTCAGCACTCAATCTACTGAGCCACACTAGGCAGGGCCACTACATGGATTTATATAAATTCCCCCAAACTGGAACTTTGATAAGATTGTTAACAGAAACCATGACTTTATGCTAATCTTTGTTATCAACATAGTTTCAAAATCCTAAAGATTAGCAATTCAGAAGTAAAGAAAGAAGTGATTAAAAAGAAATAATCATGACCATGTTGGGTTTAGTCAGGACTTCAAGTTTAATTGAAGAGTGTAAAATCGATCATCACCACAATAGAATAATAGAGAAAAATTATGATGAAAATCAGAAAAACACATGATAAATCAAATATTTACTCATGTTAAAAACTCTTAGCAAACTAGGAATAAAAGAAGACTTCCAAATGTTATAAAGAATATAATACTGAGTGGTAGAATATTGAAAGCTTTCCTACTGAGACCGAAAACAGTACAGTGTTACCCACTGTTATCTCTTCAAATACATACTGATAATCTTAGCCGGTACAGTGAGCCAGTCATCCATATTGAAAAAGAAGATATCTGACCGCCAGTATTCTTGGATAACATGATTACTTATGTAGAAAAAACAAAAGGTTCTACAGATAAAACATTAAAGTGATTTTATCGAGGTTGCTAACAACAAATCAAATGTACAAAAATTAGTTGTTTCTGTGTATCAGTAACAAAAAGTTAAAATTGATCCAAATAGCCCTCAAAATTAAAAAAAAAAAAAATACTGAGTACTTGGTGATATATCTAGGAAGAAACGTGTAAAATGGCAACAAGGCAAGCTAGAGATAGTAGTGAGAGAAAATAACAAAGACCCAATATAAACCCCAATAAGCTATCACTACACACCTACCAGAAATGCTAACATGTAAGCCTCCATGTTATCATCCATTGCTGATGGAGTGTAAATCATTGTAACCACTTCAAGCAATTTCGAATTTTCTACTCCAATGGAACGTAAACATTCCCTGTGGCCGAGCAGTTTATTCCAAGTTATACCCTCAACAGAAATCCCTACTTGCGTCCTAAAAGACAAGCACAAGAATACTCAGGCCAGCATTATTCATAAAATCAAAAACTAGACCCAATTCAAAGGCTTTTCCACAGTAGAATGGAAGCATAAATGGTCGCGCATTTAAAGAAGTAAACAGCAAGTAACACCAACCAGAAAACACAGTCCTACCTCGGTACTCATGGTCTTCAGACTTCGTCAAACCCTGTACTCGGCGGACAGCGACCAGAAAAAAATGTTTCGGCCCTGAGCGCTCACTAGTCTCACTTGCTTTAACTTGCCCGAGACACCGCCCCGCGAGAGCAAGTGCTTCATTATTGGCTGGTTTCGATACTCGTCACAAGTTCCAGAACCAATTATGAGCGAAGACCAAGGCACCACTGTACCTGGCTGTGCAACAGCCTAAGTGTCCAAAGTGTAATGGTGAGTGAAAGAATGGAGGAGGCCTGCTGGGATTTCCGGGGTGGCAATAATGTAATCATGGTGCGTTTTTTCCGCGCAGGTAACAGCTGCATAGAGATTCACTGACAATAAGTGAACCATTCTGTACAGCTGTATGCTGGGTATTTTTTCTCTGTGTGTGCTATAGTTTAATTTACAAAGTTAAAATAAGTTTCTTTTTAAAAAAACTGTTTCACTTAAATGTTTAAAACACCCAACAGCACCATACACAAAATAGTTACAATTCTACGAAATAATTTTTATAACTTGTAAGCAAATAGTACGGGCTGATACACAGAGCCTACTATCTTTCGTACACAGTTCTAAGCACTTCACAAATAAAACTCATTTGATCTTCTCAACAATCTTACGAGGCAGTACCATAAGCACCTTCATCTTCTAAATAAGTACAGTGAGCCCCAGAAAGGTGAAGCAACTTGCTCAGGATTATAGAGCTGTTAAGTGAACCACACTGAGGAGTGCCAGATTCTGCACTGTTCACCATTATACACACTACCTCGCAGAGTAAAATTTAAGTTTAACATGTCAGATTCACTTATTGTAAACGCATTTAAAATGAAATACTGTTGTTATTCTATACATTGGAACCTCCTGTGTATACTACCTCCTGTGTATCCAGTAGATTGCTTTAACATATTGAAATTGATACTTTTATGTTTTAAATTAAAAGTTTAAAATGTAGCCCTGGCTCGTGTGGCTCAGTAGATTGAGCAACAGCCTGTGAATTGAAAGGTCACTGGTTCAATTCCCAGTCAGGGCACATGCCTGGGTTGCAGGCCAGGTCCCCAGGTGGGGGTGTGGGAGAGCCAGATGATTGATGTTTCTCTCACATGTTGATGTTTCTCTCCCTCTCTCCCTTGCTCTAGAAGTAAATAAATAAAAAACCTTTAAAGAAATGTATTTTTATAACTCATGTTTAGAGTAATTAAATATGAATTCTAAACACAATGCATCTTAAACATATAAAAACAAAAAATGAAAAAATACAAGAAAAATGTTTAAAAGCTGAGGTTGAATACCAATTTTCTTTTATTAATTAAAAGTTTTATTGTTACTTTATTATACTTGTCCCAATTTTCCTTCCTTTACCCTCCTCTGCCTCTGCTGCTGGTCAATTCCCATGCTGTTGTCCATATCCGTTGGCCATTCATACATGAATACCAATTCAATTAACTTCTATAAGCCTCAGTTTCCTTGGAATTCAAACAGGCATAACATATTTTTTCCAATCAAGAAAGTTCTGAGAATGAAGTGACTTTCATTCAAAGCAAAAGAGAATTTGTGCTTTGCGCTGAAGTCAGTCCATCTGTGCAGTAAGTAAATCCTAGAATTTTTAGAAAGGAAAGATACCTCACTTTATATATACAGCTTAGAGACTTGAAAGTAAAAAAAAAAAAAAAAAAATTGTTATAACCTGGAGAAAGTATTACTCTTAGTAAGACTAGCGTCAGAAACTTGAACTTGGGGCTTTTAGCTACAAGCTCAGTGCTCCTTCAAAAGTGTTTGATCCTCATTTTCTCCCCTTCCCTTCCCTTCTTTTCCTCCGTATAAAATTTATAAACTAAATTTTTAAAAAATCAAGCCCTGGCTGGTGTGGCTCAATGGATTGGCACCGACTGGCCTGTGAGCCCAAAGGTCGCTAGTTTGATTCCCAGCCAGGGCACATAACCAGGTTGCAAGCCAGGTCTCCAGCCAGGTCCGTAGCTGGAGGCAGGTGAAAGGCAACCGTAGTTGATGTTTCTCTCCCTTTCTTCCTCCCTCCCTGCCCTTCTCTCTAAAAATAATGAATAGCCCTGGCTGGTAGCACAGTAGATAAGGTGCCCGCCTGCGAACCCAAAGGTCGCAGGTTCGATTCCTCAGCCAGGGCACATAACCAGGTTACAAACCAGGTCTCCAATCAGGTCTGTGGCTGGAGGCAAGTGAAACACAACCATACATTGATGTCTCTCTCCCTCTCTGCCTCTCTCCCTTCCCCTCTTTCTGAAAATAATGAAATAAAATCTTAAAAAAAAAAAAAGTTAAAAAAAATAATGAATAAAATATTTTTAAAAAATCATACAGTATTATTGTCATTTAATTTAAGAGTGCACTGGATTTACTTCTCCTTTAATGTAAGAATATTTTAAGTAGGCTATGTTCTTGAACTCCGTTTTTTGTTTTTTGTTTTTTTAATGTGAATACCACATAAAGAGCTTGCCTATACATTGGTCTTCAAGATTAAGAAAGACCTTGCCCGAATCTCTCTCCTACGCACCCATACATGGGAACCTGAGGGCAATGCATTCATGAAAAGGAGGACAGTATTTCTCAATTATTTTATTTACAAGCCATTGCATTATCTGTAAATGAATAATGACATTTTGATAATTAAAAGAGATTTCTAAAGAAAAGGTAGAATGTTAGTTCTGGTCATTCAGAACTGCTATCACACAGATTCCTCTGTTTTAAGTTTATCCCCTTTGGTTTATTTTAACTTACAGATTATTCTTTACTCCAAACGCAACAATAAATTCTAGAAAAGTAAAAAATAAAAATTACTAGGTAACTAAAATGACTACAATTTTTGTTTGCCAAATCAAACTACAAACTAAATTGAAAACAGTTTTCGTGTAATTGAAAAAGCAAGAATACTAGTCTCAAAGACATGGAAAAATACCATATTTCGATTACATGGAAAACACTTTTTTATAAAAAATGTAATGACCTTTTCTAAATCAAGGCATTCTTTAAACCTCTGTATTACTGTAGCATCCCTTTTTATTAAAATGCATCTATACTTTTGTGAATGACTGAGCTCTTTCATCTGGCTGGACATAGCTGGCAAGTGGCATAATGAGAAGGGGAAATGAAAGTCTTTTCCCCACCTCCTAGAAGACCAAGAAATGAATAAAGCATATCAAAATGAAGCGTTAGTTGCTTGTATTACCACACAAATACACATCTTAATACAAATAGTGTTTCCTACTACTTTGTGAATAACTGATGGTACAGTACATTTTAATCCTGAAAGTCGATCCATGAGGTGTGGTTTCTCTGAACATTATTGGGATAATTTAAAATTTTGCACATTTAATTAATGAAAATTAAATCAAGCAGGCCAATTTTTCCACAGAAAATTTAGATAAAATGTTCTAACCAATAAGATACGTTCATTCTGTTTATGGAGAAAGGTTGGGCATAAAACAGGCCCGAAGGTACCTTGAACACATATGAAAACTGGAAGGAACTTTGAGCTTGACTCAACCCTTCATTTTGTGCATGAAAACACATGTTTTCAGTTATTCTCTAAAGACATCCTAATTGGAGTTGAGGAGATAAGTGAAATAAGACAGAAAATCTAGGACAGTGATTGGCATTTAGGAAGAAGATATTTGTGTCACACTCAAGTGCCCGGAAATGGTAAACATGGAGATGTCCCTTTGCTGTCTGAAGGAAGTACCACTGCGGTGGAGAAAGAAGCATGTCCGGCCTTCTGGGAGAAACAGGGCAGGAATAGGTGACCTCTGCTAGGGGAGCCACAGCTCCCCTGGGGAGAACCTCGCCAATACCCAGGGCCTTGTTTTGTTTTTGTTTGCAAATGAGAGTAGTTTGGAGGTGAGATTATGTAAATGTAGGCAGCTGGGTAAAGGCAAAGTATAAAGGCAAGTGGTGGAAATAAAGGGTGGGTGAGGTGGCAGCATAAAAACAAATTAATGCAATATATCACCATTACCTTGCCAGAGTAAAGCACAGGCATTGGAAAGGAGAAAGGCATCCCTGAAGTATTCGAACAGTATTGGCATTAACGATAAGGGAACGGAGGGCTCCAAAGGTTAAGAAATTTGCCTTAATTCACATAGGTCATCTCTGGAACTTTGGCAACAGTATGTAAGGTTTCCTGACAGTGCGGGTATTTCCTAAGACACCACTTGGCATCAGCATTCTAGCTGGTCATAGCTTGTGAACCTGCTAACTGGTACCCAGTGGCTGCTGGCATATGGGGCTGCTGTCAGTTCTTGAATGGCTCCTGCTTTCTCTAATTCCTCGTGGTTTCAGGTTCACTGTTTGAATTTACCATGCCTGAACAGTGTCTTAACCAGCAAGAAAACATTTGCTGTCTTGTTATATTTGTTAAGGACACCATTACAAATATATTGTTTCAGAAAATAACAGGGCCTTCAATTAATCATATTAAAGATCACAATAACAGAAATAAATATCTGTTTAGATATAACATTTATTTTTCTTAAACTTCAATTTGTATAAAGTAACCTGTTGTGTTTTATTTTTCCTTCATCACGACCTACTTCCCAAACTCTTTTCTGGTCCTCCATTTCTCTGCACAAGACTCCACTATTTGTTTATATGTTCAACCAGAATATTACTAAGTTTCCTAACGATGCAAATCATTGTTTACCTCTCTATTTTATTCACTTCACCCCAACAGGCACAGCTCTTGACATGCTGAAAGCAAGCATGATGCTTGCACATTTATTTATACATGGAATTCTTTTAAAGGTATTTTTATTCATTATTTTTAGAGAGAAGGGCAGGGATGGAGGAAGAAAGGTAGAGAAACATCAACGTATGGTTGGTTGCCTTTCACTTCCTCCATCTAAGGACCTGGCTGGAGACCTGGCTTGCAACCTGGTTACGTGCCCTGACTGGGAATCGAACCAGCGACCTTTGGGTTCACAGGCCAGTGCCTATCCACTGAGCCACCAGCCAGGGTTTATACATGGAATTTTTAAAGAACTCCAAGATGATAGTAAAAATACCATAAAAAGTTCCATCTATAAAGGATTGTTGGAAATAACCCAATACAACTGGTTTCTTTTACAGATGAAACTGAGGTCAAGATTAAGCCAGCGGCCCAGTCACCCAACTAGTTAGAGCCTGAATGAAAATGCCTGCATTGTCCCCTGTCTGGGACTGCAGTGCTATCTGTGTACTACATGCAGCCCCTCTCGAAGTATGTATTTAATCACTCAGATACCTACATCATTCTTGGGAAAGGGTAAGTGGCTTAATGATACACTAGCATTTGGACACATGTCACTATCTACATTTAAATCTCTAACAGTACTTGGTACATTGTAGATATTTGGTCAGTCAGTTTGAGTTTTTCATTCATTTTTCCCTTCTTGCCGCCGAATTTACATATCAACCACTTTAAAGATTGCTAATCTACCAAGTAGGCATCTCAAGAACCAAATCGAGCGCATTGATAAAGTCACCTGGGATGCTTGTAGAAGCGATTAGTACTGACCCCAAGGCTGGTCCCATATGAATGATGGAAGTGCTCCCCAAGGCGCATGCGTCCTTCGGTAAAACAGGGATACCACCATGGGGAGGTGCTGATAAGAGAAGGTCTCATCACATTTCCGAAAGACAAAGCCCTTCTTCCTCAGCTCAAAGTGTCTCCCAGAAGAGAGATTCCCACTTGTCTGTAGACCTCTTGAGGTGCCTGAGCTAAATTCATAGAATGACAGATTCTTTGGAAAAGAATTTCTGTACATTGAGGGTCTCCTAATAGGTTACTTCCCAAAAAGTCATTGTGACTTAGCATACCTGTTAGTTTTTACATTTAGATGTTCTGAAGTCTGTTCTGATTCTTAATTTTGACAGTTCTCTTCAAGATAATAAAAGCCCTTTTAGTCTTGTTCAGGATTAATTTACCACTTAATAAATTTCTTCCAATACTATGTTTTGTGAGTCAACAAGCAACTCCCCTGTGATTTGAGCCTAGCTAAGAACAAAGCAGACTTTGGGAAATTAATTAATTACTGGGCAGAAGCAGTTTTCAGATGGTACATTCCCACTTTGAGAAAACTTGGTCATTGTACTTTTGCATCTGTTTGGAGTAAGATGTCTTTTGACTGAAAATAACACAAGTCAGCATGGGGAATACCCTCCTCTGTAGCATTGACTTGATGTGTATATTTTAGGCTAAACTAACACTAAAAACATTTTTCAAAGACAGTGGAAAATGTCACGTTTGAAACTCATTTCAATAACTTACAATATATGAAGGGTAAAAAGTTCTCAGCAAACACTTGTAGCTAGGTATTTATTGAGAACTGACAATGGGTAGCTTTGTGTGGAGCACCATTTAAGGCATTAAAAGATATACTGGTGCAATTATTCCCCCTAAACTGATGTCTGTTCCTGATATAGATTGGATTTTCTACCCATGCCCTAAGTAATTAAATTCAAAAAAAAAAAAAAAAGTAGTTTTTCTCAGCTAATTTGCTGGCCTATAGTCACCAGTAATTTTTGTCTCATGGTGTGCAACTGAGTCAGTGCACTCGGAAATAGGACAGCTTACAGTGGCAGGTAAATATCCTTGTAAAGAGGATACAGGCTTAGCAATTGCAACTAGTTAGTTAACTCTGGGCTTCCAATAGAGACAAAAAGCCAGTTCATTTTATTAGAGAAAATGCCAATCAAGACTTGACTACTGACACCCATCTTTGTTTCGCCAGCCAGTAATAAAAGATAAAGCAGAGGAAATGGAGGAGCTGCAGTTAGGCATTTGCAACACACAAAGTCCTTGTTTTCCCACTAGGCGCTGCAAAAAAGCAATTGTCCATTCACAGCACATCCTCTGCATTTCAGAGCTAATATTTTTGCAGCTCTTAATTTGGTACATTACAGGCTGATGCAGTTAATTTTGTTAACCCTTTGAAATGCACCATGCATTTGATACCTTGCTTAACATGACTGCTAACATGACCCAGTTTTTAAAATTTCTGTTTCTCAATGTTGGGAATAGGAACCTTAAGAAAAAAATCAAGTGATACATTTTGGGAGCAGAACGGTTTCACATAATCCTGCCGTACTTGCTATTGCATAACTTTGAGAAGGGCTATAAGGAAATCCATGCTAACCATATATTACATGAATTGCTTTTGCAAAAATTGACTCTGGATAGGAATGTCTTTAGCAGGGGTCCCCCTTGACACATAATAATAATGTGCCACTAAAAATAACATTAGCTCTGTGTTTCATTGCCCTGCTTCCTGCAGTATTAGTTTGTTTAGTATATGGATGCATATGCCGGCCTTCCAGTGCACAGAGGTTTACTCTAATGTTTTACTAGTCAGTCTGGCTACAGCACATGAATCTCTAAATGATTCAAAAGTCCCCAGGCTCAATCACTTAAAAGTCCCTAATTAAATATCTCACTCTGATTTCAACTATTGTAAAGGCAAAGATAATCAACAAATCTGTTGTGCTAATGAAGAAGTTTTTATTTTCCTTTGTAAATACTAAGCTCTGAATCATTGATCATACAACTCAGTGTCTGCATCTCCACGATTAACTTCTAATTCCAGAACATTTTTAAAAAATGCAACAAGGTGGTAAAGTGCATTTTCCTACAGATTTTATTTTTCTGACACACCTTCCATAGATTTTCCTACCTTCAGTTTCATGACCAGCTTATTCCTCTCTTCCTACTAATCTCATCTTGAAGTCTGCAATCAACCAACACGACAAAACTCAAGAAAAACACTGATTTGCTTTTTTCCTGTTCCGAAAACCCCACTAATCTCTTTACCAATATTTTCCAACGAGGTCTCAACAAAAAAGAAAAAGACCCAGCTCTAAGATTTGCATGGCAAAAGAAATACTGCATTCATAAAAAAGAAGAAGAAGAAGAAGAAAAGAAAAAGAGAAGAAAGCAGCCCTCCTCAGTGGAGGCTCAAAGTACAGTGAAATGCCTGACTCCGTCATTAAGCTGGTTGCAATGAAACAGTTAATTCAGGGTAAGTGATACTGTTTAGTCAGTTTGCCTAGAAAAAGGAAGGAAATTCAAAAGCTGATTACTGTAGTAACAATCCCAGACCAAAAAATACATATGCACAGGTTCACTTTAAATAAACTCCTGCCACCTCTCTGTGATTCTGCTCTCTCAAAGAAAAATGAGCTAGCCGCTTAAATTTGTTGTACCTACCTCAACCATTAAACAAGACATTTAACCATAGTGGCAGTTCTGTGACCTTTGAATGCCGTGAAATCTCTGAGCGGTGCTGCTTGTTCATGAAGACTTGTGCTGCAGAATCCAGCAACTTCATCCACGATTAGGAGTATAATTAAGTTTAAAAAAAAAGAAAAGAAAGAAAGAAGAGAGAAAAGAAAAGAAAAAAAAAAAAAAAAGAAAGGGAAAGGAAAAACCCACGCACACACAGAAATCCAGCGAGAGGTGGCAAGAGAGAGACTTTGCTCCCAGGCAAGCGCTGGGACACGCAGCCTGCTGGGGTGCCCAGACCCACCGGCTGGCTGGGGGAGCAGGCAGGCCTGCGAGGCTGGGAGTTGCTGTCAGTGCCCCGGCTAGGAAAGGCAGAGACCAATCGGCTTCCACTCTGGCAGCTTACTGGAGGGGAGCCTTTTCTGTTTCTGTTTCCTTATTTCAGGAGTGACGTCAAAGGGTTTAGTTTTTCCTCTGCATGTGCTATTAATTTTAAAGTACTGTACTATGGGAAGAATGTGTGTGTACCCGTGGTTAGCTGGGCACGCCACTCTCAGGAGAAGCCAAGAAACGGTTTCTATATTCAGGAATACATTTAAAAAAATTTAAATACCTTGTAATGAGGTGTATCAAACACACACACACACACACACACACACACACACACACAAAATAGACAAACCCCCCTGAGCCAAACAACAGCAGCAAGATTTGTATTTTTTCCAAATGTGAGTGTAAGTACATACACCCACTCCACACTGTGGCTTATTTCTGAACTAATTCATTTTCCCCTTTACCTAAAAAATGAGTTGTTACTTAATTTTTATGGCCGTGGGTGCAGCCTTGCACAAAGGAGCTGATGAACAATATTATACGTGGTGAGAAATAGAAACCCTGTTTATGCTGCTGCTGATTCCTGCTCTTCTATCTTGCCCCGGGCTTCTGTGGTGAAGTGTCAGGATTATTCCTGCTAGGGAGATCCCTCCTGCACTCCCCACGGGAGTCATTCAAGAAGCAGGGCACAATAATGCCATACATGCACGCCTCGGGTGCCAGCATGTTCCCCCAAAGGGTGTGAAGGTACAGTTATTTAAGGATACTTTCCCTACCAGGGACCCTAGCTTCTCCCTGTCTTTCTCTTCCCACTCTGAAAAGATTCAGTGATGTCCATCTGTTGTTTCTGCCTTCCACATAGCCTCTCCCTCCCCCACCTCTATCCCATTCTGCAAACAGAACCTCTGTCTTTTTTTTTTCTTCTGGAAACTTTCCTTCCTCTATCTATGGACTGCATAGCCTTCTCCACACCCCCTACCTCCCACAATAGAACTGGAAGGAGCATGTGATCCAGACTGGCCAATCAGATTTCCCCTTTGTTGTAGACACAGAAAATATTTTAGGACTAAGCATAACACTCAGAAAAGCTGGAGTCCTTTTCCAAATATTAATACTGATTGTTGGAGGAAGAAGGCATTTTTATCTAAGATCTTGCGTGCTAGGGTTAAACCAGCCTGTAGTGGTGGGAGTTCATCGTTGATGGTGAACAAAACAGCGTCTGCAACTGCATAGTTTATATTTTTGGTAAGGGGGAGGTGGGCAATAAAAGTGAGCAAATATATAATGCCAGTTGGTAGTAGGGCTTCAAAATAAAAAAGGGCCCATGGTAGAGTGTGCGCGTGTTTGCTGATGATGAGAGAAGCACTCTGATAAAAGTAACTTTGAGCAGGTCAGGTGCTTCTCTGAATGCCATACAGAGACAATTGCATCAAGACCCAAAACAGGTGAATGCCTGGCATAATCAAGAAGCAACAAGTAAAGAAGCTGGAAGAGAATGAACAAAGGGAAGAAATGGATTCAAGGAGACATGTCTGGGACAGTATCAGGAAGTATCTTAAAGGCCACATAAAGGCTTTAGACTTTATTCTGAGGTAAAACAAAACAAAACAAAAAACCCATTAGTGTTTTGAACTAAGAAATGCCTATGACCTGATGTATTCTAAAGGGCTTCCATCTCTCTTCAGTGTGGGAAATAGACTCCAGGGCAGCAGGAGCAGAAGCAGGGCAGACCAGTAATGACGCCACCGCACTAAGGACGTGAACTTGGGTGAAAGTGGTGGAGAAGGTAAGAGGGCCAAATTCCGGAGGTATGTGTGTGTACACACTGAGTGGGCAGGATTTCAATCTATGTGAGATTTGAGAGAAAGAAGAATCAAAAATAATTCCCAGGGTCCTGGCTTGAGTCAACTAGAACACAAGTTATCTCTTATTGCTATGGCGATGACAGGGAGAAGAACTTCGTTTTGAGATGAAATCTGGACCTCCATTCACCAGTAATAAACACTTATTGATTCCTAATGCCTACTCTGTACCAGGTTTTCTCCTAAGTGCCCGAGACAATGCAACGAAAACAAACAAACAAATATATAAAACAAATACGCATGCCCTTGTGAAATTCTGATTTTTCAGAGGGGAGAAAGACCCTAATAAGGAATTAAAATTTTATATAGAATATTTAATAATGATAATATATGGGGAATAAAATAACAGGGAAGGGTTAGTGGTCAGATTGGAGCTTGCAATTTGAAATTGAGTATCCTGGGGAAGTCTCATGGCAAGGGTGATGATACATGGACAAGAGCAGAAGTCGATGGGGGAGGAAGTGGGGAAGAACATCACAGGCTGATCATTCAGAACATCGAGTACAAAGGTCCTGAGGTGGGTGGCTGGTAAGTAGTAGGTGATGGCAATGGGTGTAGAGGTAGGGCTTTTACTCTGAAAGAAATAGGTTTTTAAAGCAGAAAGGTGAAGTGATCTGACTCACATTTTAACAAGATCACTGTGTAGAGGTCAGAGTGGCAAAGGGGGACTAATCAAGGGCGTTTGGCAGTGAAACAAGCCAGAGGTCATGCTGGTGTTAACAAGGATGGTTTTGGTGCAGGTGGCTACAAGTGATTGGCTTCTGATTATATTTTGGTGTTAGAACCAATAAAACTTGTTAAACAGAGTTGATGCAAAGTATAAGGGAGGGAGATTAGTGAGGGGAGCCAATAACATTTCCAAAATTTGGGGTTCCATCAAACAGAAAGTGGAGTTGGCATTGACCAAGAGACAGTGGAAAGAATAGATTTTATGGGGAAGATAGGGTTTTATAATATTACCTTTGTCTATAAGATATCTACATGGAGATGTGGAGTAGGTAGTTGAATGTACAAATCTGGAGTTCAAGGGATAGTTTTGGATTATGGATATAAATTTGAAGCCACTGTATATGCTTGGTATTTAAAGCCATGAGACCAAATGAGATTATCAAAGGAATGAGTACAGGTAGAAAAGCCCCAGGCAGGCCAAGATTAAGTAGTCACAAATATGATGAAAAACCATTAAAGGAGACTGAGAAAGAGCCTCCGGGAGGTAAATAAATAAATAAATAAAAACCAAAAAACCCAAGTGGTAGATATCTTGGAAGTCAACTAAAATTTTCAATGATCAACTTTATAAAATGAAAGTTAGATGGAGACTGATAATTGACTCTTTAATTTAGAATGTACAGTCATTCATGCCCTTGTTAAAATCAAGTTTGGCACAGTAACAAGAGTGAAAAATCAACTAAGAATGAAAGGAGAAGAATTGGAAACAGAAAGTGTAGGCAATTCTTCCAAGGTGTTTTCCCCTAAAGAGAGTAGAGAAATGGGACACTAATTGGAAGGAAAGTGGAGTCAAGGTAGCATTGTTAATGTAAGATAAATATCAGTAGTTTGATAGTTGACAAAAAACTAGTGATGCAGAAGGGAGAGGAGAAAATTGTTGGAGCACAAATGGAGTGTGTGATAGGAAGCATGACCCTCCAAAGATGGCCATACTCTAATCCCTGGAATCTGTGATTTTAGTATACGACATGGCAAAAGGGAATTAGCAGATATAATTGAGGTTATGTGTCTTAAGTGAGGGAGATTGTCCTGGATTATCTGGGTGTGCTCAATCTAATCATATGAGCCTTTCAAAGCAGAGAGCTTTCTCTGGTGGGAAGCAGAAGAGACATGCAGCAGCAGCAGCAGCAGCAGCAGCAAAACATAAAGAGATATTCCAAATATCAGAAGCATGCAACATGCTGCATCTGTCTCTGAGATTCAGGGCCCATGCCCATGCCCTGGGAGCTAAAGGCTGCTCCCAGCCAGTAAAGAAACAGGCAATTTGGGCTTACACGTGTAGGGTATTGGATTCTGCCAACTACCTGGATGAACTTGGAAATGAATCCTTCCCCAGAGCCTCAAGAAAGGAATATAGCCCTGCTGACACCGTGTTTTCAGTCTTGTGAAACTCTAGGCAGAGACCTCGCCCAGCCCACCTACAGATCCATGAACTAATAAAGTTTGTGTTACAGCAGAGATGGAACAGCACTTTATAGTGATTGGCTTTGGAATGCAGCGTGAATGGTTCAACCATAGAAACATAAGAGAAGGCAGAGCCAATGGTAGAAGAGATACTATTAAGTGGGTTTTAGTGATGGTGCAGGATGGGAAACATTCTCTGTGACTTCTAAGTTCTCAGTGAAATAAAAATTAGGAGTATGGGCTAAGAGAGAGGGCAGGAGAAGTAGTGGAGGTGTGAGGAGAAAAGATATGAAATAGTTATCCAAAACAGTAAAGAGCAAGGATTATCAGAGAAGTGCCATAGGACAGCCAAGCCCACTAAAGACCTATTTGAGTTTAGTCATCATGAATTAAAGTGATGTCAGACAGCATGTCCACTCTACAATGGTTATGAGACATCCAAATAGAAATATCATCTGGGCAGTTTAAACATAATTCTGGAGAACCAAGGATAGATGAAATGCTTTGGAAAACCTAAGGGAGGGCATGAAATCACTTGGGAAATGAGAATAGGCTCCAGGTCTAAACTCTGGAACCTTCCAATGTTTAGATGCTGAGAAATACAGGATAATCCAGCAAAGGCGACCAAAAAGGAGTAGCTGCAGAGGTAGATGCAGACCCAAGACAGTAGTCTCTCAGAAATCAAGTTTCCGTAGTCAGTGCTATGAACTGAATTATGTTTCCCCAATTCACACGTGTGCTGAAGACCTAATGCCCAATGGGACTGCATGTGGAGAGGGGTCCATCATGAGGCAATTAAGAGTAAATGACATCTTTTTATTTATTTGTTAATTTCTTTTTATTGATTTATTATTGTCATATTGCAATTATTTCATTTTCCCCCATTGCTTTCCCTTACCCCCCCCACCCCCCATCCACTCTCCCATGGTCAATCCCCACCTCCTTGTTCATGTCTGTGAGTCTTTCACATTAGCTCCTCATCTAAACCCTACCCCTTCTCTCTTCCCTCTCTTTCCCCCTCCTCTGCCCTCCCCTCTGGTCACAATTATTCTGCTCCCCCAACCCATGTCTCTGGTTTCTTTCTGCTTGTCTGTTTGTTTATTTATTAGTCTTCTGTATTAGGTGAGATCATATGGTATTTGCCTTTTGTTGCCTAGCTTATTTCACTAAGCCTAATACTCCTCCAGGTCCATCCATGCTGTCACAAAAGGTAGGAGTTCTTTCTTTCTTTCTGTTGCATAGTATTCCATTGTGTAAATGTACCACAGTTTAAATGAGGTCTTAAAGGTAGTACCCTAACTTGATAAAGCTGTCTCCTTCCAAGAAGAGGAAGAGATACCACAGCTCTCTCCACCATGTGAGGACATAGCTAAAAGGTGACTTTTGCAAGCCAGGAAGGCAGCTCTCACCACACACCCACTCTGCTGAAACTTTAATCTTGGACTTCTAGCCTCCAAAAGTGTGAGAAAATAACCTCTGCTGTTTAAGTACCCAGACCCTGACATTTTCTTATGTAACCCAAGTGAACAGTTACATGAGTTAATGAATAATCTCTACTCTGTAAGGCCATTTTAAGCTGGCTTCTTGCTACTTATAAAAGTCTTCAACAAATTCAATATACAGTATCAGTGTTTCCTGGAGGTGACTGTCAACTCTCCTCTCTCTGATATTAATTAAACCTTACTGCTTGTAGCTTGACAAAACTTTAAGGTCTATCTATAGCTACACCTACATCTACATCTATGCCATCATTTCCACAAAACTCAGTAATTTTCACCTAAAATGACTTTAAAATACTAACTGGTTTTCTGAGGCACCATTACTTAATGCATTCTTTGGAGTGTTCTTTGAAAACAGAACATTTGAAGTGACCACATTTTCTATGATACGTTTGTTACAAGAAAAATCTAAAAGGAACCACCTTATTTCAGTCTCATTTTCTTCCCAAATCCTCTTCTTAAATAGCCCGTCTCATGGAAATGACCAATCTTAGTCATTTTCTTTCCTTTACTTTAGTGAGGCACTAAACTATAGTTTAAATATAATGGGAGTATGGGATATGGGGAAGGAATACTGTATTATGAACCCAAAGGAAATCAACTATTTCCTTTGTTAATGTAATAAAAATATGATTCTTTTCTTCTGCATCTCTAGGAAGATAAACTTCTTAGTGATCTTAAGGATATTACATTCGTTAAAGAAATACATATTGAATATATATTATTGGCAGAATCCGGTAGTATATGTTCAATATAGTATTGGGGTTGACACAGATCAATTAACATGTGATCTCTTTCTTTAAAAGTTACATACTCAGCCCTGGCTGGTGGCTCAGTGGATAGGTGCCGGCCTGCGAACCCAAAGGTTGCTGGTTCGATTCCCAGCCAGGGCACATAACCAGGTTGCAAGCCAGGTCTCCAGCCAGGTCCATAGTTGGAGGCAGGTGAAAGGCAACCATACATTGATGTTTCACTTCCTTTCTTCCTCCCTCCCTTCCTCTCTCTCTAATAAATAAATAAATAAATTTAAAAAATGTTATATACTCAGTTTCAAGTATATAAGACTCAAGTTCTTATAATAGTAATAAGAGGCAAGACGCAACAAGGTCTCCACAGGTTAAAAAAAGAGACCATGGAAATTCCAAGAAAGAAAGATTACTTCCACAAGGAGTGATTTGGGAGGACTTTGTATAAAGTCTGAAATTTCATAACCAGGAAGACACATGTTATGATGAGGCACTAAACTATAGTTTAAATATAATGGGAGTATGGGATATGGGGAAGGAATACTGTATTATGAGCCCAACATAGCAGATTAGTGTAAAATTATACAAAATTAAGTCTGGAACTTGACTTTTACTCATTAAGGAATGAGGGATTATTAAAGGTTTGTGAGTAGGAAATTAAAATAGCAATGGTATAGTTTTATTAGCAAAATGGCCTATTACTGAATGTAAACAATGAAAAATGTGATTACAATACAATGAAATAAGTAACGTGATGGAAAATTCATGGTAATTTGGGAGTATGTAGGAGTGAAATTAACACCAACTTTGAACACAAAAAGACTCCCCTCTGAGGGAAATTACAATTGGGATGAGGTGATAAGAATACGAGGTACTCTGATAAAAAGGGGGGACGTCTAGGATGAGCAGGAGATAATCCAATAAAGAGAGGAAGTATAGGGGGTGCAAAACTGCTACCTGCCCAGACCTTAACACTTACAAAGATTGGCAGGTGAAAAGGGACCAAAGCAAGTTCAGATGGTTTGCAGTGATAAAGATTAAAGGCAGAACAGGGCCTTTTAATCATATTAAGAAATTTGGATGTTGTTCCAAGAGAAATGGAAATAAATTAGAGTTTTAAATAATAAAGGACATGATCAAATTTATATTCTGAAATATTACTTTGACAGTTGTGTGGAGACCAGGAGAGGGAAGTTTAGAGTCGGGAAGAAAGAATGGTGGCTTGGAATAAGGGGGTGGTAATGGGAAAAGAGAGGTATAAGCAGATTTAACGGTTGTTTAGGACATGTCAGGCCTAAACATATGGGAGGCAAAAAAGATTTACTGTGAGGTGATAATAAAGAACGGATAGTCTGGGATGACACGATTTATAGGCATGACAAATGGATGCCACTTAAGTCTGGCAGGGAAGATAATGAGTTTGGTTTTGAATTTAACATCAAAGTGGAGATGGATATGTTGTGAGGGAACTAGGCAGGAAAATCTAGGCTCACAGTTTTGAGTACCATGGTTTTGGTGAAATGAGACATAGGAGCTATGAGATCATTCAGGAAGTGGGTCTGGCATGAGGAGAGCAGACAGTGTGGGGAAAAACCAAAAGGAGCCCCAATATTTAGGGGTTATAAGAAACATGCACACAGAGTGGCAACCTAAGAAGCAAGCAAGTGAGTACGGTGTCACAGAATCTGAAGAAAAATCATGTTTCAAGATGTACGAGGTAGCTAATAATGTCAAATTTGCTGAGAGGGAGACAGAACATCTTTTATAGCTACTGAGTAGCTATAGAATGAAAACATTATGGTGTTGCTGTAGGTGTAAACAAATTAAAAAACGCAATCAATAGAATGGACTAAAGTTTTAAAGTGAATTAGCGTGTCTACCAAAACTTAGGCGATGGCTTAAATGAAGGGGAGAAAGAATGGCCAACTTAGTAAATGATGCTGAAACAAGGCCAACCTTTTGCAAAATACAACATCCAAACAGGTTCAACAGATGCATTTCAAAGTCCATTTACAAATATAAACTGCCATTGTATAAAAGCCCTAAATGATGAAAAATCAAAATTACAAAATTGTTGGGAAATATATGATTGGATTTAAGTGATCCCAAAGTAGAGAAACACTTCATAAAAAAAGGACACGGCAGCAGAGGCCACAAAGGAAGTTGATAAGGTATCTTATACCAAAATGATAGTCTTCTGTAGGATCAAAGACATTACAGATAAAGCAAAAAGACAAGGGATAGGTGGAAAGATATTGTTAGCCTATATAATACATGGAGTGTGCCTTATAATAAATAAATATAGAATATATATTATTATACATTAATAAATCTCTATCAGATTCATAAACAAGAGAAGGTCTGGTAAAACACAAAAAGGAACACCAAAATTTAAGGGCTAGGAAAAGAAAGAGAAGCCTATCAAACTATGAAGAAAGCAGTGGCATTACAGGTAAGAAAAGGGAAAAAAAAGAAAAGAAAAGAATGTTGTTGTTATGGAACCCAAGAATTTTGTCTTTGGAAAGTGGTAAAACATCCAGGGTTTCAAAATCCAGAAATTTTAATATCTTTAAAAGGCAAGATGGGTAGAACCTCTACCACCCTCGGTGGGGTCTGGGGCAGCCAGCTTATCACCCTCTCTCTCTCTTTCAGACTGTCTACTGGAACAGAGCCCCTGAGCATAGTGTCACCTCCCCCTAGTCCTGAACTGGACCCTTCTGAAGCATGGGAACCTTCCAAATCTCATTACCTACTTGCAATTTCTGCTATATTTTTATATCAACTTCTATCTGTTTCATTATAATACTACCTGCCGATCTGAACCTCCTCCTTATTGGATAGTGATACAGTGAAGGCACATGCCTTTGAAAATGGAACTTGTATTTTTGTACAGGCAAGTTATTAGTAAGCCGAAAGCAATACTTAAAATTACCTATTGAGTGCCTACAAGGAGCCAGAACTTATATCATCAGCAACAAATATGTTAAGAATGAGTTACTTCCAATTGGATTGGAGAGAAATCATGACCCTCCTACCAAATTTTCCTTTGATGGATTTAAAATGCTTTCCATTTTAAATTATTTTCTCTTTCCTTCTACCACTACTGTTCTTTCACCCAAGCTGTTACCTAAATCAACAGACTATCTTTGATGACTGTGTCTCCACAAGTGCTAGTTAGCTCAGAAACAAGGCAAAAATATCACCTAGAAAGGACAATAGGAAAGCAAGAAGCAAAACCTTCCAAACTCTACCATTTGATGTTTATCATCAACCATTGTCCGTCAGGGAAAGTTTGTGAGTCACAGGCAGCTTGGGTTAAGCCCTTCCTCATGGGAAACTGCACTCCCTCTCAGCCCGGAGGCAACAGGAGCCGCTTTCTGCAGTCCCCACCTTTCCAACTCCCTCTGGCCACCTGGGAGCACCTTTGCAAAGGCGGCTCCTTTGCAGCATTTTCTTCCCCTCATTTTTACCCATTTTCTGGGTCCATTTTTCATTCTTTTACTGTCTGCTATCCAAGGAAGAAGCTCTGAACATATTATCAGCAGATTTTTAGGAAGTGCTTATTCTGAACATAGCAGTTATCTGATAAACTAATCCACACTACAGTTTTTATAGGAGAGGGGAAAAGTTGTGCCATGACTCCTATAGCTATTTCGTTTCAAAATATAATTTTTAAAGGTTTTTTAAAAATTATTATTTTTAGAGAGAGGGGAAGGGAGAGAGGTAGAGAGGGACAGAGACATCAATGTATGGTTGCCTTTCACCTGCCTCCAGCTACAGAGCTGGCTAGAGGCTTGGCTTGCAACCTGGTTATGTGCCCTTGCTGGGAATCGAACCAGCAACCTTTGGGTTCAAAGACCAGCTCCTTATCCACTGTGCCACCAGCCAGGGCATCAAAATAGAATTTTTAAATATAGAGACAAGTTGTGTGATAAATTGTGTCCCTCGAATCTGTATGTCGAAGCCCCAATGCCCAGTGTCTCAGAATGTGACTATGTATTTGGATATGGGGTTTTTACAAAGGTAATTAAGTTAAAATAAGGTCATAGGAAGAGGGCCTTAATCCAATATAAACAGTGTCCTTATGACAAGAGAAGATTAGGACACAGACAAATACAGACTAAAGGAAATGTGGGTAAAGGGAGAAGACATCCATCTATGAGCCAAAAAGACAGGCCTGAGAAACCAATACAATAATAAGTAGTAATAATACAAGAATAAACTATATACACACACACAACTATAGGTTTATAGTTTATAGTTTATATATAACTATAAACCTAGTTTTGCCTCACCTTTCTGTAGCATTTGAAGTGCCTAGGATGGCACTTTCACCTTATTTATTGAGGTAGACATGTGTCAACAAGATAATATTTCTGATTCTGCTGGAGACTGTTTCAGCAAGAGATTGAAAGCGTGGATGCACAGTTCTCTAGAGTGGTCAGTATTTGTCTCCTGTTACCTCCATGCCTGCTTGGTGTCATGGCACATGCCAACCTCACGTTTTCTGTGCTGCATGATCTTAAATCAACACTGACTTGGCCATCTTTTCCATGTTGGCTGGAGGTTAAAGAAATACCCATATCACACATACGGACTGATCAATGAATAAGAAGCAGTAGCCAGTAACTTTCTAGTTTCAGAAAAAACTACAAAATTGACCCAAATATATCATTTCCCGAGTCCATGAAAACAATGTTATGCTTTTAATTTTTTTATTTAAGATTTTATTATTTTTAGAGAGAGGGGAAAGGAGAGAGGCAGAGAGGGAGAGAAACATAAGTGTATGGTTGCCTTTCACCTGCCTCCAGCTTCAGACCTGGCTGGAGACCTGGCTTACAATCTGGTTATGTGCCCTGGCTCAGAATCGAACCAGCAACCGTTGGTTTACAGGCCAGCACCTTGTCCACTGTGCCACCAGCCAGGGCTGTTATGCTTTTAATTCTTTGATTTTCATCATTCTTGAGACACCCAGGCTTACAGCCACCCCAAGGGTATGCCAAAACTCACACCCAATTCCACCGATAAGAAAGCAAAGTACTTCGTAGCTGGTCTAACTAGGATTTACTGTAGGGCAGGCAGAATTGGAGCCCAGTGAATTCCTGTTATCTCAAAGGGTGCTTCTCCCCTGTTTCTCACCAAAATCTCCACCAACTTCCTGTTCTTGGTCTTAACCTACATCAGCTTCCTTGAATGGGTTGTTGTTCCCAGCTGTTTCCAGGCTCTCCCTCCGAACGCACTCTTCTTCATGCGGTGCCTGCTCTTTCACCCCTGGCAAAATCATCTGCTGCTCCACGCTCACCTCCCTGCTACTTCCCTTCCCCCAGATTTGCCTCCTTTCTGGTCATCAGCCTGGCAGGCTGTTTCACTCTTATTCAATTTTAGGGAACCCTTGTTTTCTTGTTTACCATTCAATTGTAAAATAAGCCTCACAAATATTTCACCTTATTTTTGACAACCTTTTTGCTTTCTCCCAAAGCAGGGAATAAAATGTGAATTCATGACAGGAACATTTTCTCCTATTTTCATAGGTAATATTATAGATTTAGGAAAAGCCAGAATGCTACATGCTGCCAAGATTCCTGCATGGAAATAAATGGCTCCATATTTATCATCACGTGTTGTATATTTTGTAACCTCATTGTGCCGTCATGGTTCCCTGCACCTGACAGGTACTCAATTAATTATTTAACACGTTTTTCAATGCTTTCCCTCTGCTACTCCTAAATGTAGCATCAGATTGGCTAGCTAGCCTGTTGTATCTGCAGAGAATATATAACCTTAGCATTCACTGCACTCGTCTCCATGGATACCAAATTTCTGTGAATGGCACTTAGAGTGAGAAAAAAATCTATAGGGGAGAAGCTAAATCTTGCACATTCTTTCAGTTCAGGTCTTTTTCTTCCTGATCCTCTTCTCTCCTCTATTTTCCACCCCAGGCTACATATGATAAGGGTCCTAGCACAGTTCACACAATCAACAACCTTGTCTTAGGGTCACAGGGCACCATGTCTGTATCTTTGGGACAAGCCCTGCGAACATCAACCTGTGCAAACTGAAGCTGCTGCAGGAAAGGGAATTGTAACAGCCTGAGTCTATTTTTGACCAACTCTAACCAGGGATCCCCAACTTGAGGATCCCAGAAAGCGGGGGTGTCAGTAAGAACAGTCATTGCAGAGGACAGGAACGCTAGAGCAGTTTTTACATCTTTAAAAAGCTAACTCGCAGCCTAACATGTCTGTCCAACTTCATTTTTGGTTGGAACATGATTGACTTAGAAAATCTTCCCCCACCACCTTGAGCTGCTTCAGGCTCTGGTAGGTTGTTACTTTGTCCTTAAATAAATCTAAGTGGAAGACATATTTATATTTATTACTGTAGTAAAACGAGCAATATTCATGTGATATGAAGAGACACCTGAGTGGGAAGTCAAACTTAATAAAGTCTGCAGTCTGCTGCGGAGATGCAGTCGGTCAGAGCTATAGTATTCATAAACAAACAAGCAAACAAAAATAATCCTTGAGGATTGAAAAATGAGAATAGCTGTTCTACGCAATGCAGTGCTTATCTGTTGGTTCGCATGTTCCATAAAATAAAACCTTTTCAATTACGGTTTATATTGCATGTTCCATTTTAATGCCTAAACTTCCTTAAGAGCAGAAGACATGCTAAATTTCATTTCTGGCATGTTTTCATCTTGGCTATTTGTTTGCTCTGATCCTAAGAAGGGAGAGAGGGTAAATCTCAGGCTATTAGGTAAGGAATCGGGTATGGCAGCTGTTGCTTAAAGACTCCATGGCAGGCTCTGGAGGTGCTGAGGCATGGGTATCCAAGAGATGAAAGCTGCAGATGGCAAGGTTATGAGTGCCACACAGAGGTCCCTGGGCCTGGTCACAGTTGTGAGCAGGGCACAAAGGTGATTATTCTTCAGCCCCCATGGTTCCCAGAGTGCAGCCAGTGGGACTTCCTGGAAAGACTCTAATGGCTTTCGAGGAAGGAAGGGCAACCTGCTGGGGGCTGAGTATTCTTTAGGGATCAGTTAGGACTGTACTAGTGTCAAGAACAGAGTTCAACACCAATGATAGCCTTAATTATCAGACTTCCTTCTCGTCCACATGCTAAGTCTAGAATATACAGAATTTTCCCCATTAAAACAAACAAACAAACAATCTCTATATTCAAAAATCATGCTACCAACAGTGACAGATAACTACAGGTGAGAAAAGCTGAAAATTTCTCTCCGCAGACGACTGTCAGAATCAAGCTCTCTTCCACTTTGTAGAAATGATAAATAGAGCAGAAAGGAATTCTGGGGAACAGTGCCTTATGACTTGCTCTTCAATATTCTGAGGCAAGCCGGAACCCTTCCTTCCAAGTCAGGCAGAAACAGAAGTCCAAATAGTTCTCATTCAGGAGTAGGTTAGTATCAGATACACCTGAGAGAGATACTGGCTTTGTTGCTGATCTGATCTTTAAAGCTAGGAAAAGAGATATTCTTAAAAGACAGTGAACATGTATAAAGGGAACTGCAGAAGTCATCACTCTGGCCCATCCTGGCTTCAATATTAACACACTCAATAAAAGTAAAGGAACACAATGCTACTCACCCCAATGATGGGAAATGTGTCTTGAAAAGGGAGAATTTATGATTTGGATGATATCAACTAATTATATCCTGGAAAATGTCTGTCAACTCAAACAAGAACAATTCAAAAAAACACTCAGAAAAAAAATGTCCTGGGACAAACAGCAAAATATTATTCACTTCAATGAAAACTGCAGAGTACATGCCACAAACCAAAGATTACCTAACTTTACTTTAGGTTACAAATAGAAGGTAACAAATAGAAGGTAATGCTACACTTTTTGTCTTGTGAACTATTACAGCCTAATCTGTTCTATGATTATTACTTTTAAGCAAATTTTTTATTTTTATACAATAGGCTTTTAAAATATATAACAGAAATACTTTTATTTTCTTTGTTTTCAACCCCACCCCCCAAAAAAAAAAAAACAAAAAACAAACCCTCTTTAGTCTATCTTCTCTCTTCTCTCTACAGTTAAAAAGCAGATGGACTGCAGTGAGGAAAATTGATCAGCTAGGTACTTGGAGGAGAGATCATGTCTTACATTTCTTTGCAAAACCCATCACTTCGTACCATGTTTGGCAGGTCCAGGTAATCAGAGAATGTTTACTAAAAGGCTGTATGGATATGTTGAGGAAGGTATGAGTGGATAAATTCTTTCACTAACATCTGTAGAAGACACATCAATTGGGCCACATAAATGTGAAAGGAAGAGAATGGCATTTATCATACACTCAGGATATGTCCTGTGCTGGTGTTTTCGCATGTAATCACAGTCAATCCTTGTAAAGACTTGGTGAACTAGTGTCATTATACACCTTTCACAAATAAGCAGATAGCATTCCAAAGAGAATACTCACCTGTCCGAATTTGCAAGGCTAGGAGCTAGGATTTAAATTCAAGTATAACTTTCTCCAAATAGCATATCTTTTCCTGTCTGATCACAAAAGCAAAGTCTAAAGATAAAACATTAACAAATCAGGTTGTAAGGCTGTTTAAAATTCTTGGCATTTTTTAAGTGGTTCCTACCAATTTATTAATTATTTATTGAGCACTTTTTGTGTCTAAATACGGAGGGGCTCAGAACGATATATTTCTACTCTGTTTTATTACAGGCAACCTAGGCCTAATGCTAGTGGTCCTGGTAATAGAACATTCCAAGTGTATAAGAAACTATAAACATGTTTAAGGAACTTCAAACATATGCTATAGTAGTGAAAAATAATCTGTACTGAGATGAATGGTAATTTTCTCTCATTAGTATCAATTAGACTTAGTGGTATAATATTATCTTTATAAGCATAATAATCATTACGCTAATTTTTTTGGTAACCAAATAATCTTTCTATGCTAAATTTGTCATCAAAATTAACTTTTCTGAGAAGATTCTAAGAGTTCACTAGACATCAAAAAGTCTCCTCAGGCGCTACAGATGCCTGGATGCTGGTGTTTACCAGCATTTGTCTTCCTTGGAATCCAATTAGAGACAATCAGGGTCACCGGATTTTGAGAATGGTGTCCTGTTAGCTATTTTCTCCAGTTTGACCACGGAAAAGCCATAGGACAATGGCAAATCACAGAATCAGAAAGATTACTTAGAATACAGTCCCCAAGAATGTTTTGACACATATAAAGGAGGCATATTCAGGAATCCTACCCCATTTAAAACTCCCATCATTGTGAGAGAGAAAATGCTCATCTAAATAAACAGCAGTTCTGGGACAGGACTGTACCCTGATTCTCTGCCTTATCACTTCCTTTCAGTTCCGAGTGTCACTAAGGCTTCCCCTTCTCTACCTGGAGGGCAACAGGCTGCAGGCTGTTTGGCTGCTAAGCTTCCAAGCCAGCTTCCCATTGATGACAGAGTCTTACTACACCCACCTCAGTGGGGGATGCCCTGAAGGCACAGGGGGTCAGGTGGTCCTGTTCTGCTGGAAAGCCACCACCTGAGCAGACACAGGGAGGCAGGGGACAGTGGAAGCTTCCTGGGTCATCCTGTCCCATTGGCTGCTCGGGTCCTGGATGCGGGATGCTCACCAAGGGGTAAATGCACTTCCCACCCCGGATCGCCCAGGCCTCTAGCTCGATTGCGGGGCAGGATGGGGGTGGGGACTGATCAGCCACCACCAGCCTTGGGAAATGCAAGTGCCGCCTGGGGCCAATGGCTCTTGTTCCTCGGATCTTTACTTGGGCGATGACCCAGGCCCGGCTGGGGAGCAGAATAGAAAGAAAACCCATTCCAGACCCTTATTGGGCCACCAACTCAGAAAGTCATGTACCAAGCAACTCATTGTCAGGGCCCGGCCACCCTTCCGACAGGGCTCGCACAAGGCAAGCATTGTTCCCGGGCAGACCTCGCCTAGGAGAACATTCTACAGCGTCGGAGCTGTGGCGCGGCTCCCTGCTCTGTCTGAGATGCTGCACTGCTCTAGGTGTCCTCCTTGTGTCTGGGGACTCTCACCTTTCTCTCAGTCCTGTCAAGAAAATGTCCCGGCACAATATAAAAGGCATTGTCGCCTGGCTGTGAGTGGGAAGAGGTCGACGTCGGAACTACCTCCCGGAACTGAAAGAAATTGTTCCAGGAAGTTTTCTCGTAAAAACCTAAGGGAAACAGAAGGAAAACTTTAATTTTTCATGATTTGTTCCTAAATCTTAATTTTTCACAAGCGTACATTATATTGCAACAACAGTAAAAAAAGACGACCTAGAAGAAATGAATTTGCTCCCACCATTTCATGTAAAATCATTATGATATGTGAGTTGAAGATATTAAATATAATGCATGTGTTTTATGGAGTGCCGAAGGAAGTGGTACCATTTAATTGAGGATTTCCTGTGCTGTCTGGAGCTGAGAATAAGGGACTGTATTGTGGCCTCCCTGCCCCTGTTTTCCCTTCCCCAGAGCCTAATATATCAATCACATAAAATTAGTGTAATTAGGATGTTGACTAAAGACAGAGGGGCTCTTCCTTGTCAATTTTTCAAATGAAAACGCAAGTGCCGTTATAAAGCAAAAAATTTATCTATTCACTGACATAATGGGACTGTGATCATTGTAACTCTAAGTAAAGGGACTCAGATAATTTGGCATTCAGATCATTCAACAGACAAAAGAATTTTCGGAGAATGAACACAGGCTTTGATTACCCGTGATCCATTGCCTTCCAAGCGGAACCCTTGTGACTCCCCGGCATGTCTCCCGTGTCTTTCTGATGATGACTGTTCCCATCTTGGAGCTCAGTCCAACTCACTCTGCTCTCTCTCTCTGGGGCAGGAGCGGAGATGGTTATGGTGTGACCACTGGCTGGGCTTGCAGAGACCTGTCCCTTTAAGGTCAGCCCAGGAGGAGGGAGAACCCAACAGGGGCCGTGGGAAGCTTCCCTCTCTCAAGTTTGCAGTCACCTCCAGGCAGAGAGCAATTTGAAGAGAGTGGCAGGAATTACAAAGGGCTGAATGGTAAATGGGAGCAGAAGAGGCTGATAGTGGGGGGCCAAATGCTCTTGGCTGTGCAGAGAGGAGCAGCAGCAGCTTGAGGGGGATGCTGCGTCATAACCAGGTTACCACAGGTTTGGGTGAATTTGGTGTATTCACAGCTCAACAGCCAGAGAGGGTGAGGAGTTCCAGTGTTACGTTCCTCCTGAATCGCCACTGAGTTACTTCCCATTTCAAACCACTTGATCTGTGATTTATGTAAGGTTATTTTTTAAGAACCAGAAATCCCTTTTAAGTGAACAGGAAATTCAGCAGACGGGAGCATCTCACACCTCACGACCAAGACTGCAGGTGCCAGAATCTCCATGGGCCAAATAAGACAAACTCTGGCTGTCACTCAGGGGTAAAAAACACCGGACACTTAGCTGTGGCTTGTAACGTGATTTACAATGTTTAAAAATAATAATGGACTCTCCCCCTCTCTCTGCATGTAAGGTACTTTCAAAGTTGCTCACGTTTTTCTTAGAACATTACTCAGCCTCCTTTCCTGAAATAAATAAAACAACATACAATTCCTTTACAAATCTTAAATCCTTTTCATTTTCCACTGCTCTAAACAGACTACCAGAATGAATTACTGGATTGTGGAAGAATTGGATAGTAGCTGCCTAACTATATGTTGATAGTGCTAATTTTAAGAGATCTTGTTATTAATGCTAACCAGCTGCCAAGGGATTTCCAATCTATGATGCCAGTTGGTTCCTGTTGGTTAATGAGGAATGGCTAGATGTCCCTGCAAGAGATACTAGCCAAGTGGTCCATCTAAACTCACCCCATTCTGTGAAGTGAGCATCACCAGGCCCATTTTATGAGGCAAAAACCAGAGGCAGAGAGGCTATTAAACTCACCAATTACATGGCTGGCTGATAAGTGTCAGAGCAGGATTCCCATGCAGGCCCAACTGGCCACAGAGCCTGTGCCCTTGCCCATTACAAGGGAGGGGAAGGAAAGTTAAAGCACTGAAGGTCACAGGGAACATCAGCACAAGCGGGCTTGTTCTAACAGGTTCCCTTTGGCATAACAACTCTGTACCAGTAAATCTAAGGGCATTCTCGTCCAGCCTGGCTGGGGCTACTAGAATCTGCTGCAACTTGCTCTCCATGTAACCTGATCACTGAAATTCTTTTCTTTTCCTCTAAAGTTTCACCTTGTATGCATCAAAATGCAGCTAATCCAGAAGGAGGAAATCTCTGTTCCTTCCCACATTTTACTGTTTCACTCTTTTGCTTCAAAATCTTTGTCGTTTTCCTAAGTCCTATTTCATACCCTTGATGGCTAGCCTCTAGGTTACCTGATATACTGAAATGTATCCTGCTTGTTCTTTCAGATTCAAATGAACAGTGGCATTAGAATTGGATAGGCTTCTGACATTTCTACACTGTGGTTACTTGATAAAAATTTAAATCTGGGGATGTAATGTACAGCATGGTGACTCTAGTTATCAATACTGTATTGCATATTTGCAAGTTGCTAGGAAAGCAGACCTTAAAAGATTGTCATCACAAAAATAAATGTAACTATGTGTGGTGATACATGTTAACTAATTGTGGTAATCATTTTGCAATAAATACATATATTAAATCATGATGTTGTATACCTAAAAGCAGTCAATTATATCTCAATGAAAAAAATTTAAAGCTGCCTCTTTAAGTTAACCATGGTTGTCTTCTTTGATGAAAGTTTAATAAAGATTTGCTGAATGAATGAACAAAGGTGTATCAGGTAAGCTTTGATACAACAGCTCTGATACTTTGACTGAAATGATGCTCTAATACAATTAATTGTGCACCAATAAATGCCTGCACTGTGCAAAATTTATCTAATTTTTCCATTAGAGAAAACAGAGGCATCAATGGCCTTAGGTCATTTTTAACTTCATAAAATAAACACGAACAAGAAACTTTTGCATATCCTGACAGAGTAGTGAAAATGCAATTTTTAGATGTTTGCTACCAGAGTGGCTTTTGCTAAAAATGTTTTCAGTCTCCAGTCTTCGTGCGCTTCTTTGCGTTGTCAGGCACAGAACAACTTATCCATGAAAACATAAAACGCTTCCCGAGGAATGTGCTCAGAAATTCTACAGAACTTGAAAGGAGCATCCTAAACCCTGATTCTGATGATTTTGCAACTCTTACACTGTTTCCAAGTTCCCCTGTCCCTAATTTGTTCTGGGGAGCCTTTGTTTGTTTTCACTCAGAGGGTTTTCTTGACTGGGCTCTATAGCTCATGTCAGCAAAGAGAGAGTCAAAAATATTTTTACTGCATGCCAAGAAAGTGGTAACCACACACACACAAAATAGAACTGTTCTACTGGCTTTTAACTCCATGGACAGCAAGGCAAATGACTTGCAGGCTAGCTGCAGAACTTATAAAATAATTCTGTTCTAGGTAGGAAAAGTATTACTGCAGTTATCTTGTCTTACCTATATTCGCAAAGAGAGAGAGAAACACAGCGGGGCTTGGTGGGCGTCGCTTTCGCTTTTGGCAGCTCCGGGTTGTTTATGTGGAACGTGTCTTACGAAAGTAGCATTGGCAAAGATGTGCCCACAACTATGTTTTGAGAAATAAGCTATAGAGCATGTACACAATAGGACACATAATTACTGTGTAGGGAAGTCAAACTGCCACGGAGGATGTTTTGGATTTACAATGCCAGTGACTGGCCTTGTGGCCCTTCTCTAGTTACTACCCAGCAACGAGAACATTAATTTCCTCAGGGTCCTGCCCCCGCTTAGATCCTTCATTCTGGCCATGTTTTCACAATACCTACCACCAATCAGATCTGTAAAAATTAGTGATCTGATTCATTCTTACACTGAGTCATCAGCTATTTATTAAGGAATTACTACTTGTGAATACTGCTTAATGCTATTGCCCGCTGAGAATAAGACCCCTGGCGAAGGGGCTCAGGCACCTTGCAAACCTAAAAGGAGAATGCCAAGCCGAGCATGGGGTATGAGGAACGGACACCAGGCGAAGTGCAGGGAGTTCTTTCTTTGTCATAAATTAGGAAAACTGAATTTGGACCATGACTGTTTTTACGCCTCTATGTTTGAGTTTCTTTTGTTTTCTTCTCATTTGTCTTCAATAATTAACCTTAAAAAAACATTGTTTAAAAAAGTAAAAAGAGCAACATTGGCTTGCCTTCAGAGAAGCAATGTTGGGGATCTGACCAAGTGCTATTCTGCAGCCAGATGTGAAGACATTCTGTCGGCCTTCGCATCTGGCTTCAGACATGAAGTCTGTTTATGGATCTGACAGTTGAGCTTTACTTATGACTATTCAAAATGACCATTTATAAAGACTTTGTTCCCCCTTTTTGAACTACATCTCTTAGAGAATATGTCTAACTTTTGAGTCAATTATTGAAAAGAGGAAATTTTTTTATATTGAGATCAATCAACATATCCTTTATACGGTGTCAGGTACTATATTAGATAAAAAAGGAATTTAAAAATGGCATAGTTCCTGCCTTTAGTAGCTGACATTCAAGATGAGGAGTCAGGTTAGGAGCCAATATATACAAAGTCTGTCCTGAAAATATCGAGCCAGTGTCAACATAATTAAAACAGTTTGCTCAATTGATACTTTTGGGACAATTTGCACAGTCATATATGTGTGGCTGGCTTTATGCATGATTTAACTCTGATTTAGCCATTTTTCTGTTCTGAATAGTTCTTAAGTACACATGTTGAAGACAAATTCCTTTATGTCATGGGACAAAAAGAGTATTTTCTTTAAGACAGATATATTCATTGCTATATTTTGCATGTTTCTTGAATTATCATTTAATCCGAGAAATTCACGATCAATTTCTCAAATTTTCTTGGTGTAGGGCATGGTGGCAAGGAATCATTCATTTTAGAAAATGCGTCTGCTAAAGTTTGAGAACTGTCACGCTGGCTTCTTAGCTCATGGCTGCAGCTTTTGAAGAGAGAAATGAACTTGGACACATTAATTTGCAATGGGGAAAAGCCACTTTGCATGGCAGGGAGAAAGGAGAACCCAAGTGCTCTGGAAGAAATAGGACCTAGGAAAAGAGACAGAATAGGATAAGTTGATATAATATATATTTTTTTAAATAAAAATGAATGAAATATAATGAAGCTCAAACTGATATTCCACTAATTCATGAGAAAATAATTCATAGAAATGGCATTAGGACTCTTTTTTTTTTTTTTAAGATTTTATTTCATTATTTTTAGAAAGGGAAAGGGAGAGAGGCAGAGAGGGAGAGAGACATCAATGTATGGTTGCGTTTCACCTGCCTCCAGCCACAGACCTGACTGGAGACCTGGTTTGCAACCTGGTTATGTGCCCTGGCTGGGGAATCGAACCTGCGACCTTTGGGTTCGCAGGCGGGCGCCTTATCCACTGTGCTACCAGCCAGGGCTCATTTGTTTTTTTTGTGTGTGTTATTTATATTTTTAGCCTATGTTTTCTACTGCTAAAATGTTAACATTTGGGAAAGTTGTGTTAAGGAGACACCAGATCTCTTTCAATAATTTTTACATTTCGATAGGCCTAAAATTACCCTGAAATAAAACCTCCCAAAACATGGGAAAGTAGTAAATTTAAACAGAAATTAGTGAAGCCAATCTGAATCCAAATATGGTTGAATTGAAAACTTGCATTTTTGATCTATATGATTTGATTTCCCTGTCTTTATACTAGGTGATTCTATCACCACCAGTTCTTTGCTAACTACATTTTCTACCTGTGGCTCTAAATTGAGGAAACCAAACTTCTAAGTCATGACCCCCAGTTAATTTCATGACTGTGTTGCCTACCAGTATATTGGGATCTCCCACCTTCACTTATTGCTGAAGCTGATTTACTAACCTCTTCAGAATAATTCCCTACAACCTTGGACATAGTATTAATGGTCTGTCACTGTGTAACAAATTTTTCACATATGTAGTGGTTTAAAAAAACAATAACATTCTATTCTCTCTGTGGGTCAGAAATTCAAGAATGGCTGGGCTGGGTTGTTCTAGTTCAGGGTCACCCACAAGGTTGCAGTCAATATATCTACCTGAGTCGCAGTTATCTGAGGGTGAATGGGGACAAAAGGACCCATTATCACAATGGTGCACTTACAAGGCTGGAAGGTAGCACTGGCTGTTGGCAGCAGGGCTCAGCTCTCCTGTGTGGGCTTCTCCCCAGGCTGCCTGAACATCTGCAGGACATGGAGACTAGATTCTCCCAGAGCAGCAGTTTCCAACCTTTTTCATCTTATGGCACACGTAAACTAAGTCCTGGAATTCTGTGGCACACCAAAAAATCTATTTTATTTTTTGCTGATCTGTAAAAGAAAAAGTATAATTTTGATTCACTAACGCTGATGGCTATTACTGTGTTAGCTGTTGTCCTTCTTTTATTTGACAATCTAAGAGAAAAGAGGTCAGTGCCCATGACTAAATAGTCAGGTATTACATGTTTTAAAAATTCTTGTGGGGCCCTGGCTGGTAGCACAGAGGATAAGGCACTGGCCTGAGAACCCAAAGGTTGCTGGTTCGATTCCCCAGCCAGGGCACATAACCAGCTTGCAAGCTAGGTCTCCAGCCAGGTCTGTGGCTGGAACCAGGTGAAAGGCAACCATACATTGATGTTTCTCTCCCTCTCTGCCTTTCTCCCTTCCCCTCTCTCTAAAAATAATAAATTAAAAAATTCTTGTGGCACACTAGTTGGTTGAAAATCTGTTTCAGAGGAAGTGATTGATGAAGAGAAAGCTAGGTGGAAACTATCCATATTAAGACCTAGTTTCAGAAATCACATAATATTACTTGTGCCATATTTTATTTGTTAAAAGAAAATCACTAAGTCAGATGCATATTCAAATAGAGGGAAAATTATACCCCGCCTTATAAAGAGAGGGAGTAATGTCAAAGAATTGACAACATCATTTTAAACCACCAAATGTGATTGTGGCCACTGGTTCATATCCCATCTATGTTTCCTACTATGGATATGTCTGGTTATGGATTAATATGTCTAATTCCTGAAATAATCTGCTTCAAGATTTCTTTCCATATCCATGCCTAGGATTTTGACAAATACTTGGAACAGAATTATTTACTAAATAACTGATAACCTAAGCAAATCCACTTAGAATAAGTGAGCATTTATTGGCTTGGGCAACCCAAGGAAGTATTGAACCAACCAAATCTGAAGATAGGCAGTAACCCAGAGAAATAAGTGGAACCAGGACTCAAATATTAACAGGACTACTTCTCTGTGCCCTGTCCTCGCTCTTCTTGAAGTGCCAACACCAATTTTGTTCACCATAGAGAAATTTTTCCTACAGGGATACCTACACTTCTCAAAATTATATGCCATGGTTTCTGCCATGAGAGTAGGTCTTTCTCATACACCAAGGAAAGTCGGGGTGGCCCGCCCTTAGGGCCCAAGGAGGGGCAGGAGCTTATACCTTGGTAGCCTCTGTGGTCACCACAAGGTGGAAGTAGTGGGGAGAGTGAGGAGGAGACAAACACAGGAGTCCTTTCCAGAGTTTCTAGAAAAAAATATCTGTAACGATAAGGGTTAATGTTGAAGTTAAAAATAGCATCTTATTTTTGTTTACATTCTGCATATCTTATTGAAAATGAAAATAGTGACAGAACAAAACTCATCATACACTCTTTCTTTTGATGAGCCTCCTTTGTATGGATACCCACAGTCACAGTTGACATTAATGTTAATATATTTTAATGAGAACAACATGGTCAATAAGCATGTTCTAAGTTTTAATTGGAAGCCCCAAGCAAGCATTTAAGAACTGCTTCTAATCTTTTGTCAGTTATAAAATATAACACCCCACCCACCCGGCCTTTAGCAATGTAAGAGACACTGCTATTATTTTTATCAATGACATTTCCCAGAAGGGTAGTGAGCAAACTAGTAATAGCCCATGTCTGAGAAGTAAAAAGTGTCTAACTTTTACAAAACAGTAATTCTGCTCCTAGTCATGTGCGTGTAGTTGATGAGGAGAATACTTAGGATACACACCAATATACCTATTTCTTTTTTTTTTTTTTAATTTTATTGTTGTTGTATTACATCCATCCCCTTTTTGCTCCCCTCTGTCCCCCCAATATACCTATTTCTTTTTGAATTCTAAAGAGTCAAATATGACAAACCAGACTGTTTCAGTGCTAGTTGTATAAATAATATTTTCAAGGACACACACACGCACACACACACATGCTACATACTTTACAATTTCTTTATAAAATTATATTTACTTTACACGTTTGACTTTGGGACACTTTTTTTAGCTCTTACCCCTCTGAGATAATTACCAGTCACTCTTGAAATGGGTAGCAGCTGTTTTTAGAAATCCCCATTTTGTCAATTCATCAGAACAATCAACCTTTTCTTACTCCAAGCTCTCAAATGAGCTTCCCAATATCTCTTCTTTCATTCTGTCCTCTCTGCAGATTCTCTAATGATTCCATTCACATGCAAAGGCTACTCTGGGTTCATTCCACTTTGCGTTGACATTTCAGCTTCCATTTCTGGTCAATGCTTCTGGTGAAGCAATAGTTCTCCCTTAAACATTTCTTCTCAGCGAACCTGGCTTCTTTGACAGCCCACACCCCTGTGCTGCCTACTTCCCGGCTCCCTCCTCAGACTAACTGATGTGTTCAAGACAGAACTTCATTCAGCACTTCCCATTCCATTCTGTGGTCCAGCTCCAGCCAACCCCCATGGGATCTTAGAGCTGCCGACTGCTCTTCCTTCCCCCTCGCAAGTTTACATTCCTGCCTTCCCCCACCTCAACCAGAATCTGAAATAGTAAAGCTATTCATTGATCTGCAAACCTGGAAATAATAGACTAAAAGGGGAGGAACATTAACACATAGCAGAAATATCCTGAATGTCCCCAAACACCTCGGGACGGTGACTTTTAGCCACTGGACTACAACATGTCAATGTTTAGTCTTTGGCATGGAAGGAGAGAGTACGCCTTAAGAACAAAATCAAGGGCTGTAGATTTAGCGCTTCAATTTTTTTCGTCTTACCTTCGGCAACCCTGCCTCTTAGGACCTTTGAACCCATTCAAGGCCCTGCTTTTTTAAAGTATGGTTTATTGATTATGCTATTATAGCTTTGCTCCCCTTTTTTTAACCTTTGCTCCCCTCTGCCCAGTACCCTTTCTTCCTTCCAACAATCCCCCTCCCTTAGTTTATGTCCGTGAATCATGCATAGAAGTCCTTTGGCTTCTTCCTTTCCTATACTGTTCTTAACATGCCCTTCTCTATTTTGTTCCTACCAATTACACTTCTTAATCCCTGTATCTTTTCCCCCATTTCCCCTCTTTCTCCTCCCCACTGATAACCCTCCAGATGGTCTCCAGACCTATGATTCTGCTGCTGTCCTAGTTGTTTGCTTAGCTTGTTTTTGGTTTTCTTTTTTAGATGCAGTTGTTGACAGTTGTGAGTTTGTTGTCATTTTACGGTTCATAGTTTCAGTCTTTTTTTTCTTAAATAAGTCCCTTTGACATTTCAGATAATAAATAATTAAAAGGCCAAAGGTTAAGCATAGAATCTTTAAAGTATCATGAGATAAGAAGTTACCTACAAAGGAATTCCCATAAAGCTACCAGCTGATTACTCAAAAGAAGCTTTACGGGCAAGAAGGGATTGGCAAAAAGTATTCAAAGTGATGAAAAGCAAGGATTTACGACCCAGATTACTCTATCCAGCAAAGCTATCATTTAGAATGGAAGGGCAGATAAAATGCTTCCCAGACAAGGTAAAGCTAAAGGAGTTCATCATCACCAAGCCCTTATTATATGAAATGTTCAAGGCCTTTTTTATCACCCTCTGCTGACTTGTTCTTTCTCTGCATAGATGAAGGCAAGCTGGTAGCAATTGTGCAGTGGGGGCAGATTCTGAGAACGCTGGCCCACCAGCCAGCAGAGGAGACTCCTGTCTCAGGACTTGGCCCTGCATCTCACTAAGGACCAGCTTTGATTCCGCCTGGGACCAGGCCCCCACATGGCGGCACTCCTGACCAAGTTGTCTCTTGGAAATATTTTCTTGGGCAAGACAGAAGAGCCCTGCCTGTATCTTAGCTCACAGCCAGTTGCATCAGGGACCCCAGCTCCCAGCTTCTCCACTGACTACCTAAGGCTGGGGGTTGTAATGAACTGCTTCACAAAGTCAGGCTCAATCCAGTTAAGGTTCGAGGAGAGAGGGAACTTTGGTGGTCACTTCCTGTAATTGTTGGCCAATTCACAGAGATCACCTGAAGACCCTGAACAGTGGGAAGTTGCCGATTGGCTGATCCAGACCTTCTCTCCACATCTGACTCAGGAATAAAGCCTATGTCTTGGTCAGAGATTTAAAATAAACAAAATTTCTCCTTTAGTCACTTTAAAAATACATGGAATGAATGACTACCAGGCATTCTGAGCATAGTGCTTACCGATGAGCTCCAGGAAGGTCATGGTCAGCCCAGCCCTCCGGGATAGAAGGAACTGTCCTTGTATCTCTCATTTCTTCTTCCAGTTCTTTCAGATCAAGGGCTCTACATGTTTCTGCTGGGGGACTGGCTCTCCACACCGGCAGCCCACCCAGATGCCAGCAAAGACAGTGTTTAAAGACCACTTGAGGGAAAACGAAAGACAAAAATAATTTTAAAATGGCAAAGAGAGGACCCCTTTCAATATTATTTTTGATCAGGTCAGATCGTAAACAGGCTTACTTCCCACTCAAATGATAAACCTTTCTTCTGCTCCCCTTACTCCATGGACCAAGGATACAGATCTATCCCTTTGGAAAATCTGGAAACTTGGTTGACTTGGGATTGACCATAAAGGAATATAAGCCTGTGTCTTCCAAAATCTAGCCCTGGGTGATGAAAGCCTTTCTGTGGTCCTATCAACTATGAAACATTTAAACACGTAAGACTTTTCTTTCCCACAATGTTGCTTTAGGAAGACCGTTCGAAGTCAGCCTCATCCACTTACCCTTTAAATTTTAGCACCCCATGCTAATAATATGAAAAAGGCCTCTTTCTGAAGCCACCACATAGTACACATCAGAGAGACAGTTTAAAAGAAAACATGTTCAGAGTTATTATCAACAATTCCATTTATGGAACTACCCAAGACACTTAGATAAAGTGAATCAAAGAAAAAATGTGTTTTCATGATTTCAAGGAGGTTAGACTGCTAGACTGAAAACACTCACAAGGACATACAGTGTTTGGTCCTGTCTTGGAAGGGGCCCTCGGGGTTTGGGCTAAGAAGCTGGAATCCGGTCAGGGAAACCCTCCAAAAGCTGTGAAGGCTGAGAATAGCTAGGATGTCGAGCCTGGGCCAGAGTCTCCCTGTCCCCAACCCCCCCAGAGAGCTCCAGAAGATGGGGGACCTGCTTGCTGGTCAATCAATTAAACAGTCATATGCTCTTTTACCCAAGATGTTACTTCACTGTAGTTTTGAAGCGTATTAATAATGATAACTGAAATTTATAGGTTACAGGTCATACACGTGAGGCACCATTTTACTTGTTTTCCACGTATAAGTGATACAAGCATGAGGAAGGTATCATAGAGCTTCGGTGATCAGGAGCCATGGGACCTGAAGCTTTTGGAAAGAGATATAAAAGGAGAAACTCAGCAAGAAGGAAATTATTTTGTTGTTATTGTTGCTTTGTTTGCTGTTGTTTCAGGTATGTTGGGCCTAACATCACAGCAAGATTTTGGCTTCCATGAGGCTATAGGATGATCTCAGTGGTGTGACGGGTGGTGAGCACCTAAGCCTGTGAAAAGACTAAGGACAGGCCTGAATGTTTCTGCGAGTTGATTCCTTGTATTGATAAAAATCTAAGGCCGGATACATATTTGGTGGCCAGGACCAAGCAATGAATGCTATTTTTCCACTAGCTCCCAAATCCTCTTGAGAATGAAGGGATTGATATACACACACAAAAAAGAGAATGTACGTGATTGGTGACATAATTGGTTGCAGGTGATACTAGAAGGTCTATTTTCCTCAGTGGTTTTGTAACTTTCATGCGCATGAGAGCCCTCTGGGGAATGGAGGGACACTCAGCTGAAATGCATTATTGGAAGTCTGTCTTCCAGAAAGTGTGATTCTGTTCGCAGTGAGTAGGGTGTGGGAACCATGGAGATTTTGATCCAGCACACAAATAAATGGCTCTGATGAATAAGTTTTGATAAAGAGTACACTTTGAGAAATACTTCGAAATTCTCAGAACAAAACGTGATGGAGAAAATAGTCATCAAAAAACCTAGAAGGAAGAAATAAAGGAGAAGCACAGATCCAAAGCCAATAGGATCCCAAATAAAAATGATATGAAAAATCACACAATCTGTGATATAATAGGATGAGCAATTCTGATCTGATCTCTGATTTAGTTGTTTTTTACTCTGTTTTCATTAACATGTCTTGAAAGGAAAAGGATGTATATATCCTTTTCCTATATATATATATATACATAATCTTTTATATCCATGTAATATATATATATATATATATATGTATATGTGTGTGTGTGTGTTGGTAGAGTAAAATGTATTGTCTATTTTGAGAGAAGGTATCTGGGGCAAGGGGAAAGGTGATGGAAACTATGTCACCTGTTGCCAATTGCTTACTTACAAGTCTGCATTCCTGAATGATTTCATAGCTACCAGGAGCCTGGGGTTTATCTCAGGTGTGTGAATCTGACTGGGTCAAGTGTGGCAGGGTAAGAGACATACAAGGAAATGCATCAGTACCGGTAAAACTTGATGTTTGAGGAGAAGGAAAGTAAGAAAGAATTAACTTTGAGGAGTGTGAATAAGAGGATTTCTGTATTAAAGTTTTTATCCCTGAAACTGTTAGATCCAATAATTAAATTTAGTACTCTATAAACTAGAGTTATTAGCAGTTTTTAAAAAATCAAGTAGTGATAAAAAGAATGGCATAATTACTTAATCACAATTAACTTCCTTTTCAAGGCACCTATAGCTTTCAAGCACCGAATCAAAGGCATAATGAGAGTTATTCACTGCAGAGCGGCATATCAAATGAATATAAATGATTAATATGAACAAAAGGTACAAAATAATATACTTAATACATTTTAACTAAGCAAAACCTATTTTTCCTTTCATTTTATTCCTTATATTTTAATAAAACCTTTAAAATTAACATTTTAAGTATCTACTCTATCACATGTTTAGTGAAAAAAAAAGCTGTGGCTACACAATTTTTTTTTTTCAGAAGCATCTTCCTGGATTCTTTGACCAAGGCTCACTATAACATGAAATTCCTTAAGAAGTTCCACAAACCATACCTGATTGAAATGAAGGACAAGCTGTATGAAAATATCTTACAGTAAAAAAAAAAAAAAAAAGACATCACTAAACTGTTGCCTTTTTAGGCATCAGTTCTCCCTATAATTCAAAATTCCTTTTCTTTTTTCTGACCCATGGGCCACTGAGCTGCCAGCAAGGGCCATAATCATGGGCAACACAAGCCAGACAAAGGTCAGGGCAAGCACGTGGCCAGACCTGGCTAATGATGGGCTGGGCCTTGTTCTCCCTGGACGAGTGGCTCCCTCTCCTCTGCAAATTAATAGAGATTTTATTTGAAAGCCATTTATGTGTGTAAGAGAAGCAGATGTGAAGGGTAAAGCTCAAAGGAACATACAAATAGCAATCATCACTGTCATCCCTTTAAATAGTAAATGCTCAAAGAAGTAAAAAAAGTCCAATCCCACCAACAGAACAAACATGATGAGAAAGTCCAAGATGGCCTGTGTTTGGGGTCAAACTATTGTTTTAGAAAATATTTTATGTCAGCACAATAATAAAGTGCCTACATTGAGAATACTAGACATACACCATTTCTGATGGAACAGAGTAAAGTTGTGTGGGAGTTAAATACAACAAAACTTGCCCACCACTGATCAAACTATTGTTTTTAGAAAATATTTTATGTCAATACAATAATAAAGTGCCTACATTAAGCATACTAGACACACACCGTTTCTGATGGAACAGAGTAAAGTTGTGTGGGAGTTAAATACAACAAAACTTGCTCACCACTGATTTGAAATAACTAAGCGGAAGGGTCGGACAAGGCTTTGGGATACAGAGAATAGTACTCCAGGGTCCACTTACACTCAACCTATTTTCAAAACCCACTATTAGTGGTGAGTGACAGGGGCAGGGGGTGGACTAGAGTGATGTGAAGACTTTCCCTGAACAGCATCTTGGCAACTGATGTTACATAATTTCCTCCTACTGACCACAGAATGGCTGATCATTATAGCTTTTAGGCACTATGCATTGTTGTTGTCATGTAGTATCATACACAATAGAGTTTGCCACATATACTGCAATGAAACTTTAAACTGTAAAAGCCTAGGAAAATAACTATCATTTGTAGGGCAATATTTCAACGGGAAGAAAATGTGTGACTTTCTGTGGGCATTTATGATAAGTTGGGGAACATAATGATGATGAAGGGCGCTTGAAATGTGCCTTCATGTAGAAAATTTCAAAACGAAGAATAATAAATAAAAAGACCATACATTAACAATTTAAACCACTTTATGCAAAAGTACCCACTAATACCAGTCATTTAATTTTGTTTTTACAATTTTGGGAACTAGTATAAATTATGTGAAGGATTTCTTTCCTATTTCCCATCTTCCATTTCTCCCTTAACTCATCAACTGTCCAGATTACGGGCATTTCATCACACCACCCTCAACACACACATATTGAAATTTCTCTTCTGAAGAGGGATCTAACAAGCTATACCACTCTAAAGTTGACTGATACCCATCTTGATATCCCACTTATTTCAAAATATTGTCCATTCAAGTTCTGGAAAGCTTAAATAAAAAGATTGAATCAGAAATTCAATAATGCAAAAATTCCTGGATGGTTTCTTCTTAAACTCCAGATACATCTCCTATTGGTTTCTCCTTGCTGCCTCAATATGATCATTACAGCTATAATTTCTCATTTTTCTTATTAAAATGCCAATATACTTGGGAATGAACTTATTTACCTTATTCACCAGTAATCCATAAGCTGAGGTTAGATGATCTTTTTTTCTCTAAAAATTGAGCAGAAGTGTGTTTGATAGGAAGCAAGATGCTGAGGTAAGTTCTGAGGGGAAGAGGAGAGGAGCTCACTTACCGAGATGTTACCCGCCACGCACAGCGATCTATGTATGCGGTACTATACTATACACATTATTTTACTTAGTCCTCTTTTAAGTGACGTGATAGAGGTAGTTCCCTCATCAGAAAATTAAGATTGAGGGGTAGATCGAAGAGCTGAAGCTTGTGATAGAGATTTGACCCCGAAGCTGTGTGAAGTCACAGGCCTTGCTTTTTCAGGGAGTGCTAAACCGAAGGCTAGAGGCACGAAAGTCGCATTGGAGCCCCAAAAAGCAGGCGCTGCCAGTCACCTTCAAAGCTGAACCAGAAGCAGGTCTCTGATTTCCTGACTCCTGGCTGGCATGCAGTCCCTCCACGGACCACACAGAAGGCTGTTATGCAACAATCAGGATCGGGCCTCAGTCCCTTTGCCCAGCTGCCTAAGCCAGTGTCCGGGAGTCAAGCCAGACCTCTTACACTGGCCCTGGAACCAGAGATAAGAGTCATCCTGTGCAGTGCTTCTTCTGGAAACCATAGAGAAGGGGAGCAACAGGAATTGTGCTCCCTCTTTAAACACCCTTTAAAAAGTGCCAATTAATCCTTCGAGGCAATTGTTCTTATAAGCGGTGTTGAGGCAGAAGGGTGCGTGATGCTGTCTGTCCTTGTCATTGCCAGTCCTGGAGTTGGGTCCTGGAAAGGGACCAGAGCTGATAATACCATAAACTCTCACCCAAAGCTGGGGGAGGAAGAATTAGGGCCAAGATTTTAAATGAGCCATTGCATGTACGTTAGAACAATAGAAAAGTCTAGAAAATATCCACTTTTTATTTATTGATGTTACAAATCTTATTCCAAATATACTTCCATTAATCAATTTCTTCAACCCACCCAGTGGTACCAAACCATCTAACCAAGTTTGGTTTTTATGAAGTACAAATTCGGCATAAACAAAGAGGCTTCTTCTCTAACTGAACAATTTTCAGTATTGCCCTGAAGCTGAACCTCTATTCTAGTTCTGGTGATTGGTGACCATCCAGCCAACTATAAATTTTCCTTTAACTTCATATTCCCAGGAATCCTATACAAGTTTCCATTATATTAAGTAACCTGTACTTTTGTCATCCTTCTGAGTCCAAGGATGCTGAGAGATCAGTATGATATCTTCATCATTTTATTCTACTGGCGTTTTAGAGTGCTCTTATCAATTTGTATAAGTAAATTCTATTTTAACTATATGGACCATTATATGTTATATATGTGTGGATAGTCTTTTTCAGCTCATTAATTTTAACATTGGTGATTTTAATGTCACCAATATAGAGATGTTCTATAAATTCTTCAATGCTTTCTAATCTAAGACAGTCCTTCCTACCCAGAGATAAGCTAAATATTTATCTGAAGATTTTTACAGCTAAAACTACAGATCATCTTTGTACTTTTTGTGCATTTATTTTTAAATCCTATTGGAATTTATTTTGCATTTGGAGTAAAGAAATGATATAAAGTGATTTTTAAACAAATAATTAAACAACTTTTATTCATGGTATTTAGTAAATAATTGACCCAACTTCCACAATGATTTGCGGTGACAGTTTTTATCATATCATTTCAATGTACACATTAATATCTATTTTGGAACTATATATTATTTTTTTCATTGATTTCTCTGAAACCTCTTGTCTACTGACACAAAATTAAAATTATGAATATTTTATGTATGAAAGAGAAGTTAACCTTTATTACCTTTTTCCAAGGCCTTATTCCTTTTTCTGTATATATATATATATATATATATATATATGTATATACAGAGAGAGAGAGAGTGAGAGAGAGAGAGAGAGAGAGAGTCTGTCCAGAAAGTATTGAGCGAACATCAATATAATTAAAAATTTGCCTGGCCAATGCTTTTGGGACAGACCTCATATATCTTTATATACACAGTAAGTCCTCACTTAGTGTCATTGATAGGTTCTGTGACTGTAAGTTGAAACATCATATAAGGAAACCAATTTACCACAGACTAATTGATATACACAAGAGTTAAATTCCTATAGCATGTCATGAACATTATAAGAAAATAATGTTGAACAAAACATTATTTGCAGGACCTACTATAGATCTCCCTATATATTGTGTATTCTCATAATAAAGTATCATTCATATATATATATATATATATATATATGGGTTCAGCTTTTCTTTACAAATATAAAATTTTTATTTATGGGTTGGCCAAAACATCCATTTTTCATTTTTACCAATAACTTTATTGATTTGGGTATTTTGAGTATGTTGACTATCTCCTGCTTTCTGCTTCTAGTGGAGCCAGGGGCACTGCTAAACATCCTCTGACGCATAAGACAGCCCCACAGTGAAAAACTATTTGTCCAAAGTGTCAATAGTACCAAGAAACTTCACAGACCACTTTTTATATGTTCTATCAGTCACAGCACCTTCTCCATACATTGCACAAGTCTTTGTTGTTTCAGCTGTATTTTTACCTTTCTTGAAATAATAAAGCATAATATGCCAAAAATGTTGCACATTTTTTCCATCTTCAATATTAAAATAGCTGCACAAAAAATGACCAATTTTGTTTGTAAAACTGCACACTGATATGACAGCTGTCACAATACAATTGAACAAAATTGTTTCAAATGAAGTTAAAGACAACTAAATACTACTAGAGGCATCATTTAGAAAAAAACTAAAACTTTTTGGTCAACCCAATTTCACTTGATTTTTCATACAATATTCAAAAACAAACAATAAATTTAATACAATACTAACAATACACAGTAACTAAAATTTGTTTGGAGTTTCCATATTTGTTAGGTAGTCCTCAAAGTGCTTTATGTAATGTAATGGCTAATTCTATGCGTCAACTTGGCTGGGCCACAGCAACCACATATGTGATTGGACATTACTCTGAATGTTTCTGTAGGATAGTTTTTGGATGAGGTTAACATTGAAGTTTGTGGGCTTTGAGTAAGGCAGATTTCCCTTCATAGTGTGGGAGGGTCTCATCTAATCAGAGGAAGGTCTGATTGAAACAAAAAACAGACCTCCATTGAGTGAGAGGGAATCAGGCCATCAGATGGCCTGTAGACTTGGTCTGTGACATTGGCTCTTCCTTGGGTCTCTAACCTGCTGGTTCACTCTATAGATTTTAAACTTTCCAACCTCTGTTATCATGGGAACTAATTCCTTAAAATAAAATTTTCACTTCTCTCTCTGTTTCTCTGTCTCTTTCTACACATATAATGTATAGAAAATATATTTTGTAATATCACATTTATGTATTAATAGTATATATGTGTATATGTATGTGTACATTCTATTAGTTCTATTCCTCTGAGGCATTGTGATTAATACATATGTATAAAGTCATTTTTTCATGGCAACAACCCCAAGGGGTAGGTATTTTTTACCGTCTTTATTTTACAGGTGAGAACACCGAGCCTGGGAAGCTTAAATAGCCCATCCAACATCATTCATTCAGTAAGTGGCAGGATGGGGATTCAAGCTCATCACCCCCAATCTTAACAATGCAAATACACTTTTACAGATTAATGAAACGAACTTTCTTTCAAAAAACAACATGCCCTGTCATTCCTTATATGGATTTGATACTTTTTAAGGGAGGTCAAAATGTTTTGAGTGTAAGTTCTCAAAGTGGTTATCAAAAAGCAAATACTAAGAAGTTATTTGCCTTTCTCATTTTCATTCCCCTGTGGGTGTTCAGTTGAGGTTTTCAGCAGTCATATGACATGTGATGACGCTGCTCTGGTGTTGACAGGTAATGGGTTTATTTTTGTTAGTTTTGAATGAATTAAGTAAATATTTTAAAAAGTTCTCAGGTTTAATTTTTAATACAGTAAATATTTATTGATATAATTCTCATAAACTAAAGCCCTTTGAGGTCCTAAATAATTTATTAATTTAAAGAGGTTCTGAGACCAAGAAATTTGAGAACTGCCGTTTTTAAGAGATATTACAAACATTCAAAACATTTTTGTGTAGTGAATAGTTATTTACCAATTTAGCAGATGTCCCTTTTATAGCTTTCTATAGAATTCTTTAATTCTTCCCGTACTCAAATCTAGGGAAGAGAGAAGGGGTGGGAGACCTAAAACGTTCTCCATAAATATCTTAAATACCATTTTCATATTTTAATGTTTTCACTTGGCCACTGTCAGAATAATTTTAGGCCCTGGGTTGATATTCCATTCCTAATTTCTACCGATTTCATCCCATTCCAATAGGATAAATGTTATCTTACCTCCTTTCTAATGATAAGTAAAAGCCTAACAAAACGTTTGCTCAAATGCTTCCAATGTCAAGTGGTGGACATTTATAAGACAGCTCACTGAAAACCTATGTGGTGGAGAAAAGACCTACGTGCTGGCGCTTGGGTGCAGTGACTCTGCACTTTCTGGTCCAGCTTCCTGTGGGCTGTCTGGGGGCGGTCCACATCCCCTGGGCTTTCTCCCAAGGCTGAGGCAACAGCCAGAACAGCTTCACATCACTGCTAAGCATTTCAGAGCAGCCACGAAAGCTGAGGCTGACCGAAGTGAGCCTCCTGGCTCTTCTCAGGTCAGTAATCTCCTCTGGAGATGCAGCTGGGCTCACCTCTGGGGCAGAAATGGGAGGGAGTTCAGGAGGCTCAGCCTCCCTTCCATATTTGGCAAATGTGTGTCCTTCCAGTGGGGACAGAGGATTGCACCAGAGTTGTTCCCTCGGTGTTATTAGATGAGTCAATGAGATAAAGTGAAGGAATCCTGGGCTGCCTCCCCTCGTTCACCACTGTTTGTGCAGTCTTATTATGGCAAAATCAACAGTACCTGCATCCCTTGTGTTTGTGTTGAACATCACCATCTACGAAGCATTTTCACATTCATTATCTCTCAGAGACACTGTGATGAGAACCAGGCAGATATTGTCATCCTTATTCTATGTATCAGAAAACTGAGAATCCTGAAGGTCAGGCAATTTATTCAGGCTCCCAGTTAGCAAGAGCCTTGCCAGTCCTGGGAGGCCCAGAGCTACGCAGGTGGCACATATGACAGGCTTCCTCACCATCTCTGAAACTACCTAACCACAAGAGCGTTTTTCTTTTTCTTTTTCTTTTGCACAAATGTATTGGAAAGGAAGGTAGAGGGGCAAAAAGAAAAGAGTGGTGATTGAAGAGTAGGAGAAAAAATAACCAGCGTGAACGTACATCCTTTTATAATATTCGTAGGTACTCTCATTTCTTTACTAATGATGCATAGAAAATCGGAGACCATCATTGTCAACTTCCAGAGTCATCGTTTGGAATAGTATAAGGACACCTGGTGAGTCCAGTTTTTCTTTGTGGATGTCAGTGGCCAAAGTGAACCGGGGCCTTAAGGAGATTCCAAGATTGGAACAGACATCCTTTGGCATTCACCAGTATGCTCCCTTTCACCCCGCCCATACATATATATGATTTACTACAAGGAATTGGCTCGTGTGATTATGGAAGCAGGCAAGTCCCAAGATCTGCAGTCAGCAAGCTGCAGACTCACTCAGGAGAACTCATAACATGATTCCCACCTGAAGACTGGTAGGCTCAAGATGCAGCTGAGCCAGTGTTTCAATTCAAGTTCAAAGGCAGAAAGAAAGCTGATATCCCAGTTTGAAGGTCATCAGGCAGTAGGAATGCTTCCTTACTGGGGGACAGTCCGTCTTTTTGTTCTATTGAGACCTTCACCTGATTGGACGAGGCCCACCCATACTAGGCAGGGCAAACTACTTTACTCGGTCTACCACTTAAGTGTAAATCTCACCTGAAAACACCCTCATAGAAACCCCTGAGTAATGCTTGACCTCACATCCAGCCTTCCCCTTGCCCAGTCAAATTGACCCCTAGCATGAACCGTCACAAACGAGTATGCTTCCTTGAGGTTTGTCAGCAGGTAAGGGCAGCAGCCCGGTTCCACCACGTGTGCTGAATGCAGACTGGCCTTCTGCAGGGGACGTGCTAGAGTTTCTTTAACCATTAATTACTTTTACAGCTGCTGTACTAAAAACAGGAGGGATAAAAATTGCACTGTTTGTTCCACTAAAAAAGCAAAAAGAAGTCCACAGACTCTGCCCTGCAAATGAATCAAACCTTTTCTGTAACGTGTGCCTGCTTATGTGAAAATAACTTACCAAGGAGTGCTAACAAAGAGCAAAACATAAACACACAAAAAAAGTTCCATAAATAATGTAGGCAGGGACATGCTGATCGCCCATGTGAGAGTGCGGTGGGCAACAAACTCCAGTCCCTGCAGCACTGCTGGGGACAGCGTCTGGGGTGCTCCTTCCACCCAGGCACACGGCCATGCCTTAGTCTTGGTGCAATGAGAGCTCAAGGTAGATATTAAAAGGTGTGTGAAGGCAAAGTGAAAATACATTTCATCCTCGCTTTATTTTATAGGTTGAGACGGGTACTTGCTATGCACACCACAACTTGACTACTCACCCTGAACACCATTATAACCAGGCAGTCAGCCACCTTTGTCAGTTATTTCTACCTGAATTTCCATCCTCTGTCTTCTAGTCTCTTTTTTTCCCCCACTTAGCACCAGCTTTTCACAGCTGCAGTTTGAGGGTAAATCTCTCATTATTCCCTGGGAAGGACATTTATTTACACAATCACTGCAGCTCTCAATTACTCCACAGATTAAGTGCCACTTAGAATTATTATTTTTTAATATATTTTATTCATTTTGCTATTACAGTTGTCCCAATATTCCCCCCTTTGTCCCCCTCTACCCCTACCCCATTCCCTCCAGCAATGCCTCCCTTAGTTCATGGCCATGAGTCAAGCGTATAAGTTCTTTGGCTTCTCTATTTCCTTTGTTCTTCTTAACATCCCCCTGTCTATTCTGTAACCACCAATGTGTACTTTTTTTTTTCCCTTTCACATCCAGACAATTCACCATTGTAGAAGGAATTGAAAGCAGGTTAGAGAAAGCAGAGGATCCGGTTGGGTCATCGAGCTGTTGGTCAATGTAGAATTCTTATAGACCTGTTGTTGATGCTGTTCCAAAGTAGCAGCAACTTTGAATGCCAGATCTGCCAAGATATGTTTGAACCTACAAAAAGGCAGTTTAGAAAAAACTAAATGTAAATATCTACTCTTCCAACAACTTCCCAGTGTGGGTTTTTCAAATGAAGAGTTGGTTAATGGTAGGATGAAAATCATTAACCGCAACGGGGAAGAATGGGACAACCGTAATAGAACAATTCAGAAATAGAAAGTAAAAGCTGTTTAGAAAAAATAATCTTTAACCAATGCAATGACCACACTTTTGAGATGTTGTCTTTAAGGTAGTAAACTATATACACTCTGATTTCTGATTTATATATATTTTTAACCTCTTCTCTCTTTGAGCATATAATAATTGTTTTATGTAGTCAGACCTCTTTATGGGGTATGCACACTGACCATTTTGTTCATAAGTTTGCACCTCAAAATTACTTTATGTTCACATCTGAGTTAAAAAATAAATAAAGTATTGAATGGGGCCCAAGTTTTTCTAAACCATATCAAATTATCTTTCATAAGAAGTGTGTTACATCCATGTTCTAGTGCATTAATATGAGTATGTGCTGGTCATCTTCCTCACATACAAGTCTGAAGTAAAATCACAGCAACATTCTTAGTCAACAGGTCCATTACAGCAATCAATAAGTCATATGAAAGAGACTGTCCAACTTTTCCTCATTTCTCCCCTCAGATTTTTTTCCAAACTAATTAATAGTCAATTGCCACATCTCATTGTCAATACTGGTGAAAAACGTGGGCCCTGCAGGGGACAGACAGGAGATACCATACTGGCCTCACCATTTTTGGCTCTTTGACCTCGAGGAGGTTGTATTCTCCCCTAAGCCTCAGTTTTCTCTCCTGTAAATGGAACAGTAGGAGTCTCTAATTCACAGAGTTGTTGTGAGCATTACATAGATAACATATGTAAGAAGCTCAGCCCAGAGGTAGGTACATAATAAGCTCAATAAGAAAGAGCTCTTATTCAAAAAATCATTAAAAGAAAACATCCAGAATCCCTTTTTGTGCTTCCACCTATGCAGAGGTGGCAGAGAGTACAAACATATAAGTCTGCCCATTAATAACATGATATATGCATATGTATTTTGAGACATGAAAGGAGAGAAAACTATAACATTAGAATCCCTTAGTCTAAAGTGTAATTAGTTAATGGGGATTCAAACAGCGATGTTCAAGCTGAATTTAACACAAGGGAGAATTTAACACAAGCTGAATTTAACTTGGAGAACATAAAATTTAGGTTCGGATTCAATAATTTATTAACTTCTTGGTTACCTAATGGGATTTTTTTGCTTGCTTATTTTTTGTTTGTTTTAACTAGATCTCTTTATAATCCATCTTAAAAGCCAAAATCATTCTTTTTACTTTCCTTCCCAATCAGTCACCAGGCCATGTGACTATTTCCTAGCCTATATCTATCAGTTCCTTTTTTTTTTTTTTTAAGATTTTATTTCATTATTTTTAGAAAGAGGGGAAGGGAGAGAGGCAGAGAGGGAGAGAGACATCAATGTATGGTGGCGTTTCACCTGCCTCCAGCCACAGACCTGACTGGAGACCTGGTTTGCAACCTGGTCATGTGCCCTGGCTGGGGAATCGAACCTGCGATCTTTGGGTTCGCAGGCCGGCGCCTTATCCACTGTGCTACCAGCTAGGGCTATCGGTTCCTTTCAATTCCCGTGTTACTTCCCAGGCTGAGTTCCCATCCTGTTAACCCTAGATGAATATCTAAACTTTTAATATCTTCCTCTTTCTGTTAACTTCTGCATTCTGCCATCCGATTCATTTTCCTCAAAAACTGATTTATTTTCTCTCTCATTTCCGACTACCTACGTGGTAAGACTAATTCCTTGGCTTAGTTTTCAAGCCACTATACCAGTTGAACCTACTGTGCTAGCGTCATTCCCATCCTCTAGCGTCACTCACGGGTGTTAGAGGGAAGTGCTGTAGCATGAGAATAAGAAAGTGGACTCCAGAGCAGGCTGCCTAGGAGTGAACGCCAGCCTCACCACTAAGCGGTGTTAAACTCCACTTTCAGATACTCTGAATGATGGAACAAGTATTACATGTAGCTGCTGGAGGTGGAAATACGGGCCTTACCCAACAGGAGGGGCCCAGCTGAAATCTGCAGAGTGGGCAACTAACCTAATTTCCATGGTTAATGTAATCATGGAGTTGAAGATTGCAAAGGTTCCAACTCTAAAGACATACAGAGAATGGCGGGCAGCAATGCAAACTTTCATGAGTCCCTTAGCCAACCTCAGGAGATTTGGAATGTCAATGGAGGAGGGGTGCAGAGATGGAAAAAGCTAGAAATAATGGGGCTGGGAGAGTGTTGAGAGTGTATGTTTGCATCTGCCTTGCTTTATGAGTTTGACCTTTCCCATGGAGTTTCTCATAAAGTTTGCAACTTTCCTATGGTCAGGCTATTGTAAACTCTTAAATGAATTGTGTTAAATGACTAGTGAATACATTTTTAAAGATTTTATTCATTATTTCTAGAGAGAAGGCAAGGATGGAGGCAGGGAGGGAGAGAAACATCAATGTATGGTTGCCTTTCCCCTGCCTCCAGCTACGGACCTGGCTGGAGACCTGGCTTGCAACCTGGTTATGTGCCCTGGCTGGGAGTTGAACCAGCAACCTTTGAATTTGCAGGCTGGCACCTATCCACTGAGCCACCAGCCAGGGCACTAGTGAATATTTTTAAAGACTGTACCTTATTTATTTATTTTTATGACCTTTCTTGTCAGGGAAGATGAGACTTTTTTTGCATATAATGACATTCTTACAACTTGAAATTTGGTTAATAATTACAGCATAGGACTTTATTATTTTTACTTCAAGAACTGATAGTCGAATGCTGGAGCAAATCACTAATGACTTTTCTGCAGCTCTCATTTCTCCAGATCTACTTAACCAAAGCTTTGCTTAGGAAACAACAACAAAAAGTGACACTAGCCCTCTTAAGTTTTATCAAGCTAGCAATTTAAGTCATAGAAACATCTCATCATGGGTTTTATAAAAATAAAATAAAAAATCTTCATACCATTTACCTATTAGAAAAATTCACTTAGCGAGCAACTATCTCATTCTTTTTTTTTTTTTTTTTTTTTAACTCAGTTTTAACACCTTTATCCTCATGATTTATATCCTTTCAATGTCTAAATGGTCCACCTAGTGAATCTGGCCAGGAGCCAGGGTGCCAGGCAGAACCCACTTTGCTCACAGTGCCTTGACTGATGTTCTACTTGCAGACAGTGTTTTGCTTCACTTCCCTTTTATCTTTTCTTGTTCCTACTTTCCCAGGAGAGTTACAGGGCTCTGCATAAAATGCCCAGATAGAGAACACAGCTACACATAGAATCTGCACATGTACAAACGGGCGAGGGGTGTCCCCAGGCTGGGAAGTCTTTCTCTAAAACCTGAGGATACTTGGCCTCGTGGTTGAAAAACATCAGAACTCTCGCACTAAAAACCAAGCAGTGATCCAGCTGTACCCGGTTGCTTTTCTTCTTTTTTCTTTTGTGTCCATTCTAAGAAGTTATCATTTTCATGAGAATGAGGTGCTTATTTCACCACAGAAATTTTAACTTTGGAAAGCATCTCTTTGTAGGTCTAATTTCTCTGAGGACAGTATTTTCCAGGCTTGTTTTTGTCTTTCATGTTTGGATGTCTGAATTCTAACTTTCTTTTTTTAAAGTTAATTTTATTATTGTTGTATTACAATTGTTTAATTCTTTTTCCTTTTGCTCTGCCCTGCCCCCCTCCCTGCCACCCACCTCTCTCAGTCCATCCGCACCTCATTGTTGAATTCTAACTTTTTGAGGCTTATGATTCTTCAGGATTCTAACCCATGGTATCGATGGCAGCACCCTGTAGCTAAAGTAATGGTTGAAATAATTAGGAAGGTAATTCACACTGACATTTATTTTTTCTCCTTTAATAAGCTTTCTTTTGCTATATCCATAAAATTGCTTCAAATCACTACATCATTTTTGAAATGCTAGTTTTTCTATGTAGTGCTACATTTTCTCATTTTTCCTGAAGAACAGTGAGTGAAGTATGTCTATAACAATGTGACTTATTGCTATCACATTTTGTACCGCCCTTAATAATCCACAGTAAATGCATATTGCATAAAAGGTACTAAAATATCTTTGTATCTGTTAACAAAATAAGCTTCTGTTGATAGATTACCCTGCTATTCAGTTTGTACCATTTTTAGGTGACATATTGAACATGCAATGATTTCCGTTGATCCAATGGCCTGCATTGCTGATGAGAAACCAAGTCTTAAGAATCATAGAGGCTGGTTCACTCTTGTTGAGTAAAGCAATGCTCTGACTTTGGAGTTAAACAAAATTGAAATTTCCATGACTATCTTGTACTAAATGTTTGTGGCTTCCCAAAATCATACCCCCACCATGGGCAAAGAACCTGAATAGACATTTCTCCAAAGAAGACATATCGATGGCCAACAGACACATGAAAAGATGCTCAACATTACTATGTAGCAGGGAAATGCAGATCAAAACCACAAAAAGATATCACCTTATGCCTGTTAGAATGGCTACTATCAAAGAGACAGCAAAAAATAAATGTTGGCAAGGACATGGAGAAAGGGAACCCTTGTGTACTGTCAGCAGGATTGTGTCCTGGGGCAACCACCATGGAAAACCATATGGTGATTCTTCAAAAAATTAAAAGTAGAACTACAGTAATAATCCAGCAACTCTACTTTTGAATGCTTATCAGATGAAAACAAATACATTAATTTAAAAAGATATATGTACCTCATGCTCATGGCAGCATTATTTACAATAGCCACGATATGGACTATCATAACATAAGTGTCCATCAATAGAAAAACTGATAAGAAGGTGTGATTTATCTACTATATTGATATCGATATAGATACAGACATCTAATGGAACGTTATTCAGCCATAAAAAGAATGAAATCTTTCCACTTATGACAATATGGATGGACCTAGAGGGTATTATGCTAAATTAAGTAGTCAGAGAAAGACAAAATCCATATGATCTTACATGTGGAATCTAAAAGACAAAACAAAAAATAAAACAGATACAAACTCATAGATACAGAGAACCAACTGATGGTTTGGTGGGGGTGGGGAGGGAGTGGAGAGGATGGACAGAAAAACATAAAAGGAATTAAGAACAAACTGCCAGTTATAAAATAAGTAATGGGAATGTAATGTATAGCACAGGGAATACATTTAGTCAATATATTATAATAACTATGCTTAGTGACAGATGGTTATAGACTTCTTATGATCAGGTCACTTTTAAGGTATGTAAGTGTTAAACCACTATATACCTATATACATCTGAAACTAATGTAATATTATATGTTAACTATTTTAATTTTTAATAATTAAAAACTAACAAAAATGAATAAACAATTTTCATAAGGTCACAAAATACTATTTTCAAAAATTAACACTTTAATAATTATGTATTTTACCTGTGGATGTTTTTTGAGTCAGAAAAGAAGCATTAATTTTGTATTTAATTATTGGAGAAACAAACTGACTAAAAATTAACAAAGCTGTCTCAAAGTAACTGGAAGTAGTGTGCCTATAAAATTCAAACTAATTTCTGATTCTATGTTAGAATAGGCCTTGATTAATCAACATTTCCACCTCCAACCACCTTAATGTGTGCTGTCAGACACTCTCAGGCATACTTTTGCTTTATTCTTTATGACATTAATCATACTTCTAACTAAGAAATCATTTGGATAATTCTTTACATGACAAGACCCTCTAAACTCCACCGGGGTAGGGCTACTACCTACCTTGCTCACAGCTGTGCTGCCAGTGACTCACTATTTATTTGTCCAAATGGAAACTATGAGTATTACAGTGTAGTGGATCTATATTCATGAATACAATACCAACAAAGTTGTAAGAGTGAAAGACCGAAACAGAAAGAATACCACATTTCAGAGTCATTTGCATATCTGAAAATAGTAACACCTGAGGACCTTTGAAAACTGATTCATCCTATCTCCTAAAGGAAAACTCCCACCTAGAAAATTCAATCTATTTTTTTTAAATAGCAAATAGCAAAGTCATAATAAGATTGGTCAGTAATAATATTCCCCATGTTATTGTATTCCCCGTGGCTCCAGAATATACAAAAACTCCAAACTAATTTACATAGACGAATCAAGAGCTTTTGAAAACTCAAAACCAAAAATCATGGTGTACTTAGGGGATACAAATCCATGATTTCAATATATTCTTTTTTTTAATTGAATTATATTGTTGTTGTATTACATCCATCCCCTTTTTACTCCCCCTTGTCTTCATCTTTCCCCACAAAGTCAATCCCACATGTTGTCCATGTCCATGGTTTTTCCATACTAGGTTCTTGTCTATACTGCTCCCCTTCTTTGCCTCTTCCTCCCCCCTCCTCAATATATTCTTAATCACCAGATTAATTTTTCATTTTTATTTTTTTATTCTATCAAAAATTTTTTTCACTGTTGTAATACAATTGTTTGATTTTCCCCCATTACTCTCCCCTGCTCCACCCTCCTCGTGCCCTCTCCCATGGTCAATCCATACCTCATTGTTAAGAAACTTCTTCCTTTGCAGAAAAATCTGTGCACTAAGAGAATTTTCTGAATGAAAACACTCAAATATTGGAATATTGGTTTAAAGACTTAAGTTATTTCACTACAGATAACAGAGTTACGTACTTTAAAGAAAATTCAATGCAGCTATTCAAAGACATCCTGTAATAACAGAGATTGAGAGGATATTATGTGTTTCATGATGCATGTGTGGGTATTTTTTTTTTCTTTTAATTTTATTGTTGTTGTATTACATCCATCCCTTTTTTTCTCCCCTCTGTCCCCCTCCCCATGTGTGGGTATTTTTGCTCTCATCTTGTTTCTCCTTATTTTTTGCTTTGTAGTTGTTGTTTATTTCTTCTGTTAAAATTTTAGCTTTTGTTTGTTTTATTGCTTTCACTCTTTTACAGAAGCATTTCGGTTTATGTTTATTGTCCTAGGAACTGATTTGTTCATTATTAAGAATGACAAGGTCATTGAGCAGACATTAGGGCCCCTGGGGGGAACATTAGTGATGAGATTTGACCACATGTCAGCCTCTTAGAGACCAGTGATTGTTGATTATAGGCTAGGGAAGCAACACCGGAAGCAGGGCCCTCAGTGACTTCTGAATGTCAAATACACAACCAAATCTTACCACACTTAAAAGCGTCCTACTAACAAGAATTAATGCTATATGATTTCCCAGCTTTGCTTAGCATTTTGCAAATCAACTTGCCAAGTCAGAAATTCAGCCTGGTAGGAGATAGTTTAGCCTGGGGAACAGGTGAGCCTGTTTTTTTTTTTTTTTTTTTTTTCCCGAGTTTCTTAGATCTATTTGAAATGATGGGTAAATTATCGACACTCCAGTAAATTACTGATACCCCACTATTATTTTTCAACTGCTTTTTCCTTATGTTTTATTTGAAGAATGTCTATTGCTCTATGTTCAAATTCACTGACAGTTTCTTCTGCACTGTCTAGTCTGCTTATAGATTCATTCAGTGTTTTTAATTTTTGATATTGTATTTTTATCTCTATTATTTCCTTTTTATAGTTTACATTTTTCTATTGAGATTTTTACATTTTTAATCTTCTTTTTCCTTTAAATCCTTGAGAACTTCTATAATTGCTGACATAAGATCTGGTCTTCTCATTCCATCCTTTGCATCTGTTTTTATTGAATAATTTTTAGTCTGGGTCACATTTTCTTGTTTCTTCTCATGTGTAATGAGTTTTCAAATTTATAGTCTGGACATTATAAGTGCTTTATTGTCGGCTGTCAGGGTTTTATTGTTTTCCTCATTAAGTATTTTTTTCACCCATAGGCAGTTAATTTGCTTGTAGTATGTCTTAACTCATTCAAGACTTTGGGTAAGGTAGGTCAAGAGTAGGACTTGATCAGCCCTTCCCCTAAGGTAGGACCTTTCTAGAATTTCTACTGAGTCTGCATTACTCATAAGGTTTTTTTCCCCTTTGCAGGTCAGAAAACAGGTGCCTTCCTTTTCTGGCAAGTTCTGAAAGTTCAAATATCAACTATTCTGTTCTTTACTAGTATTATACTTTGTCCCACCTCAGGTAGTTTCAACCTACATATACGTATACTGCTTTCTATTCAGCCAAGGATTCAAGGAATGCATCTGCCAATTTCTGGAACTCTTCTGCACAGGTCATGCCACTTGCAGCCACCTCACTGGCTCTGCATTCTGAGCCCCTCAGCTCAGGGGGACTGCTGTGCTGTATGGGTTCTCCCCCCTAGTTGCAGTCTACAAAGTGACTTCTGATAGAAACCTGATAGAATTTGCAGGGCTCCACTCTTTTTTTTTTTTTTTTTGTCCTTCTTTCAGGGATCAAAGTCTTGTGCTGCCTTTTGTTCAATGTCTCAAAATAGTGATTTCATATTTTCCCCCATTCTACAGTTGTTTATGGTGGGAAGCCTACTGTGATACCAGCTCCTGTATTTGCCCTGGAAGTCGACTTTATTTGCTCTCTCTTGTTTAATCCAACAAACAAATTTATGTACATACATTATAGTTTTAGAGGTTTAACATTAAACCAACTGGAATAATCTCCACAGGAAGCAAAATCACAATTCATCTCTTACCCCCTGCCCTACCCTAGAGTACTCAGGATTTGAGAATCTTAAAAGCAGAATAATCAAATGCTCAGGCAATTGCATGTAAATTTTTATTTTGTTCCTTTTGTTCAACTCAGGGGTTGTCAGAATTACTCTGTGTAAGAATAACTATACAAATCAATGATCCCCTACTCCATGGGATATTTAATTATTCTAAGATAGTTTGGCTATAATGTATTCAAGGTAAATTTTAGCCCCAATGTAAAATGTAAATCTATTGTATATCTTTCTTAGATATTAGCTTTATTTGATAGCATTCTGATTTATTTATCTTGTGAAAACTTCCAAGGACAACTCAGTCCTTGTGAATAAGAAGATGGGGTATAAAAGATATCTGGACATTAAGAAAATAATCTACAGGCAAAAACTAGAATTGAGATAGGCCTTAAATAGGAAGGAAAATAGATACAAATTGTGTCATAATTTTTCTTCCAATCTAGATCATGAAGCATATATACCAAAGGGTACAGCAGAAAGTTGTGTTAAAGAAGTCTCCTACACGTGAAGGAAAGATGAATGAAAAACTTTTCTTATACGTGCCATGATGTATATCTCTGTACCTTGGTATTCTGTCTTCCTGTGATTCAATAGCGTCTTTTTGATTATGTGAGCTTCCAAGCATCTTCCAGTTACTATTTTTGTTTTTTTTTTGTTTTTAAAAGTTAGCTTAAAATAATTTTAGACTTAGAGAAAAATCACATAAGAAATACAAAGAATTCTTCTATATTAAAAGTATTCAGACTCCTTAAGTTAATATTTTACCATATTTGGTTTCTCTGTGTATATATATGTATAATTTTCTCTGTGTATGTACAGGGTGTGTGTGATCAGTGGCAAAATTTTAGTAAAATAAACAACATACCACAAAAGTGTTATATTTTGAAATAAATTTATTCTCGTATGTAAATATATAAACATAGTCATTATTTATTTTATTTTATTTTAAAAAAGATTTTATTTATTATTTTTCAGAGAGAGTGGAAGGGAGAGAGGAAGAAAGGGAGAGAAACATCAATGTATGGTTGACTTTCACCTGCCTCCTGCTACAGACCTGGCTGGAGACCTGGCTTGCAACCTGGTTATGTGCCCTGGCTGGGAATCGAACCAGTGACCTTTGGGTTCGCAGGCCAGCACCTTATCCACTGTGCCACCAGCCAGGGATTAGTTTTTTAATTGTTCAAAAAAGTCTCCATTGATGCAATAATAGACTCCATTCAATTGGGAATCTTGAGCATGCTTTAATTAACTGTATCCATGGACATCATAATGTTTTCAATCTTAGCTTTAACAGCCTCTTTATTGGAATGAGGTTATTAACTCCTCTCTCATAAACACTGCATACGTAGTAGCCTAAAGGATTTGCATCTGGTGAACTTAGGCAGCCAGGTGTCCTTTGATCAGAATTCAGGAATATTAACACTGAGAAGTTATTGCACTTTTTTGATGTCCTGTGCTGGTGCACCATCTTGTTGGAAGATAAAATGACATCCATTTGCAACTTGCTTCCTCCACAAATACAACTACTTCTCCCAAAACGTCAAGGTAAATATCAGCAGTCACCTTCAAGACTTGTGGGAAAAAATGCAGGGTCATGGTATCTCCTTCATTGATGACAACACCTAACACCATCACTGTAGTAGGAAATTTCATTTTCATGACAATTGGAACTTCATTAAGATTCTCACAGAGCCACCTGTTGTTTCTTCTGTTGACTGTTTGGTCCTGCTGAGAATTCTTTGTATCAAAGAAGAAAATCAGAGGGTTATTTTCTTTGGGATTGTTCAATTTTGTTAGCAGTTTCCTTGCTTTTTCAAAGCGCCTTTTCTTTGTTTGCTGTGTCATAAACTGGCCTCTTCTAAGAACATACGATCTGTGTCTGATATCTTCAGCAATAATCTTGCGAACCGTTGCATCCACCATCTGCAGTTCTCTTGCTATGGAGTGCATTGACCTTCCTGGATCTTCATCAATGATCTCCTGGATTCTGCGTATAATATCTGGACTTATGCGATCCTTGTGTACCTTATGTGTTTTCCTTATTGGTGTGGTGCCATCAGAATCAGCATCATACACCTCCACGTTGTCAACTGTATATAAAGGAATGTTCTTGAAGTCCTCAATTCCCTTAGCAGTTGGCCCGGCATGAAGTCCAGAAATTATGGTTGCTATAATATCTTTTTCCTTCAACATGATGGTTACTCTCAGAATACTTTATATCTGAAACAATGATGTTAAATCATAACCTTAGAAACATAGTTTTTCAAAATTAATAAGCATGTGAAATAACAGGTGCAATGTTATTGCCAATTTTAGCACACACACTGCATATTTTCTGATTATTTTTATAATAACTTAAAGAAATAATAACCCAACCCTGGCTGGTAGCACAGTGGATAAGGTGCCGGCCTGCGAACCCAAAGGTCGCAGGTTCGATTCCCCAGCCAGGGCACATAACCAGGTTGCAAACCAGGTCTTCAGTCAGGTCTGTGGCTGGAGGCAGGTGAAAAGCAACCATACATTGATGTCTATCTCCCTCTCTACCTCTCTCCCTTCCCCTCCTTCTAAAAATAATGAAATAAAATCTTTAAAAAAAAAAAAAAGAAAGAAATAATAACCCTTTGCCCTTAAATATTTTCAGCTGTTTCTTAAAAACAAGCACATTTCTTAAATATAATCACTATATGTGATCTAGGGTCCAATCCAGAATCACAATTTTAATTTAGTTGTTTGATGTCTTCAAGCTCCTTACATCAGGTACAGATTTTTGGTCTTTTTTGACTTTGATGATCTTGATGCTTTTTAACAGCACAAGTCACTTAGTTTGTAAAATATCCTTCAATTTGTTTTTGTCTGATGTTTTCTCATATTAGAATCAGGTTATACATTTTTAGCAGGATAGCACAAAAGTGACCTTCTCAGGGCATCACATCAAGAGGTTGGCAAATGGTGACTTTCTTCAACTGATTTTTATAGAGAAGGATCCTTATTATGATTTATATGGTACTACACGATCTGGCCTCTGCTTACCCGTAGGCTTTGCTCATTATACTATCCCTCCTCATTCTGCGATCCAACTCTGAACATCACTTAAAGGAAAATACTGCTGAAAAAAATCCAATTTCTACCATTTTACAACCTCTAATGAGATCTGACACATATTGAAATTATGTTTTGATTTGGCGCATAGTTTGTTCAATGATGGTTATTCCAGTACAAGAAACGGAGAAGTTCTTGGACACAGAGCAATGATATCTCCGTTTACTGTGTAGTATATTCTTAAGTAATTGTCTTGTGAATGTGCTCAGATAGAGGCTTTTGTTTTTGTTTTTGTTTTTGTTTTGTCTCTTTTGGTCTGTTGGGAGTCAGCTAAAGCAATAAGAAGATAATGTGATATACAATATGTGTCTAGAATGTATTATTTTGTCTCTGTTTTGCAAAAGAGCTGAACTGTTTTTGATAACATGAGTAAATGATGGAACATGCTAGAAAACAGTCTCTTCAAAATATAATTTTTCTCTCTCTAAGGTCTGTTGTACCTCTGATCTAACTGAGATACTACATTCTCCCCTAGCTTCCTCCACTTGGCTTAGCCAACTCTATCATGTGCTCGTTCTTTCTACTCTGGAATCGTTTCTTGCTTTTATTTCCCTACCAGCCCTAATCCTTTCAAACCATTTGATATTTTAAATTATTCATTTTATGCACTTCTTCTCTAGTAAACTCTAAATCCCTTAAAGGAGAGATAGTGATATTTTTTTAGCACCTAAAATCCTAATTCACTGCTTAGCACATAGAACATTTTCAATATGATTTTGAGTAAATTTGTTTTAGGGTGGAATTCCTGGGGAAGACTGGGAAGAGAAAGCACAAGTGTAAAACTTGACACAGTTATTAAGTTGAAGGAGAGCCATTTGTACCCAGTTCTACTACTAGTTAGCTCAGTCACTTTAGGCAACTTTATTAATTTTCACCAACCTTTTTTTTTTTGATCTGGAAAAATGAAAATGGCAACTTTTATTTAAGACTAAATGAGTCAATGTATGTTAAGTGCTCAGCACAAATGCAGATAATTCTAATAAGGCTCCCTAGATGGTGGTTGGTAAAATACTTGTTATAACGAGGTCACTGTGGACACATGGTGTGACAGGTAAAGTAAAATCTTGAGACTACAGTAAGGGGACACAGTTTCCCACAGCCAAAACCCCTAAGAAGAAAGCAACCTCAGAGAGATAGATCAACCCCACGGGCAACCTTTCTGTTCCTGCTTCGATGTGACATTCCAGGTTTTGTTTATTCAAGTTTGAGGAAAGCCACTTGATAAACGACAACTCTAGGCACAGGGATGATTAAGCAAAGGACAGGTAATCAGTGTGATAGGTGTGATAAAGGCCATTTAATCTACTTCATGACATCCTGCTGGAGGGGCCACTCCCTGAGCAATACACAGGGTGGGGCAAAAGTAGGTTTATAGTTGTGAGCATGTGAAACACAAGAGTTTATTCTTGCATTGTCATTTATTCATTATTGCATTGTCTTCCATACAAACAACTATGAACCTCCTTTTGCCCCACTCCATGTGCTTGATTTAACATTAGGGTTATCTGGTTAGAAACTTTCTTCTCTGCATCAGAAAACATGCATATACCTGAGATTCTACTTCATAATAGTAAGTATGGGCTCAGAAGTCAAAAAGCCTTTGAAACCTTAGTCATATAATGTCACATCTAGTACGCCACATTTTTCCCGCCTCTAAAACTGATATAAGAATAATTCCAGCTTTATAGGATTGTGAGAATAAAATGAGCTAGTCAATATAAATCACTTAGCCTACACATAGTAAGAACTAAAAAATGTGTGCTATTATTATTCAGTACCTAAGTATATTTGAGTTTGTATGTGGGCAACTATAGTCTTTCTGGTGTTTAATGATGCCACAACATTCAAAGCTGTCTTTTCCTTTCAGTTTTATATTCAAGTCCTGGTTCAGTGGTTTAACATCAATGTGTAGACTGCATATTCAAGAATATGCTCATTTGGGTATAACATCCTTCAGCAGAGAAGCACTGTAGTTTTACATGTGCTTTTTTGGATACAGTACAGGCATCTGATTGGAAACACACCAAGTTTTCTGCCCTACGCCTAAAATCAGCATCTGGCATTCTTGGCTAAATATTTGTGGTAATATTAATCTGAAGTCTCTTATTGTTTAATAAATAGAAAACAACCTTAACTTATGGAAGTGGATTTTTCTAAATAATAAAAAGTTATTTAAAAATTATTTCTTGAAATACCCACTACCCCTTTAGTTGACACATTGCATACCTATGTTTATAGAATATAGCTTTATTTCATTCTGCTCATGTAGAAAGAAAGCCTTTGGATATGCTAATTCCTATGCTTTTGGGAAAACATTTGTCTTCGAATACTCCAAGATCGGAACTTTTACATCTAATAACTGTAATCTTGGCTAGTTTTATTTGCTTATTATTTCTGAGGAAAAAAACAAGTAATGCTATTTTAAAAAGGTTTAGTAGAACCACTTTTGTATACACAATGTTTTCTCATACTGTTTTAAAAAGAATATTATACCTTTTACAATTCCAAAAACTTGGCTGCTGTAAAATATTATGCTTTAAAAGAGAAAAAAACAAAGCATGTAAAGAGATTTTCATACATTTGCTAATATGTTAATTTTAAGGGAAATTGTCCCACATGGTTTTGAAACATTTAACAAGCAACTCAATCACCATATAGAAAAAAATTCTTTGTCTTCCTACCATACTCATGATTGTGGTTGAAATAAGAAATAGAAGGCAAATTTACTATAGCAAATCTCTTTTGTCTTTGGGCTTGTCGAAGATCTGTAGCTCTCAGTGCTGTTTGCTCAACAAATGTTTACAGCACCTGGTGTAATTTTAGAATTCACTGTTTTTTATTACATGCAAAATATGAGGTTGTATCAATGCAAATATTTAATGGAGTTTCATATTTAGAGTTATTATGCAATATACTTTTGTTGTCTTAAAATGCAAATACAAAAATGCAGGTTATACAGAATTTTCCATTGATGAATATGACAGCACTGGCTAGTAGGTGTTCTTCAAAATGCTATTTTGAGGGAATAGGTAAGTAGGTAAAAACATGCTAATATTTTACTATGATTCTATTTACTATATCTCAGCACAGATAAGCACAGCTAATCAAAATGCAATCTTCTGGCTATAAATCTTATATTTAAATAAGAAAGTACTGATTTAAAAAATTTGTTATCTTAGTAACTCTCCTGTAAACACATATTTATGAGTGTGTTTTGAAAAACATTACCATAGATTGAATTAAATTTCTGTCCTATTGTATAAAGCTACAGTATTTTGTCCATTTTTCTAGTCAGGCATAGAAACAAATACTATAGCATATGACCCTAATGAGCCAGGCAATCTAGTTATAATTGAGAAGTATGCTAATCATAAATATAATTTTCCTGTGATAACAATGCATTGTCCAGAAACCCCTATTTGTTAAGTGAAATAGATAATACTCCTTGAATACATAAGCTTCACAACATAGTACAGACTTGCAAAATTGGTATAACTGCTTCATGGAGATTATTTCAACCTGTGGAATTGGTTTGACAGTATGAATAAGCAATATTTTTTGACAAGATTCAAAATGGCAGTGGTCAAAAACAACTAAGCTAGACTTGTTGAACTGTAATTGAAACAGGTCACTTTTAAAAACATATGATAAACAAAAAGGTAAGCTGAAAACACCAAGTTTAAATTTATCTGCTTAATTTTTTTAAATGAAGGGGTTTGCAAAGGACCTGAATAGACACTTCTCTAAAGAGGATGTACAGATGGCCAATGTATATGAAAAAAATCCTCAATATCACTAATCATCAGAGAGATGCAAATTAAAACCACAATGAAGTACCACCTCACACCTGTCAGAATGCCTATCATTAACAAATCAACAAGCAACAAGTGCTGGTGAGGATGTGGAGAAAAGGGAACCCTTGTGCACTGTTGGGGGAATGCAGACTGGTGCAGCCACTGTGGAAAACAGTATGAAGTTTCCTCAAATAAATAAAAATGAAAAGTGCCTTATGACCCAGTGATTCTACTTCTGAATATATAGCCAAAGAAACCCAAAACACTGTCAGAAGAATATACCTACCTCTACGTTCACTGCAATGTTTTCTACAATAGCCAAGCTATGGGAGCAACCCAAGTGCCAATCAATAAATGAGTGAATAAAAAAAGCTGCGATACATATATATATAATGGAATGTTACTTTGTGCTAAAAAAGAATGAAATCTTATCATTTGTGACAGCATGGATGGACTTAGAGGGTATTAAGCAAAGTGAAGTAAGTCAAAAAGAGAAAGACAGATACCATATGTTGTCACTTACATGTGGAATCTAAAGAACAATATAAATGAACAAACAAAACTGAAACAGACTCATAGATATAGAGAACAGACTGATGGTCGCCAGAGGGGAGGGGAATTGGGGGACTAGGTGCCAAACGTGAAGGGATTGAAAGTGCAGACTGGTAGTTGCAAAATAGTCATGGGGATGTAAAGTACAGCATAGTGACTATAGGCAATACTATTGTAATAATTATGTATGGTGCCGTACAAAGTGTTCAGCGGAACACTTGGTAAAGTATATGATTGTCTAACTCGTACATCTGAAACATACAAAAGAATATTGAATGTGAACTATAATTGAAAAGTAAAAAATAAAATGAAGGGGTTTACAAAATGTGCTAATTATTTGCCACTTTCTCCCTGTGAAATTGTATAAAAAAATGTATGTTGCAGTGCCTAGCATTTGATCATTTACATTTTCCAAGAGTTTTAAAATATGTAATTACCCTTGATTTTTACCACAGGCCTTTGAGTGAACTAGAATACATAATGTTAGCCCAGTTTCATAGATGAGTAAAGCATTCTGGATGTACATATAATTTTCCTCCCTAACAGATGTGTGTATTTGTATACAATTCACATACGAATAGCAATATTTGTGCTACTGTAGAAACAACTATAATTATATGAAACTCAATCCTGGACTCTCTAAATTCCACCAACATTAAAAACAATGATTTCACCACATAATATTGAGATTAAACATTTCTTTTACAAACTTGTATTACTGAGAGGTCAAAAGTACTTTTATTTATATCAGGTGGGAATAAAAAAGGAGACATCAAAATCCTAACATTTATAAAAGTAAGTAAATCTTTTGGAATCTTAAGAAAAAATCCATGCACGAAAACATGATTATAATCTACTCACATAGTCAACAAATATGCTTTGAACACCAACTGCATGCCAGACAATATTCCAGGCATGTGACACGTAACAAAACAGACAAAATCCTTGGCAGTCAAGGACCTTGCATTGTTTCCGGATCAAAGTTGGCCAAAGTGATCTTTTGGAAAGTGTCTCCATGTAAGAGAGCAATGTAAAAAGGCTCATGCCCAGGATTCCTCCACTTTCTAACTGGCAGGTTCTCTAGAGGCACCCCTAGGAAGCAAATACATAAGGAAGAAATAAACCAGATTTCACCCTGTCTATGTAAACATGCAGCTTGATTCTTAAATAGGTAACAAAAGTAGCAGTATTTCAGGAATGCCACTCCGAACATAAATCTAAACACTAACAACTGATAAATGGTACTGAAGAAATGTTTTATCCTTTTTACACATAGACACATGTAGATGTACGAGTGTGCAAATAGTCCCTTACCCAGAAACACCAGAATACAAGAGGTCTAATCTCAGTTCCATTGCCAGATGTAGGAGTAGGTTAAATCTTGTCTCAATAAAAAGAGATAATAAACACAGATAGTCGGCAAGAATCTCAATTGGACACGGAAATGGAAAACTGGAAGATCAAGGTCTTTCCAACTGACTATCATTTGGCTCAATACTGGGGACTATTTCAAAGCTCCTTTTCCAGGAGACACCCTCTACAAAGAAAAAAATGTTGATTTAAAACACCAAATGAAGAGATATTGAAGATGTATCTGGTGTGCTTAGAAATTATTTCTAATCACAAAGGACAAAAATAAAAGAGACTACTTCTCCATGATGTTTACTATCTGGTCTCCTGTGGGGGCTTAAATCTCTGGTGTTTGTACTCCTCCTGATTCTCCTCAGCTTAACCCTATTCTCATGTGGTAAGAAGGGAAAAGTCAGAGGGAACTAAAGAAGTGATGAAGTTTAAACAGGGCCACGCAAGCTCCTTGAGAAAGCTAAGAACCCAGCCTCTGTATCGAGATGTTCAGAAAAAGCCACATCAACTTGTTTTTGTGTCCTATAGTAATATTTAAGAATTCATTAAACTGGGAAAGTAAGCTAAAGTTCCCATTTTATTTATGGAGGCAGGAAACAGCTGATTCTCAATGCTTTTCATAAAAACGATATCACTTTTCCAGTTTCAAGCTGAATAATCCTGCTTTCTTTAAACTTTATTATGAACTATTTCAGAAATACCAAAAGGTAAAAGAATACCGTAATAAAAGCCTACCATTTTCTTAAGACAATTTGAACAATTTGAACAGTACCAATATCATTAAATATTTTGTGTCTTTCTCTCTCTGGATACTATTCTTTTTCTTCCTTCCCCCAGTATAAACATTTGTCTTTTTTTTTTTAATTTAATTTTATTGTTGTTGTATTGCATCCTTCCCCTTTCCACTCCCCTCTGTCCCTTTCCCCACCCACCTACTCCCCAGCAAAGTCAATCCCACTTGTTGTCCATGTCCATGGTTCTTCCATGCTAGTTTCTTGACTAAACTGCCCCTTTTCTTTGACTCCTCCTCCCCACTCCTACCACTCCTCTCCCCTCTGTCCACAAAGGTCTATTCCTTGTATTCATGTATTTGGTTCTGTTTTGCTTGTTTGTTTGTTTTGTTCATTATTATCCTGTAATGGGTGAGATTATATGGTATTTGTCTTTCACTGACTGGCTTATTTCTAAGCATAATATTAATATCCAGTTAATATCCAGTTCCATCCATATAAGTTGATTATTTACATGCATGTTTTTATCCTTATATTTGTATATACCCAGTAAAATAAAAAGATATAATTTTGAATGTTTTCCAACCATAAAAATACTATACCAAGTGTATCGTCCTACAACTCTTTTTTTTCTTAATATCATGTTTTGGAGATATTTGTTACAGAGGCAAATTGTTTTCCAAAGTGGTGGAATCATTTATACAACTACAGTATTCTCTATGTGTATTTAAATTTTTTTCCAGTTATTTAATAATGTTTGTATTATATGGCACAGGATAGGAGTCAGAACTGAAAAATAATGAATCCTCTTTGCCTTTTATATTTTCTTCCTTGATTTAACTTATTAGGGGAGAGAAATAGAGAAAAGATAACTAGGGAGTAATACCATGCCTACAGACTACTATGTTTCTGTCCATTTGGTGCTTACATCCCTTATGATTTGGTCTCAGTATTGAAACAAAACAAAATCAAACAATGATAATGACCAAGAATCTTATCATTGAAAGTGATATTGACATGTCATCTGGTCATTATTCCATATTTAGAGTACATCTTAGGATAATAAAATACTATTAAAATAAAATAAAATAATACTTGTGTCCATTGTACCTGATTAGTTGTGTCACCACTACATATTAGTGATGTAAGGACAAAGGTCAAACAGGCTAAAGGACAACACATTAATGACTATTAGGACAAGCACTGGAACCATCACAAAATACAAATGATAAACATTCTTGATTCCACATTACACAATCAGCATTATCACAACTTCTGATGTATATCTTAAAGATTTCTTTGTTTAATAGTTCTTCAATTTGATAGGTTGCCATTTAAATCAGTTTAGATTCAAAATATGGTGAAACATATATTCTTATTTTCTAACATATTATTCATTATGTGTTCATAGAATTTTAGATATTTTATATTTTCACCTTCTTCACATGAAAGAACATTATTACACTGTATTTTTAAAAGATTTTATTTATTATTTTTAGAGAGAGGGGAAGGGAGAGAGGCAAAAAGGGAGAGAAACATCAATGTATGGTTGCCTTTCACCTGCCTCCTGCTACAGATCTGGCTGGAGACCTGGCTTACAATCTGGTTATGTGCCCTGGCTGGAAATCGAACCAGCAACCTTTGGGTTTGCAGGCCAACGCCTTAGCCACTGTGCACCAGCCAGGGCCTCTACGCTGTATTTTTAAAGAGGATTTTTGACCTGATACTTTTATGATGATTTAGAATTTTTACAAGAGTTAATCTATCCTTGGAAACTTTTATTCTTAGTATAGAAATGGAATGAAATCAAAGTAGCTTTGGGTAAACTTGCTCATTTTGAAGCATTTAGCTATTTTTTTTAAATCTTAAACTTGGAGGCTGACATATTTCTAATTTTTGGCTTGTTTGGATTTGCAGCCTCCATGAAAAAGGCCCTGTCCCATCACTCGCCTTGAGAAGCATTATGTTCTAATGTTTATATTGTATTTGGGTTGCTTCTGAGCTACTCATCAAGACTTTGACTTTGTGGTTTTAATATAATTTTCATAGAAACATTAAAAACAGATGTATGAGCAATCAAGAGGCAGAGGATATGTAAATGTGGTATTTAAATCAGTATAAGTAAAAGAGTAATCTGCATTTCTTTCTGATTATCACAAAGCAACATAAGATTATTACTTACTCATTGGTATGGAAATATGTTCTGAAATAAAAGTAAAAGTAACATGCTTGTGTTTTTTACAATATTACATAATTCAATAATATTAATGAAAATTATTATAACTACATGCTAACACTTAAAATATATCAAGTTATTTTAATATAAAATGATTTCATTTTCATAGATCCCATTTCAAATGTTAAATTATCCACATATAGTATCTGAATCTAATTTGTTTAGATAATATAATAAATTCTCTAAATAACTTTGCATCAAATGTGCACATTAGAAAATATTTTTGGATGATTAATAAGGAGACATTACTTCTGATATTACTTTTTTCCTGCTTTCCATCACAATCACACAAAGTTAAAGAATTTTGAAAGTGGAGAAATCTTTCAAGTTTAAGATTACCTATTTCAGAGATCTGACAGTTGCACAGTTAGCTGAGAGAGGAAAAATCAGATTTTAGTTAAGCGACCTCTGGTTCTTAGTACCTGTGAAAGGGAACAAAATAACATTCTAAGGAATAAGCTTAGCTTGTTTGTTTGGCAGTAGGGAGAGAAGTTATCATGACCAGTAACATTTTTTTTTTTATTGTTATCAAGTATGAATCCAATCACTGCTTTACTTTCTATGTTTCTTGTTGGTATAGGTAATAGGAATGAAGTGAAATGACAAGACTCAGTGGCTCCTAATAAGTATGAAGGACAGAAGTAAGAAATACTTGCAAACAGTTCTGTCACCACCACCAACAAACTGTGGTTAAGTCCAGAAAATCACATGTAAACCAAATAATTTTTAAAAAGTTACTTTCAAACTAAACATGGGCAGACTCTTGATACCTAATTCATGACATCCATCTTATTTCAAAGTCAGCTGCCAAACAATTTTAATTCTTACTATATACCATGAACCTGGCCAGACATCTCAAAAAGTAAAATTTTAACAAATTCCATTGCCAGAATTTTGACAGATTCTCCATTGTAAGCCATCTAAGATTCTGTTCACTGCAAGTTAAGCAATTGTTAACTACAACCTCTTTATACCACACATGTATATAACTCTATTTGAGACATTTGGTGAAATTTATAGCTTCATTTATAATTGACATGGAGCTTTGAAAGGTATCAATTTATTAATTGGTATTTTGGTGAGAGAGTACTGGGATAATAGGAAATTAAAGGGACTACCTCAGATAAATGCCCAAGTCTTCCAGATTGGCAATTTGTGATTCAAAGAATAAGTGGGTAATATTAACAAATATAGAGTATTTGTTTATAGCTTATGCCTTAATTATTGAGTGTATGCTGCTGCATTATGATTTTTCTTTTTCAAAATGAAATTTGAGGTATAATTTACATCAATCAAATGTGCCCATTTTATGTGTACAGTGTGATGAATTTGACAGATGTAGTTTGTGTAACAAGACCCAAATGAAGTTAGAAAAGGTCTCCATCACACCACCAGGGTCCCTCCGGCCCCTTTCCAGTCTCAGCCCAGACCCGTTTCATCCCAAGGTCACTACTGATGTGCTTTCTGTTATAGATTAGGTTTGCTTTTGTTGAATTATATTTCAATGCAAGACACCTTCTGAGTCTAGCTTCTTTTGCTTATTGTAATGTTTCTGAGATTCATCCGTGTTGTTGCATGTAATGTTGCATGTAAGTTTGTTGTTTTTATTTCATTGTACCAAAAATTTTTGTCCATTTCCCCCTACTGAAGGTCATTTTAATTGTTTCCAATTTGACTATTGTGAATAAAGCTATTATGAATATTCTCAAATAAGTCAGCTCACATATGTTTTGGGTAAATACTTTGAAGTGGTTATACAGTAGGTATTTACTTCATTTCATAAGAAACTGCCATAGAGTTCTCCAAAGTTGTAAAAACTTACACTTACCACCAGCAATAAATCAGAGCTCCAATTGCCCCATATCTCTTAAACACTTATGCCAGCGATTAAAATATATTTTTAGCCATTCTAGTGGCTATGTGGTGGTAGGCCACTGGGCTATTAATCTGCACTCTCCTGATGACGAAGAACGCAGAGCAACCTTTAGTATGCTTATTGGCTGTTAGTCCCATGTGTTCTTTGTTCCTTCTTTTCTTTTTTATTATTTTTACTATTTCATTTGCTTTCCTATTAGATTATTAGCTCGTTGTTTTGGCTACTCAACAGACCCCAATACTTAACTTTTCACAGTCTATGATCAAAGATTATACCAGTCCACGTACAACATAAGAAAAATAATATAATTATATTTTTCTCATCCTGTCCATTGTGCTATTGTTTTCTTACATTTAAACCTGTAATACAACCTTATTATATTTTGATGAAATAACTAAATTTTATCCTGTCTTCACTGTTAAGGGACATCTGGACAGACCAGAGAATGTAGAGTGGGGAAGGGTTTTTTGGGTAATTTTTGGTGATTGGGCCAAACATACATGTGAAGCAGGCCCAGGGGGTGTTGACTTGATGTGCCAGGCCCCACATGAGGCTGCTATACTTTCTGATGCAGAACTCTGAGGCAGACATGGGGGTGTTCCCAGAACAAACACAAACTTCACATCCTTGAAGTGTGGCTCCTCTTCTACCTCAAGCAGAGGCTGGGGCAAGCTCCTATTTAGTGTGAATTCCACAAACAGCAGTAGTTCTACTCTCTGGTCCTATCTTGTCTCTGAATTCAAAGGCACTGTTTGCAGGTATGAAGATGTATATTTACATGTATGTTTGTTTGTACTTGTCCATCTTCCAAAAATAATTTAAGACAACTAACAATGAAAGATGGATTTGTAGAGCAGAAGCAGGAATAAAAAGAATGTCTCAAGAGGAGTGCCTAACATTAGAATATAATTGGTGCATAACTGAAAAATTGGCTTTGAAGCAGTAAATTGCTTCTTCCCGGTCTTCCATATAATTTCCTCTAAATCAGCAGCCACAGTGAATGGACCAGTGAAAATTTAAATTTAAAAGCTTAGAAATGAGCTAAAGGAGTCTCAAACTTTAAACGTTTGCTATCTAAAGGTATGCCAAGTGAAATAAGCCAGGCAGAGAAAGACAAATACCATATGATCTCACTTACATGTGGAATTTAATGAACAAAATAAACTGATGAACAAAATAGAAACAAAGGCATAGAAACATGGAATAAATTGACAGCTGCCAGAGAGGAGCTGTCATCCATCTGATGAAAGAAGATGAAGGGATTAGCCAAAGAACATACATGCATGACCTGTGGACCCAGACAACAGTGTGGTGGGTGGCCAGGGAGAAGTGGGGAAGGGCGATGGGGAAATGCGGGGGGAAACGGGTACATCTGTAATAGTGTCCACAATAAAATAAAGCAAAATAAATAAATAAGGACAATATATCAATGAAATTTTTTAAATGTAAAGTTGTTCCACAACTGCTTTATATATTTCCAAAATTTCCTCAAGTTTGTTAACTTATTATGTATCAAGAGATAAAGTACAATCTTAAATTCATCTGTTTAACCCATATTTGAATAAATGCCCTTGAGTGATGATTTGGAGAGGAATTCAAACTAGGGAAAGACACAGGCAGTGACTTAATGAGGCTATCTGTTGGACAGACAAAGCCAACTGATTGACCAAGTTTCTAATTTTTAAATATATTGAGCACAATGAATGGAAAGTTAAACATAGAGAAAAGAGTCCCATTAAGTTAATAGATTTAGTACCAATTTTTCATTATTAATCAATAATTTTTTAAGAACTGAAGCTCTTACTGTATTACTTAGTTATCTGATAATGAGGTATAGTAACTATTCTCTCATTTTTCATGTTCTTGATGTTCTGGCATCTGGGGCTTTGCTGACTGGATTGAGACTGTCCCTCCCAGAATTAACCAACTCTTAAGAAATAATAAATGTCCGCCTACTTTTGATATAAAAACCAACCAATTCCAAGCCCCAGTCTGCTTTCTTTTATCAGGCTCCCTCAGTGTCCGCATTGTCCCATCTGTTATAAATCACACCAGGCATGACCATTGAGGGACCACCCTCTAGCTCAGATCTAGCCAAAATTACCCCAACGAGCCAATCCTACACCTGCTCAGCCTGTTGACCCTGCCTTACCCATCCCCTCCTGCAAAGACTCAGGCTTTCTGTCCCTCCTGCCTCCTGCCAGACCCTGCTGTTTCCTTCCCTACAGTGGCTCTGCGTGGAGCAGGATGCCCACTCTTTCTGAGAACTCTGAGTAACAGACTATCTCTTCAATGGCAATTTTGTCTGACACAGTTCCTTTCCCATATTGGGTTTCCAACAAATTCAAAGACAAATCAGAAAAACCTGCAGAAGTCAGGGAGGAAATTCATAGACTTATTTGACACATGCCTAGGACTATTTTAGTATTAGTTGGCTGTGTACTCTATATATCCTTATTCTATGAATCAAGAATGTGTAGGCAGCCATGAAATTGATTTAAAAAAATGTTAATGTTATAAACTGTTGTTTTTTCACAGTTGCCATCATAATTGATGCAGACTTTGTTGTCTTTCACAGGATAAACATCATCAGCCAAAATCCCTCTTGAAGCCCTGTGTTCACTGTATTTTTAGTGGCAAGATTTCCCTTGACTCAGTTGAACTGAGTTTAGGCCTTTTAGTCCCCAGGAATGCACGACACAAGAACTAAAGAAAAATAAGCTGGAAAAATCCTGAGAGTTATGACAAACCTGTTCACAGTTAAGTCAAACATCCTACCTAAGAGGTTTAGTTCCATCCAAAGGTAGAACTTTAAAATAGGTACACAGAGAAGCCAAAGTCTAGGTCTTCAAAAATATTTGTGTAGAGCATAAAATTGCTTTGTGTCTTGCAACTGTAGAATGACTCTTGATTGCATAATAAAAGGCACTGTAACATTTCTTTTTGTATTTGATTTGCTATGATGATTTCTACCTACAATAACTGAATCAAAAATACTTCCTACATTCATTCAGTATAAAGATTAACCTTTAGGTAAAGTTGGGGTAATTACTCCTATTTGTAACTCCCCCTGTCCCCCCCACCCACCCAGTTTTTCTTCTTGCTACCTGCAGTCCAATCTCAAACTCTAAAGCTATGGGTGTGTTTTTTCTTTAAAACACTTTGTTAGGCAAACCTGTGTTGGGGTGCTGGTCCCCGTCCACAGGTGCTCCCGTGTCTGTCTGTGAAAGGACTGGCTGAGAGATGGAGCATGCTCAGTGTAGAACTGCAGGCCTGCAATCCTGCATGATCTGGGCTTGGCCGCCCTGATGGTGTGATGTAATAGAAAACCTCGCTGCTGCACCCGTGGACACATGCATCAGAAATTCTCTTGAGGTTTGCTACTAAGATCTGCTTGAATGTGATGATGGATTCTGTAGTACAAAATCTCATCATATCTTCTTGAGGCGTCTAGCAGCCAAAGTTATTTGTATGTCAATACCAGGTTTAACGTTTCCCTGCTTACACCAAGTAACATGAAAGAAAATAGTTTTATCTTTGAACCCATCACACAGCATCCCATTTTTCCTGGTAGATTACAGAAAAGCACTTCTGAAAACACTGGGTTTGCAGCACATATTTTTCTCCTTGCTTTCAAATTGTCCATCAGAGTAGCTGAAATGTTTCTTTCACTGCCTTTTCTGGTGTTCACGCACACCCCTGGAATACGTATATAATACGGATGAACACTGCTTTACAAAGACAGGCTGTATCTGAGACGCGTGCACATTTGGAATCACAGCAAGCTGACTGAGTGAATTTGACACTGTCCTGCTCAAGCAATGGACATCGGATTGCATTTCATTTGGCCAAGTGGCCTCTAACAATCCCCTTCTCCTCTTCTGCTTCTGTCCTCTCTCCTCGGCGCTCCTTTTCCCTGGCTGCCAACTTCAGGCCTTTGCAGATGTAAGAACCCTTGAGCACATGTCCCTGGCTTCTGCAGCTGGCCCCTGTCTCTGAAATTCAGTTTGATATTCCCTCTACTTTCTTCCTTGAGCCAAACATCCACAACCATATGAGAGAAGCAATTCTGCTCTGTGCCAGGGTCAGTCAACCCTGTTGCATGGGCCTATTTAACCCAGCCTCTCCATCTGGGGCAGGGAAGCCAACCGATACTTGATAACTGAAATAGAGAAAATCATCATTGGCGGCAGGGATTTGGGGCACTAAAGGTAAATGGCTTACCTAACTAATTATCACACAGTCGAAGGAAGTATTTTCATGGTCAGTTCATCATATGAAGAAATGGAGTAGATCATGAAGAAGTTCTGAGGACCCTCTGGAAACAATTTTAATCATAACTCAGGGTATTTCAAATAGCTGATTTTATCTGTCTTTCCAAGAGGGATGCCTTTTAGACCAAGTACTGGTATAACAGATGGCATTTTTATCCTATCATTTATTTTAATGGAAGTATAGCTAATGTTTCACAAGTAGGAAATATGTTTTCTAATAGTCTTTCTAATGTTTTCTTTTTTCATAGTTTTCTAAGAGTTTCTATTAAGTAAAGAACAGTTACTGCACAGTGGATAAGGCGCCGGCCTGCAAACCCAAAGGACGCTGGTTTAATTCCCCAGCCAGGGCACATAATCAGGTGTAAGCCAGGTCTCCAGTCAGGTCCATAGCTGGAGACAGAAAGGCAACCATATACTGATGTCTCTCTCCCTCTCTGCCTCGCCCCCTTACCCTCTCTAAAAATAATCAATAAAATTAAAAAAAAAAAAAGAATAGTTATTGACTTATAAAATGTTTCATGCTCATTGATGTGTCTCGAAATCAACATACAGTTCGGTAGTAGTAGTACTAGATATAAGGACAGATATAAAAGCTATTTTAAAAATAAAAGGATAAGGATTTATGAGTAATAGCGATAAAGCAGATATGAGCATGGGGGAGAGGAGTGTTGATATTATTCAACATGTGCTTGTAATAGAAAAACTGAAAAAATTATTCAATAATACAGGATTGGTTTACTGTACCATGGGACAAATAAATCACTTCATAAGGTCACAGTTAATTTTAATAACTCACTTATGATCACATGGCTAGTTGGTGGAAGAACAGTAATTTAAACCCAGGAAATTTCGTCCTAGAGATTGTACCCTTAACCACTTTATTATACTACTAGCTATCAAGAGAAAAGTATTCAATGAGGAAAGATGCAAGTATACATTCAGTCATCTGGCTTAATGTTCACAATACACTGCTAAACTGAATAACGATTTTCTTTAACTTGTAATTACTTAATAATATGATATCATTTAATAAAAATACACTAATGTTTATATGGGAAATATGTAGAAGAAGTTTCTGTCTACACAAGGGATGGATAACAAGAATCAGGAATGCAAACAGTTATTTGGGTAGTCAATTTAAAGTAAATATGGTGCAGTTACCAAGTAATTCCCAAATCTCAGTAACACACAAAAACACAGATTTATATAACACTCGATTCTGTAATTACAGATTGACCAAGGCTCTGCTCCAAGCATACATTGTTCTGAGATTGAAACTGAGGGTGCAGCTCCTCTCTACTGTGTGCCAGAGTCTACAGGAAAGATGACAAGAATGTTGATGGAATCAGAGTGATTCTTAAGGATGCTGCTTGAAAGTGCAATTCGTTACTTACACATACACTTCACTGGCCTAAATAAGCTATGTTGCCAAGCCTGCAGTCAATGGCGCAGGATGTATAATTTTGGGGCTTGGAGAAGGGCTAGGTTAGAGAATGTTCCGATAAGAAAAAGCAGCACATTTATTTTAGAAACAATTGCCAGGATCATCTGACTAATTTCCTGGACCGTGTCCCTTTGTCTTTGATTTAATTATGATAGGTTGGACACATAAAGATAGATAACATCTTAAAGAACATTGAAAATATTAAACTTCTTTTAATAAATAACTTATTGAAGGTTAATTGGCAAACATATATTTGACATGTTATAAAGATATTCTAATTATTGTAAACTACATACATAAACATTATAAACCCTTATGGAAAAAAAAACACCTTAAAATCATGATAGGAAGCAATAAAATAAACTCTTAAAAATATCTAAAAAAATTATATTGCAATTTTAAACAGTGAAAAATACACCCTGTAATGGGTGTGCCACCTCTTTCAAACATGTCAAAAAGACTGGGCCAGATCTTGAAGAGTTCCAAGATTAACAATGGTTTAACTGTGATTAAGAGTAAAAAAACATACCGACATACATGTAGAAACATGATCCACTGAAATACTTGAGTAGAATGTTGCAAGCATAATCAAAAAAGCTATTTGTCAGAAAGTACTAAGTCCTAAAGCTGCAAAGTTTTGATATAATCCTGTACAACATGTGACACATAAAAAACTGCTACAAGATCACATTGCATAAGAGCAATGTGAAAGAAAAATATCATGACTTTTATATCCGAAAAGCCTCCTTTTTGGCTCTGGCTGGTGTGGCTCAGTGGATTGGCACTGCCCTGGGAACTCAGGGGTCACTGGTTCGATTCCCAGCCAGGGCACATAACCAGGCTGCAAGCCAGGTCTCCAGCCAGCTCTGTAGCTGGAGGCAGGTGAAAGGCAACCATACAGTGATGTTTCCCTCTCTTTCTTCCTCCCTCCCTGCCTTTCTCTCTAAAAATAATGAATAAAATCTTTAAAAAACCCATTTTATTAGAATATTACCACCACACTGTAGTCATTCAACTATTGATCCTACTTACCTATCATTTCAAATTTGTATCAATATTTGACAACAATATTGACTTATATTTTAGAAATAATAGCATGACCAATAAAAACAGTAAGAGATGAACCTAGACCACCATCATTTTCCAATACAGTGACAAGAAGATTTACATGTAAACTAGGCTGTCAAAGCTCTAATACATACATACATACATTATGGGAGAGATTATTGAATGTAAACAAGAACAATATTAGTATATATTATATATTTCCCATTACATATAGTTAATATACATACAGTACATCACAATGTATATAATAACGAGAGAACCTGTGTGGAGATGGTTATTACAATTGGAAAATAGAGACAAGTATTACAGGCTGTACTTTTTTTACAAAAGCCCTCAAACTGTGCAGATCTTTTCTTTCAACTGTCCTCTCCTCCTGTCTGCTGCTTAAACCCAGAGGGCACCTTCTCCACTGCTCAGCCCACCCAACGGGAGGCCCTCTCCTATTTCTCCTTCCCCTTGTCCCCACAGTAAATTATTTGTCCAAGCTTGTTGACTATTTTTGAGATATTTTCTCTTTGGTAAAAGTCTTCCCTCTTGTATCCTAACTGGTTTTCTTTCCCTAGCTATGTCCTTCTCTACAATTAATCCTGTACTTTGCTGCTAGATACATCATTCTAAAATGTATCTGATTATGTAACCCAAGTCCTTAAAAATCTTTACTAGGTCCAGGCTGCATATAGAACGAATCAAAGTCTCCTCTGTTTAGCACTCAAGGCTCTCTCTAATCTGGCTACAGCCTATGTAACTAAATTTATCTCTCTAAAGCCTGCTGCCTTCCTACTGCCTCAGCGTCAGCCACGTGGGAAATCTCCCCTCTTGCCCTCAGTAGGCTCCTCTGCAGGCCTCTGCGTATGCTATCTGAATGCAAGTCCTGGTCTTTCTCAGGCTGCAAGGAGCAATTCAAACTTTATCTCCTTCAAATTCTTTCCAAGATTTGCTATCAAATTATTTTCTCCCTCTAAATACAATGGAAAAAAATATTTTTAAATAAAAAAAATTAAGCCCTGGCTGGTGGCACAGTGGATAAGGCATCAGCCTGCAAACCCAAAGGTCGCTGGTTCGATTCCCCAGCCAGGGCACATAACCAGGTTGCAAGCCAGGTCTCCAGCCAGGTCTGTAGCTGGAGGTAGATGAAAGGCAACCATACATTGATGCTTCTCTCCTTCTATGCTTCCCTCCCTTCCCCTCTCTCTAAAAATAAAATAATAAAATCTTAAAAATAAATAATAAAAAATTACATAGTAGTTATGGTCATGCTTATCTCTTCAATATTTTATTGGCTGATATCATACTTAGTGTGCATGATACAGCATTTTTCATATATCATGTTCTCAGTAAATGTCTCCCAGGATGAAAATGAGAGAAATAAGGCTGCAAACTCTACAGACAGAGCACCTGGGTTCAAAACTCGGTTCACCTGTTAAGTACAGCAGTGTAACTTCATGGACCAGCTTCTTGTCTATCAAATTGGCATGATAATAATAGTACCTGTTATGAGGATTAAATGAGTTCGTATATTTAAAATACGTGTTGCCCTGGCTGGTAGCACAGTGGATAAGGCGCCAGCCTGCAAACCCAAAGGTCGCAGGTTCGATTCCTCAGCCAAGGCACATAACCAGGTTGCAAACCAGGTCTCCAGTCAGGTCTGTGGCTGGAGGCAGGTGAAATGCAACCTTACATTGATGTTTCTCTACCTCTCCGCCTCTTTCCCTTCCCCCTCTCTAAAAATAATGAAATAAAATCTTAAAAAAATAAAATAAAATAAAATATGTGTAATAGTTCTTGGAACATAGTGTTATAGCTACTATTATGAAATAGCAAATATCTCAACAAGACAAATGGATAGTTTTTCATTTATTTTATCTTTCTAAGCTTCAGTTACTTCTGCTAAGTATGAAACTTAGCAATAACAGGTCTGCTTATATACAGGGTTTGGGGAGGATCAAATGTATATGAAAGTCTATTTTAAATGGGAAACTGTGATATAAATGCAAATTTTCATTATTATTTTCCCTATATAAAATGAAAACAGATGGTATGGTTAAGAAGAAATATGGGAATTAGCATCAGTTCACTAGCTTTTTGATCAGTTCAAAACTGTAAGTACCATGATAAGACAGTTCCATAAGTTAATAAAATTTGAGTTTAGGCCCTGGCTGGTGGCTCAGTGAATTGTTGCTAGCCTGCAAACCCAAAGGTTTCTTTCTCCCTCCCTGACCTTCTCTCTGAAAATAATGAATAAAAGCTTTTTAAAACAAGTTGAGTTTAAAATTAAGTGAGACCCGACTTTGTTTCATATAAATGGTGCTGGACCCTGTATTGTGACAGATGATGAGGTCTTGATCAGAGAAGTGAACGTAATTAAGGATGTAGTTAGTTCAAGGGAAAACTGCTGCATAAACGAGCATCATGTCCTAGCACATAATAGTGGGAGGAGAGTTTAAAGCAACACTAACAAAGATTTCCAGTGAAGATGGTGGCACAGCAGAGGCAGACATGGCTCACCTCTTCACACAACCACATCAGAATGACAACTAACACGTGGAACAACCATCAGCCAGAAACATCAGAAATCAACTTGAATGGAAGTCTGATAACTACAGAATTAAAGAAACTACGTCCCTCCAGACTGGTAGGGTGGGCGCAGATGTGGAACAGGCTGGTCCCTCACCCACGTGTGGTGGATAAAAACTCAGGAGGGACATCTCAGGAGTGAGGAGTCCTAGCCCCACATCAGGGCTCCACTGCCAGGAAGATAAGTTCCAACGACTTTCAGCTGCAAAAACCCAGGGGGATTGAGTCGGTGCAACAAACTGCTGGATCCCCAAGCAGTTCTTATGAAAGAACCCGCACGTGGACTTAACTACTTGAACTCCCTCCCTCTGAGCTCCAGCACCGGGGTAGCAGCCTGAAAGGCACCAGCGGTGTACAGGGAGACACTGACGTGTTTGGCATAGAGGCGAGCAAAGACCATTGTCCCTTTTCTAAACCCTCCCCCCACACAGCTGGCAAGCCAGTGCCATATCTGAGACTCCATTAACCTGGCGAACTCTGTTTGGCCACCCTGGAGATACGTAGAGATGCCGCCCACCCAACTTATGGGCCCACCTACATGAGTAGCTGGCCTGGGCTCCTGCTGCACAACTTCCTAAATCCTCTCGTACAAGCACCAGCTGCCTCAGTGAGCCCAGGTCTGGGACTAGCAGCAGCAGCAGCCTAGACCCACAGCCTGGCTTGGCCTGGGGATCTCCAAGCCCAGCAGAAGTGGCAGCATCTCAGACTGCAGGATAGCTCAGGCCCAGGCCCACACAGGTTAGGCTGACCTTGGCCTGCACCTCCTGTGGAATCCCAGAGCCAGCACATCCAGTGCATAGCCATAAACCTTGTCAGAGCACCACACCTGCCCCTGCTGAGCCTCCACGGAGGGTGGAGGTTGGTGGGCAGTGGTCACAGCCAGTCCTTGCAGCTGACTGGCCCGGGTAAAGGCCACTGATCTGCCAACAGCAACCAGGGCTCAACTATAAGAGGAGTGTGTGCTCAGCCCACACGAAGGGCACACCTCGAGTTCCCAGCTTCAGTGATAGAGGAGGCTGTGCCACTGGAACCTACAGGACAGCTACTACATTAGGCCATGCTGCCAAGACACTGAGTCAAAGAAGCTATTTCATACATAGAAACAAACACAGGGAGGCTGCCTAACAAGGAGACACAGAAACGTGGCCCTACATGTTTCTTTGAAAGAACAGATCAAAACTTCAGAAAAAGAGCAAAATGAAATGGAGATAAGCAACCTATCAGATGAAGAGTTCAGAACACTGGTTATAAGGCTATTCAAGGAACTTAGTAAGGACCTCAGCAGCATAAATAAGATCCAGTCAGAAATGAAAGATACAGTAATTGAAATAACAATATATAGAGAAAGAACAGCAGAGTAGATGAAACCAATAGGTAATAACAGAATAGCCATAGGGATGTAAAGTACAGTATAGGAAATGGAGTAGCCAAAGACCTTACACCCATGATCCCTGGACATGAACAATTCAGGGGCAATTGCCTGAGGGAGTGGGGGGTGCTGGGTGGAGGGAGACAAAGGGGGATAAATCAGAACGATTGTAATAGCATAATCAATAAAACATAATTTAAAAGTAAAGCAACAATAACAAGTCTTAGAATGTACACACTAAATTCTTAATGCACACTAACTTTAAGAGACAAGCATGAATGCCAAGATGGCTGAGTTCTTAGATAGTACCAGGGCCAGGATCAGTATTCAGATTTAGTGAGCCTCATTCTGCATGTGCTGGATTATACTTTCCCCTGGAAAAAAACACAGGCTCACAAATGCATCTGCAGGACTCCTCCTGAGATAATAATTGACATTACTAAACTATGGTATAGATCATGTCGAAGTTTATTCATCTTTTAAAAGAAAACAATTTTACATTACTTATTGGGCCAATTGAGAGAATAAGCACATCACTTGAAAAGAATAAGAGGAGCCATTTTATTCTCTTAAGCTAACAAAATAATAACTCTGGTGTGTGCCTTGCATAAGCACTAGGAGACTCCTTGGCCTATTTAAAAGTACCATGAAGAGCAAACATTTTAAAAAGCTATGTGCAAATAAAGAAAGGAAAGAATAGTTCTCCTGCTTGAAGATGTTATTCAAGGACAAGGAGAAACTAAAGCCACTCAACTTTGATGTTGTTTCTTTCACAAAGGCAACTGATCTTCATATTGGAAAGGGAAGAACAAAGGTGGTCAGAAAGGCTTTCAGGCACATCAGAGTTGATGCTTCAGAGGATGTCAAGTCTCAGGGAGGTGATTTCAATGAAAGAAAGGTAAAATGTCGAACAATTAGAATGATCTAAAAGTGAAACGGACTATCTTCACTGTCTATACAAACATTCATGTGCAGGATGATAACTAGAAAAATGATATCCTATGAGATGTGGAGCAGGAATTCCTACTTCATGAGGTACGTTGAAAAAATGACCCCTAAGGTTCTTTACATTTAAAATTCTACAGTTTTATATAGGAAGATGAAATAATTAGTGCTACTTGACAAGTTCCAGGAGGCTTTTGTTAGTAAGTTCTTTTCCTGCACATCCTTATCCAAACCAAGCATAGATACTAGAGTTAAATAAGATACTGCTGCCTGTTGCATGTTTCTTTGGCCTACTTTGACCCAGTCCCTGAGCACAGGTCTCAAAAGAACATCCACGTGCCAGTTGGATTTTCACTGTAGCCTCCGGAAAGTCAGTCTCTTGGGGCCTCCATGTCCCCTGTTGTTCTCACCTATCGGATTTTATATGGAACAAATAAGTAATGCATAACAGACTGTTACATACACTGTGGCCAATAAAAAAGTGGCTTTCTTATTGCTAAATTCTTAATCTAGTTATTGTTTCATGGCATCAATATAGTGGAGACAATCCTACTTTGGTCATAGGTATATCTTAGAAGGGAATTTTACAAATTATGAGGGAAGATTGATGATGCCTGGTTCTAACAGTAAGACAAAACATACTGAATTAAATAACATCAAAGTTACTTATTTCAAACCTAATTGTACTTTTAACAATGTTTTCAAGAAAGGGTTATGCATCACTTGAAATAGGGAATCTGTTGTATTTTGGTACTCATCTTGACATAGTTCTTTTACTAAGTGTAGCCTAGGCTTATATAACAAATAGACTCAAAATATATAATACTTCATACATTATGAGAAAATAGTTATTTCTCTGATTAATGCTCTGGCATCTTAAACATATACCTTCCAACATGTTTGTAGTTGTCTATATTAAGATTTCTTTCCTATAAAAAGATACTTGCCCCAAAAGTTTTGTGTCATAATGAGTTAGTACTCTATCTACATGAATCTTTAAAAATATATAATCATGATTAAAAGTAAATAGTGATCTAAGTAAGACCAGTCATAGTAAAAGGAGAATTTAATAGCTAAATGATGGTTTTCAGGCTAAAGCTTAAGATTTCATTAGATGAAAGCAGACACCTGTATCATATTTTATCAGAAAGTCAGGGGATGGGGAGGGGGGAAGCGGGGGAGAGAAGGATTTAGGCAAGCAGCTAATGGGAAAGACCCATGGACATGGGCAAGGGAGGTGGGGGATTGGCTGTGGGAGGAGGAGGAGGAGGCAGGGGAGAGCAATGGGGGAAAATTCAAACCATTGTAATACAACAATAATAAGTCAAAAGTTAAAAACTAATTTTAACCTAAGACCATAAAAATAATCTTCCTTATTTTATTGTTTAAATTACCAAATTTCTTCCCAACATGCAGTTCTCTTTTCCATTTATTTTATATACATGTTTCTGAATCCCAGCTATTTATGAAATTTAAAGATAATTTTCCTGACTTTAGAGAAGTTTGTATTGTTATTGACAATAGTGTTTTATCCTGTAGTTCTGTGAAAGTTCTATTAAGTAACTGTTAGTAAACTAATCTTTGACAACCTCACATACATTTTATGAACTACTATGAAAAACATAGTTCCAATGGAAAAATTTGAATGTATATACAAAATTATTTTATTCTATAGTAAAGAGAAAACAAAAAAAGCTTACTCAAATTTCTGTTTCTAATATCCTTGAAAATATTAGCACACACTAATTCTGCTCTTGGTCCTAGAGTTAGAGTATCATTTCATCCTCTTGAAATATAATTTCACTTAGAAATACATTATCACTGTTCAAGATGCCAGGTTTTTATGCTTTCCTTCTTGTTGTCAGATTTATTCAGCCAATATGTTACAACATTAATTTTTGTGTTTTTAAGGTATTTGTTACATATACTTCGAAAAGCGCCCAAAGAGGAAACAGAATATTCCCTCTTCTGAATAATGCGAAAATGGAAAACTAAAAATATGATAATATATTGTCCTCAGGAAGTTAGTCAATTTCTTAAAAAACAAAGAAGGCTGAATCACCACAAGACTATCAGAGAGCTGAAACTGAAGAAAGAACTCCCTAGAAAACTAAAGAGGGCCTTTCACACATGTTTTACTAAGTATGTCTTACAGAACATAAAGCCAATACGAATTTAAAAAATAGCTTAGAAACCAGCTAAAAGAAAGAGGAAAGTTCTAGGTACAAAAGTGATGCCAGCATTTTGTCTCCTAGGCTTTTCCCTGTCCTACTTTATTTTGCTTCCTTTTTGCCAAGTAACATGTGTCATGATCTAATTCTCTCTCTTCTGTCTTATTTTCCTTGCCAGAAACCAAAGTGGAAAGTTCCCTTCAGAAGTGTCAGCTTCCATATGCTCCACAATGTCACAGTTAAGACTCTGAACCTCTTTGTACCAACCATAAACTTTGTCTGAAAACATAACCTTGACAGAGTTTGTGCCAGGAAAGAAAGACACCCACTAACTTTATCTGGTGTCGTTCATACAAAGTTAATGACTTGAGCAGAGGAAAACCATCATTCTTATACACCAGCCTCCCTAGAAAGGTTCACAAATGAGGCAACCAAGTGCAGAATTATCTTACGGAAAATAACCTTCCACGTAGAGGGAGGAAGAAGGAAGCTCTTTTGGGGGAGATGAGGGTGAAATTGACATGTTTCCCCAAAGAGTCAATGAACATAACATATATTTAAAAGTCCATAGAATGGGGCCAAGTATCTTTTCTGAGTGTGTTGGGCAAATTTTTTCATTGTATTTTTTTATGTGTACATTATATGCTTTTGATCCCCAAATGTATACACATTTTTGAAACTCCAGTAAAAGACACAATTTTAAACTAAGAAAACATCTCCATGGTTAAAGTTTTTATACACTAAATGATTACTGAATATTACCAGCCCACATTTCTCTTGTTCATTGGCCCACCCTGCCACATGGGGATGTTCTGACTATAACATGAATGAGCTCATCGTTCTTTTCTTTCTGTTGCTCAGTGGACAACTATTTAAATCATCTGATGGGCAGCTGACTTCTTCAGTGGGTGCTTCCTCCAGTTCAAATGGGCTCTGTGTAACTGTGCTCCTGAGTTAGAAATCAATTTGTTTTAAAACTCTTCCTATGTGTTTGTTGTTGAGATTTGCAAAGGCATCCTTTTTTTCCTTTCAAATGTGGGTACCATAAAAGCTTGGGAGCCTGCAAAATTCAATGAACCTATAATGTAGCTTAGATGTTTTTCTTGTAAAAGTAGTCTTAGCTCTGGCTAGTGGCTCAGTGGAAAGGCACTGGCCTGCGAACCCAAAGGTCGCTAAATGGATTCCCAGCCAGGGCATGTAACCAAGCCAGGTCTCCAGCCAGGTCCATAGCTGGTGGCAGGGGAAAGGCAACCATACATTGATGTTTCTCTCCCTCTCTGTCTCCCTCCTTTCCCCTCTCTCTAAACATAATAAGTAAAATCTTAAAAAATTATTTAAAAAATTAAAGTAGGCTTAAGTTCAAATGTCCTCTTCCAAGAGGCATATTTGTCCTGGGTTAGGGTGGAGATAAAGTAGAAAGCAAAGATCATGAAGAAATAAAAGTTGGAATTTCATTTTAATCAAACCCATCTAAGACAACATTTTGTTGGAGTAAAGTGCAGAATTAGATATTGGTGTGACAGTACCTCATGTCTTTTTCTCTACCCCAGTCCCAGTTTGTTATGTTGCCCAAAGAACATCACACCATCCTCCATGTTCTTTCTTCTCTCAAATTAAACATCTTTGTCTTTCAGTAGGGATCACAGAGGGAATTTCAAATACACCAATTGCTTTAAATAATTTATATTGTCAAAATGATTTATTAAAATATTTAATAATTGATTGATAGTATTTGCAATTAAAATTAGGCTTTTAGTCTAAAGTTCACAGACTTGAGTAGTTTTAATGATAAAATAATATAGAAACTTCTAAATTTCTGAGGTTTCCCAAGAAGCCATTGATTTTTATTTCTGAACTGTGAAGAAAGCCTCTAGCAGGATGAGGCTGGAAACAGAATGGGGAAAACTCAGTAGTGTTCCTTTGAAAATACTGTTGACCCTCAACTAACTGGAGTTTTTACTGCACAGGTCTACTTATAAGCAGATTTTTTCAATATATGAGTTCTGTCTAGAAGGTACCCAGCCACATGATATGAAAAAGTAGACATTTATTGAAGAAGATACAAGAAATATTGTACATAGGACAATGACGCCTCAGTCTCCTTTGAAGTTGGCACCCTGGGACCTCACACAGTTCTTCCAATCGCCATCAGCTGCCCCATTGTATTTTCCTGAATGTCACCAATGGTCTGGAATCTCTTTCCTTTCTAAGGTGATTTTGGTTTTGGGAAAAGCTAGACATCATAGGGCACCAAGTCTGGGCTGTACAGGAACTGAGTCACATAGGTCATTTGATGTTCACAGAAAAACCCTGCATGAGATGCAGTGCTTAAGAGAGTGTATTGTTGTGAATGAAGCTGCCTATCACCAATTACGCATAGTTGTGGCCTTCAGAATCATCCAAATAGTTTTCATGGAGGAAGCATAATGTAAAATTTGATGAAGATCATTGCTCTATTTGCTCAGTCATTTTTAATGTGACTACACAGTACACACACTCACTCAATGGCATCTATGGTCCCTGCTGACTGGTACAGTGAAGTCATCATTGTTCACACATGCACATTCCAGGCCACCCTCCTTGGTGGCCAGGTTACATTGATGTTGGGAAAATTGTTCTTGTTCTATTAACAATGGCTGGACTTTTTCCGGACAGACCTCAAGTACCTGTACTGTTTTCGATCTACAGTTGGGAGTTCACAAATGCAGAAAGATGATTGTCTCTGTGGGCCTACAACATGTTAAATAGGGGACTTTTACATCCATGGGGATCCTAGAACCAATCCCTTACAGATGCCAAGGGACAATTTAAATTTCTGAGGATTTAAAACTAATGCTCAGATTTTTTACTGCATGTGGGTCAGTGCCCCTAACCCCAGAATTGTTCAAGGGTCAACTGTATATGGAGTTTATAAGTAAATAACAGCTTACTGTCACAGTAACAGAAATACCTATGTTCAACACTGACCAAAACCATATATAACACTAATTATGGTTTAGTTTATTCAATTGTTAAGCTATATTTCATGCTTCAGGTATCTAATTCGGCACTTTACTCCAACAAAAGGCAAATTTACATTAACTAATAAATAAATATTATCTTCTCAGGGATATATGTATTTTAATAGGAAAAAAGTAATTAATTGAAGTGATAAATTCCTGGCATTTTAAGACTCATGGTGTTTGACCCACCCATGGGAATGGTGACACCTGAAATCACCTCACCTACTAGGAGAACCCCCAAGCTTTTGTATTGATCATTATATATATATATATATATATATATATATATATATATATATATATATATATTAAGGTCATTTATCAATAGTGCACTGCATAGATTCACTACGCCCTTTAGCAGGGCCTTTATGGCCTTAAGAACTTGTACCTTAATTGACCCTTACTTGGTGTTAGTAATATCCTTTCACACTGATTCTCTCGCTGTGAAAGAACAATAAAAATTATTCAACAGGAAAACTTTCTTCACATTTGTAGTTTGCTCTCAAATGTCCCTTTCCCTAAATCTAATGTTGGATCTATTTATTCCTAAAAACATAACCCATCATTGATGTATTTATTTTATTTGTATCTTTAAATGATAAACCTTGAATATTTTTTAAAGAAAAATGCAACTTGTAATGACAAAGTCTAATGGGTACTGGAAACCTCACTCAGGTATTTCTGTCTGCTGCTACAAAAACTTCCCATTCTGTTAACATACACTCCCAATGTTTGTATTAGAAATGAACCATTCTTCTTTTCACATTTTTTCTATGCTCAGTAGATTCTTTTCTCAAGTAACAGATTTCATAAATGTCTGTATCAGTGATAAAAGGTAAAAACCATGATAACTGCCAGTTTAATATGTTTATTGCACATCACTGATTTGCTTATTTTAGTAATGAAGAACAAAATTCTGAAAATAGCATTTATCTAACATGGAGAAAGGAGAAGAAATGTAGCACCATCTTTTTATAGGAAATGATTTCATGAAACATTAATTGAATTACAATTGCTACATCTTACCACTATGATTTTCTTTTCCTCCTAGGGATTCCATTTCTTATGAGACAGTAGAAATGCATTTTAAACCTTAACTAGTTTAAGTCAATTTCATAAACATGGAGTACCTATTATGAGCAAAGCACCATGAAATATCCAACAAGGGATTCAAAGATAAATAAGACAAAATCCCTGCAGCCAAAAAATTTACCATCTACCAGAGAGAACAAGAAAAGCACAAAAATAATAAAACACAAGACAGAAGAGTTATTTGACTAAATATTTTTAAAAATCTGGTCTTGGTCCTGGCTGATGGCTCAGGGATAGGCACCAGCCTGTGAATCCAAAGGTCACTGGTTTGATTCCCAGCCAGGGCACAGAACCAGGTTGCAAGTCAGGTCTCCAGCCAGGTCTGTAGCTGGAGGCAGGTGAAAGTCAACCACACATTGATGTTTCTCTCTCTTTCTGCCTTTCTCCCATCTCCGCTCTCTGAAAATAATAAATAAAATTATTTTTTAAAAAGCCAGGTCTTTATGCCCTAACACACCTGTTTTTGAATTTGGCTGACATTTAGTAATAGTGTGGCTCTGCACAGAATATATAAAAATTTTAAACAAATTGTTTCTCTTCATCAAAATAAGAATGTCAGTAATTGCCTGAAAATGTCACTGCAAGACTTTTGGGGGAGTAGGAGATATACAGTGCCCACAGATAGTAGAAGTTCCAGCTCAGCTTCCCCGAGAAAGATGGACAACTCCACCCAGGAAATTCATTACGCTGTGCTCTCAAAACTGACAGCTGTGGGGGGTGGGGAAGAAGCTGAACTGAACACAGAGGGAAGGTAAGCTACCAAGCCATTTTCAAGAGACATTGGTTAATTGCACAGGGAGCTCTGGAGCTGCATGCTGCTATAGCATTTTCCCAAAAAAGTGAGGCTTCAGAGCCTTAGATCTACAGCCACTGGATGTAGAGTACAGCTGGGGTGGCCCATTCCGGGCCTCCAGTAGCAGGGGAATGGCACTTAAGTCCTAATAGATGAGGTAGTGGGTACAGAGGAGGGAGAGTCTGCATGGCACACCACCCGGTCCATTTTAATTGTTAGCATCAATTTTTTTTTGTCACTTAAAAAATTATAAACAGGATGCATGCACAAAAATCTTGGATTAAAGTATTTATATCTATTACAATCCCATAACACCATTGTTAATTTTGGCACAAGCCTTTCTTATATTTTCTCAGCATATATATTTTCCTTTGAAATAATAGAAAAACTGGTGTGTGACCTGCTTTTTTCACATTTCTTCTCATGTAAATAAACATTCTTTTACAAGATTATTTTGTTTGTATGCCTTCCATTATATAGGTATTCCAAAATATACTGAAAACTGTATTATTGAATGCTTTGGTTTTCACAATTTTTTTACTTTTACAAAAAATATGCTATAATAAACAGTACTACACATACATGTATTTCTATTTCCTTAGGAAAAATTCAGAGAAATGGGAACTGTTATGCCATATACTATTTCACTATTTCTCCTTTTAAAATTTTATTAAACTTACTGGGTAAAATTGGTTAATAAGGTTATACAATTTTTAAGTGTACAATTCTATAATATATTATCTGTCACCATTTATTCCCCTTTACCTTTCTTTTTTTAAGATTTTATTCATTATTTTTAGAGAGAAGGTCAGGGAGTGAGAAGCATCAATGTGTGGTTGCCTTTCACCTGAGTCCAGCTATGGACCTGGCTGGAGACCTGGCTTTCAACCTGGTTATGATCCCTGGCTGGGAATCGAACCAGTGACCTTTGGGTTCGAAGGCCAGTGCCTTTCCACTGAGCCACACCAGCCAGGGCCCTTCACCCTTTTCTATCTGTTCCCCATTCCCCTTTCCTTCTGGTAACCACCATACTGTTGTCTGAGTTTTTGTTTGTTAGTATTTTTTTAAATATATCCAGTACATATTTGCATTTTCAAGGTTCTGATACATTTTGTCAAATTATCCTCTGAGAACTCCTACCAAGAATGTTTGAGACTTTCCCTTCCCACACCCTTACCAAGATTAGAAATGATCATTCCTCTCAATTTGTTCCAGTTTTATTTTATTTTTTAAATTTGTTCCAATTTTAAAGACATATTTTATCATTAACATATACAAATGCAAGAAGAGTGGCAGAAATCAATAGCTATGAAGATTTAGAAGTGGAATAAGTTATATCAAATCAGGGGAAATGAGAACCAAGAAAAGGAGATGGATGATATGAACCTAAAATAATAGAGAGGATTTCAACAAATTAACATGGAAGAGATTCCAGATAGAGAAAAAAAACAAACTTAGGAAACAGCAAACACCCTAGTTGGATTAGAATGTAAGAGAGAAGTAAGTAGACTAAGGCCATATGTGGCACAAAAATGATAAACAGAGTTCAAACTTGTCTGAAACTGATCTGACATTGATGTTAAGAGCAATTTGGAAATTACGATGAGAGTCATTCATTTACTCAAGAAGTCTGCATCTATCACCTACAACATGCCCAGTGCTTACATCATGGATGAGAGCACACAACAGCCTTGCTATTCCAGAGCACACAGGCAGAATGCATGTAGAAAGAGAAAGGCGTAAAAAGAATAATACATTACAAAATGGGAGGACAAAGAGGCAAAGGGAGTATAATGGAAAGGAAGACCAGGGGACTAAAATGCCACGGACACTAATGGAGGGATGCTGACAGGGATGGGAGGGAGATCAGTGGAGAGAAATTGAGGATGATAAAAACCGAGAAAAAATGATTGGATTTGGCAGTCCAGGGATAATCAGTAACATTTTGAAGAGTCGATTTTTACAGTGATGGTAAAAGAAGCCAGATTGCACGGAAATAAAGTAAATGGTGTGGAAATGGGGGAAATTAGAATCTCCAAACTGGTCAATTAAAAAGAAAATGGACAGTTTGGGGAGTTAGTGTAGCAGGATGAGATCAGCAGCGAGGATCAATGTTAAAGCAAGGGCTTTTTCAATTAAATCCTAAATATAAAATTTAAAATATCAACAAAAAATGTGTTAAAATTTTTGTGAAATCAATTATATAACCTTCCTGAGGAGCATGAAAGAAGACCTAAGTAAGAGTTCACCCTGTGTGTGAATGAGAAGAACTGCTCATTAGGGGTGAGGGGGTGAAGAGTAGAGGTGAAACAGGTCGTGGTGGAGGAGGGGATAAATGGTGATGGAAAATTTATATAAATTAAATAAGTTTTAAAAATAAAAATAAAAATAACTTTTTTTCTGAACTAAAACATTTATTCAATGCACTACCAAATTAAAAACCCAACAAGATTTTTTTAAAGTCACACAATTAAGGCAGGGGGTAGATGGGGGTGGAGGAAGGTATAGGACAATGATAAATGGTCATAAAAAATACAATAAAATTAACATAATAAACATGCAAACAAACACACTAAAAGCACAAAGATGCCCCTTATAGTATTGTTTATCAAACTTAAATATCAGAGGTATTCCAAATGTTCATCAGTGGGAAGTTATTTAGGTAAATTATAACACCTGAGTAGAATGGTACATAGCAGTTAAAAGGAGGCTGTAATAAAAAAAGAAGAAGAAGAAGAAGAAGAAGGAGAAGAAGAAGAAGAAGGAGAAGAAGAAGAAGAAGAAGAAGAAGAAGAAGAAGAAGAAGAAGAAGAAGAAGAAGAAGAAGAAGAAGAAGAAGAAAAAGAAGAAGAAGAAGAAGAAGGCGGCTCAGGAGACTATGTCACAACATGGGGAAAGCTTAAAATGTTAATTGATAGAACCAAAAATGCCCACAAATAGCCACAGCAATCTTGAGAAAGAGGAACAAGGTAGGAGGAATCATAATACTGGATATCAAAGTATACTACAAGGCTACTGTCATCAAAACTGTCTGGTACTGGCATAAGAATAGACATATAGCCCTGGCTGGTAGCACAGTGGTTAAGGTGCCGGCCTGCGAACCCAAAGGTCGCAGGTTCGATTCCCCAGCCAGGGCACATAACCAGGTTGCAAACCAGGTCTCCAGTCAGGTCTGTGGCTGGAGGCAGGTGAAACACAACCATACATTGATATCTCTCTCCCTCTCTGCCTCTCTCCCTTCCCCTCTTTCTAAAAATAATGAAATAAAATCTTTAAAAAAAAAAAAAAAGATTAGACATATAGATTAATGGAACAGAATAGAGAGTCCAGAAATAAACCCAGGACTTTATGGTCAATTAATATTTGACAAAGGGGGAAGGAACATAAAATGGAGTAAAAACAGTTTCTTCAACAAGGGGTGTTGGGAGAACTGGACAGCAACATGCAAAAAGATAAAACTAGACCACCAACTTACACCATACGCCACAATAAACTCAAGATGGATAAAGGACTTAAACATAAGCAGTGCCATCATAAAGGTCCTGGAGAAAAATACAGGCAGTAAAATTTTAGATATCCTATGCAGAAATATGTTTATGGATACTTTATCCGTAAAAAGGAAATAAAAGAACAGATCAACAAATGGGACTATATCAAATTGAAAAGTTTCTGTTCAGCTAAAGAAAACACCAGCAAAATTCAATTACCAACTGTATGGGAAAACATATTTGCCAATGATACCTCAGACAAAGGTTTGATCTCCAAATTATATAAATAACTAATGTGACTCAACACCAGGGAGACAGACAGCCCAATTAAAAATGGGCAAAAGACCTGAACAGACAACTCACTGAGGAAGACATACAAAGGGACCAGAGGCATATGAAAGAATGCTCAGCATCACTAGCCATCAGAGATACTAATTAAAACCACCATAAGATACCACCTCACACCTGTCAGAATGGCAATCATCAACAAATCAACAAACAACAAGTGTTAGCGAGGATGTGGGGCAAAGGGAACCCTCGTGCACTGTTGGTGGGAATGCAGGCTGGTGCAGCCACTATGGAAAACAGTATGGAGTTTCCTTAAAGAACTAAAAATGGAACTGCCTTTTCATCCAGCAATTCCACTACTTGGACTATACCCAAAGAATTCTGAAACACCAATTCATAAGAACCTATGAGCCCCTATGTTGATAGCAGCACTATTTACAATAGCCAAGGGTGGGAAACAGCCTAAGTGTCCATCAGTGGATGATTAGATCAAAAAACTTTGGTACATTTACACAATGGAATACTACACAGCAAAAAGAAAGAAGGAACTCCTAACCTTTGCAACAACATGGATGGAACTGGAGAGTATTATGCTTAGCAAAATAAGCCAGTCAGTGAAGGACAAATACCATATGATCTCACCCATTACAGGACAATAATGAACAAAACAAACAACAAGCAAAACAGAACCAGATATATAAATACAGTGAATAGGCCTTCAATGGGCAGGGGGAAGGGGGGTGGGGGAAGGAAGAGGCAAAGAAGGGTGTAGTTTAGACAAGAACCTAGTATGGAAGAACCATGGACATGGACAACAAGTGGGATTGACTTTGTGGGGGAATGGGTGGGTGGGGAAGGGGACAGAGGGGAGGAAAAAGGGGATAGATGTAATACAACAACAATAAAATTAAATTTAAAAAAATGTTAATTGATTACAAACTAAGATACTAAATTGTATGTGCACTATTATTCTAACTATGAAGAAATATGTACCTGAAAAGAAGTAAATTAATGATTGAGTTTTTAAAAATCATACAATGATTAAATTGCAAGAAAACACAAATTTTTTGAAAAACAAGTAAATGAAGGGACTTGTCCTACCAGATATCAAAACACAGAAGCAGTAGTGTGGTATTTATTGGTGGAATATTAATTAGATAAAATGGACAAACAAACAAACAAACAATAAATAAATATATATATTAGTATTGACATATGAATGGGGCTGCATTTCAAGTAAGTAGTGAAAGAAAGGCTATGAATAAGGATATTAAAATTAGATGCCTAAGTGCATCACATAAAAATTAATTTCAGAAAGTACAAGAAAACAGAACAAAGCCTTTAAAAAGTATTAATAGAAGATCTGGTAGTATCAGTTCATGATGTCAAGGTAGTAAAGAACTTATTAAATAGGGCACAGAAACAAAAATGGTATTATAAAATATGTTTAACTTTACTTAATATTAAAATGTAAAAAGACATATACAAAATTGAAACATAATAGACTAATAAAAATTATTCTATAAAATAAAAAATGAATTAGCACTTATAATGTATAAGTCACTGCCAATCACTGAAAAAAAGACAAATAGCAATGAGGCTGATAGTCAATTCACACAAATAAAAGACAAACCACCAACAAGCCTAATAAATATGATCATGTGCATTGGCAATGATGTGGAAAAATAATATACCAATCAAAAAAGTGATACATCAGTTTTTACCCAATAGATCACTAAAAGTTTAAAGGCATTTAAAAGATCAGAAAATGATGAGATTGAATTTGCGGTTAGGCCCCTTTGATTCCAAAGGTCCTATTCTTAACTGATTATTTCTCTAGTAGAATAAAAGATTTTTACTGAAAAAGAACAATGGGTCAGAGAGGGGGCCCCAGACCAACAGCATCAGTATCATTTGAAACATATTAGAATGGAATTCTTTTTTTTTTTTTTTTCCTTCTCTTTTCTTTTTCTTTTTAGGGAGAGCAGGAGAAAGAGAGACATTGATTTGTTGTTCCACTTATTTGCATTCATTAATTATTTCTCATATGTGTCCCGACCAGATATTGAACCCACAGCCTTGGCATATGGAGATGACACTCTAACCAACTGAGCTATCCAGCCAGGGCCTAGAACTGAATTCTCAATCCTAATGAGTTAAAGAGGCATAATGAAAACTTCAATAGTGTATATGGTAGATCCTGGTCAGTCACCAAATAGAAGCAAAAAATGACTGTGTCACACCGAAAAGTAGCACCATCCTCTCTCATCAGTGGGTTAGTGATGGCGATACTGTAATGTGCAAAAATTCACAAAACATCACAGTTTTAGGCAAAATTCTTTAAAATCCAAACTGGCTTCTGTGGATTTGGAAAGAACTTTTTCAAAAGCAGAACCACCACACACCCTCTTCCCCGAAAGACTATAGTGGCAAGCATCCAATGTTCACCAAGAAATGGTGTGTGTAAAGACTGCAAGATCAACCCTGGAATTAAAATGCAAATAAACAAAACACTCTACAGGGTCAATCTCAAAAGGACTGTACTGTTCTCTGGACAGAAATGAGACTGCAGGCTGGTATTTCAAAAGAGCCACGAATTCTCTATCTGTCCCAAATGGGAAATAGTGATTTTACTGAATAATAAATTAAAAATGAATCCATTTCTTTCTCCTTATAACTTAGTAAGTACTTATGCTGTGGTCTTTGTAGCCAGGGTGCAATTCTTTGGTTACTGCACAAAGAAAGTGTGTGTGAATCTGTGTGCACAATTATCTAAAAGGAAAGTGTAAAAACAAAGTGGAAAAATATTTCAAGATATTTAATTTTTGAATAAAAAACAAACTAATATCCTTCAGGGTTTCAAATACACTGGTGGTATTGGCATTGCCTTCATAAGATTTTAGTCTACACCAGCAAAGAAGCACGGAGTAGCTTTGTTATCTCTCTAATCTTCATTCATAAGAGGAAAACATAAATACAATTATAAAGATCAGTTAAATATTTCATTTCTTTCAGTCAAAGGCTATTTGAAGACTTACAAAGAATCAGTGTCACTTGATTATTTAAATAAGGATCAAGAGGGAGCACAGTTGAATGCTTTCTTAGGAGGTAATGCTTAAAATATATTTAAGAACAAGGATTTATAACAGAGACAAGTTATGATGTTATTTACCCATCATATAAAATTTTCATTCTTATTTTTTAAATATTTTTTTCTTTTGTATATTCTTTAAAGATTTTGTTTATTATTTTTAGAGAGAAGGTAAGGGAGGAAGGCAGAGAGGGCAAGAAACATCAATGCATGGTTGCCTTTCACCTGCCTCCAGCTTTGGACCTGGCTGGAGACCTGGCTTGAAACCTGGTTATTTGCCCTGACTGGGAATCGAACCAGTGATCTTTGAGTTCACAGGCTGGTGCCTTATCCATTGTGCCACCAGCCAGGGTCTCATTCTTATTTTTAAAGAGTTAGGGGGTGTTAGGGTTTTAATAGTAAGACACAGTTCCTATCACACAATAAATAACATCTCTTCTGCTTTAGTGGATATTAATTTTATTTAGTCTTGTGAATATTCTGCTTTGTTCTAAATACACATAGAAGACTGAAATCCAATATGAAACACCCACTTGCCCAAAGACTTCATATACACACAATATTTCAAGTGAGGAGTCTAGATACATTTTCTTTGAATTTTCATCCATAGAGAGGATTTAGAACAAAGTAGTTTCCCTGGGGCTCTGAAATAGTTTATATAAGACTTAGACTATATGTCCTTTGAACATTGGGTAGAAGTTGTCTATATAATTATCTGGGATGTGTATGTTTTCTGCCAGGGAGGGTTATAACAACCGCTTTTATTTAAAAAATTATAAATTATAATTCCTTTCACACAGAAGGTTGTTCTTATTCTTAATATTGTTTATTTTTACCTTTTATTTTCTTGCTTAAATTTATTGTAGCTTTGTCCATTTTCTCAGTATTTTCTATAAGAACTCTGGCTTTTTCTCCCTTTGTTACAGATTGAATTAGTTACTTCTAATCTTAATTCTTTCAACTTCCTCTTTGTAATTTCCATTATTCTTTTAAAAAATTTTCTTAATTTAAATGCTTATCTCATTAATATTAAGCCTTTCTATTTTCCAAATGCAAGTATTTAATGCTTTAGTTCTCATTCAAATTTCAATACTGTCTATAACAATGTATTGTTTTAAACATTTATTAAATTACATTATTATTTATTCTTTAATTCACAAGTTACGAATTTTTAAATTTCCAAATGAATAGTTTTACTTAAGTTGTCTTGTTATTGATTACTAATTTAAATTGATCAGGTTATCAAGTCTGTATTTCACATTATAATCTATTTATGAATATATGAGTAAATGATAACACTTTATAAATGTTTAAAGTGTGGTTGAGAATGTGTTCTCTTACTTGGTTATTGGCTTTCCTACACATATAGTAGGTCATGTCTGTTAACTGTGTCATTCAAGTTACTTAATTTTTCCATTTAAGTTATCAGTCGCTATGAAATATGTTAAAACTCCCTAGTATTATGGTAAACTTGTAAATCTTTCTTTGAAATGGTCAAGGCTTGATTTGGGAGTTTTGAGAATATGTGGTTAGGTGTATACAAGTTTGAAGTGATTATATATTTTTTGAATTATACTTCTTTATCATTATGTAGTAATCCTCTTTGAACCTGAAACATTTTATCTTCAGATGTTTGATCTAATTTTATACAACTACTACACCAGCAACATTCTTTATTAGTACTTTCTAAGTATATTTTTTCTATAATTTTACTCTCTTTTAGGTACACCACTTGTAAGTAGCAATAGCCAAACTTTGATTTTTCACTCAATCTGACAAACACTAGATTCAGGATGTGAGAGAAAGTCAGAAAAGGGAGAGAGTCCTTTTAATATATTGAAATTTTATACGATACAAAAATTTGACCACAAAAAATAAGTCTGCACTGATAGCCTGGAGGTAGGTAGGGAAATAAAATCTTGTAATTGTCACACAGCCAGGCTGCACTCTAAATGCTATTTTTGTTCCTTTCTCACATAGAAATTCGATCCTTATTCCTTACACACACACAAACTCGCACACATCCGTATGAAAGACATATGCAAGGAAACCACAATCGCTGTGCCTTGTGCTCAGAAGGTTTTTTGCTTCAGTGACAGAGCTCTGTTTTCCAATACAGTCTGCAAGGCAATCGTCAGCATTTTTTAAGCTGAACCAGAAAATGGGCAGGCATTTGTTCAGGAACAAGAGTATTTCAACTGACTGGGACTTAAGCCATTGACGTCTTCAACACACTCTAGCCAAAATATTTTCTCCTTTTCCATAGCCCCAAACTGTAAACACCCTGACTCGTTCATGTCTACCTGGTGCACAGCATGTAGCAGAGAGAAAAACAAACAATACAATTCTGACCAGGAACCAAAAATCCAGTACAAACTGAAAAGAGTGCCTTTACTTTATGAACATGCATAATTCATTCATTTCAATGTTCTTGTATTTTTTAACACCTTTTTTGATTTACCGTCCCAAGACACAAATTTAAAAGATGAGTATATTTTATTGCTTCTGTGAAGCTTGATCATGCTCATTTATTTCTTAAAGAACTTTTTATTCAAACCTTTGCCTTTCTATAGGGAGTCCACAGTAGGAAATTCTTGGTTTGTCGTTTCTTATAGTACAACATAGACAACAATAAAACTCAGCAAACCCCACAAGGATGGATTATGGGAACCAAAAATGAAATGAGCTGCTGAAAATCTAAAGGCATTACCCAGAAATGATGAAGATGAAGATCTCGACCATCCTGCTAGGGAGCTTTCTCCCCCAGAGATGAGGTGTACTTTCTACAGCCACTTGCACCGAAGGGAGGAACTTAGCCGGTGTGGGAAGAGGAGTAGGAGGAAGGCCAAGAGAGAAGCTTATTAGTGGGACGTTTTATCGAACACCAGCTTCCCCAAAACATACTGTGCTTCTTCTCCCTTCCATAGGAGGAGAGCAAACATCTTGAAAAGTTTCCCTGTTTTTCTCTCTGTCATCATCAACAGGCAAATGTCAAAGAATTTACCAGGATCTTGAGAATCAGGCATGAGACTCTAGTACCATCTCATGATTCAAAGTCCTCAACAGCACAACAGAAGGGTAATGAGACTGAAATGGCACGCTGAGATATGTTGGGACTTGATGTAAATAACTACAAAATTCTTCTTACGAAATATGCCAGGACCAAACCTCATCCCCATGGTGAGAGCATTGGACAAAAGAGCAGAAGTTTTCCATGCTGCTCTGGGAGGCTAACAATCTCTGGAATGAGAACTGTGTCGGAATCCCACCTCTGATTCTTAACAACTGTAAGGCCTCAGGCAAGCAACAGACCTGCTCTGGTATTTAGCTTCTAATGTAAAACACTGGAATAATGGCCCTAAGGAGCATTTGTGTGCAGACAGAGAAAATGGCATGTTAATATTTGGTATATAGTACTCACAAAATGGGTGGTAGGTTATATTATGTCAGAAAATTACTCAGAATTTTGAATTTTTGGATATATGAACCACATTTCTATTATACAAGGGTTCTTGAACATTTGGAGAATTTGTAAAAGCAAGCCATATTCCCGATGTTCATCTTCTGTTACTATTTTTAATTTTTATTAATGAGAGAGAGAGAGAAGACAGAAAGAGAGAGAGAGAGAGAGAGAGAGGAAGAAAGAAAATTTGTTGTTCCACTTATGCATTCATTGCTTGATTCTTGTATATGACCCAACCAGGAATCAAACCTGCAACTTTAGTGTATCAGTCTTACCACCCGAGCTATCTGGTCAGGTCTTATTGATTTTTTTTTTTTTTTTCCTGTCCCTGCTCTAACATGTTCTCATGTCTTAGCGATTTTAAGTTAGTAGTCTAGGGTGGAGGCTAAAAGTGTGGACCCTTTGTTGGGTCCCAGAGTTGTATCTGCTGATTATTTAGGTTTGGGAATGCTGGGATAAGATATCCATGTGAAAAATAAGCTCCAGAATTTGGTTTTCAGACAGGTGCAGAATTCTAGCTAATGACCTGGGGGTTATATATTAGATTTCAACTTTTATTAATTAAGTGAGAAAGGTAATTATATTAACCAAAGTGACTTAATCCCTCTCAAAATGCTTATGTCAATTTGTCCTTGTCCATTAATACAATCATATTTCTTAATTGTAATGGCCTGAAGACTAGCATACATGCCTCACACTTGCTTCATGAAAGTTAGTCATCCTCTAAAGTTTCTAGGAGAATAGCATAGATTAGATAGTGCCCCCAAGCCCATTACTAGTACCATATTACTACTGTTTTATGTGATTTTCAAGTATAATTATGACCAATAATAATATAATTTTAAAATGTTATCAGCTGTCGTTAGAACTCCTGGATATACTATGCCAGGGATCATGTCAGATTCAGATCTCTATTCACATTCAATATGTCTGTTTCTATTTTTCATTGCCTTATTCATCCTTCCTTGGTTAAATGGTTTTTCAAATTCTATTCCCTGGTTTTCCCAATTGCCATTTCCATTGAAAAGATCCCCATCTTACTCACAAATCTGAAATTAATAAACTTCTTTTATTCTGAATATCTCAAAGCGCTCTGTAGACATTAACATGTACAATACTCTAAATGTGGTAAGTGACAGAGGAATAAGATAATCACTCTCTTAGGAGCTGGCTCAGGTTGTCATTTCAGGTCAAAAGTTCCAAGATTGGATGTAAGATCCAAGCAGGCTATATTTATAAAAATTATCAAATATGACCACATGTATATCTACATGAGATATCAAGTAATTACAATTTAAAAATTAGTTTAATGCATAAAAGAGAAAATGTTTATTTTAAATATCTACTTTCACCAAGTTCTTAAAATTTGGAAGAGCATTCTGGGTCCAAACATTTATGTTTCTAATTCCTGGTCTTTTTCCAATAAAGAATTGTTTTGGAAAATATGAGTAAGATCTATTTTGCAGCTTTCAAATATACAGTGAGCCAAAAAAAAAAAAAAAAAGTGAACGTGGAATGCAATAGGATGATTCAAAGCATATTTTTAAAAATGACATTTTGAGTGAAGATTCATTTTCACAGGAGAATACTTTTTTATGAAGAGCAGAGAGTTTTTTAAGAGAGAAAGCTCACATCTGAAAGCACAATATATGAAGCAGAATAACAAATCTATTCTTATTCCAAATGGGAATTCAAGAAGATGCAAAGTTTTTTCATCCATAAGTATTAGAATAATGGCCATTTATGACCAAAAACATATCAATATTATCAGCAGTAGGTTGATTATTGTATCCAATAGAAAATTTCAGGGAGATTTACAGCAAATAAAGAAATGTACCAGATTTATACTTTAACAATTTTCATGTATTAAAAAGCTTAGATCATTTCTTGAACAGAGTTCAAAATTTTTAATTTAAAGAAGCAACACACAAAAACACACCCATACCACCCACACAAAACCACATACACAAATATAAAATCTACTTGAAAATCATATGTAAGCATCCAAAGATACTTAAATGCTTCTTTTGACTTCAATGCTCTTTCATGATAAATGCCATATGATGTGAATTGCATAGGAAGTCAAGTGGATTTGAGTTCCTTCTAAGTTGGTACTATCAGAGTTGATCAAGGGTTAAGGAAACAATTAGATGTGATACTTGCTTTTTAACTGTTGGCCCAAGAGGTTACATTTTTTTTTTTTTTTTAAGATTTTATTTATTATTTCCAGAGAGAGGGGGAAGGGAGAGAGGCAGAGAGGGAGAGAGACATCAATGTATGGTTGCCTTTCACCTGCCTCCAGCTACAGACCTGGCTGGAGACCTGGCTTGCAACCTGGTTATGTTGCCCTGGCTGGGAATCGAGAGGTTACTTTTTAACAGAATGTAATTCATTATAAATTACAAGACACACACACACACACACACACACGTATATTTCATTGTAATTACTGTATATATGAGGTCTGTCTAGAAAAAGCCCAGCCATTGTTAATATAATGAGAATTAGAATGGTTTTCAAGACAATGTAACCTGGCAGCCAAGGAGAGTGGACTGGAATGTACATGCATGAACAATGAGGACTTCGCTGTATTAGGCAGAGTGAGTGGCAGATGTCATTGAGTGAGCATGTGTATTTGTGTGGCCATTGCATTCAAAATGTCTGAGGAGAGCAACAAAGCTGCATCAAATTTTACATTAAGCTTGAACATTCCTCTGCAGAAACTATTTCAATGGTGCAGAAGACCACAGCTATGGGCAACTGGTGATTGGCAGCTTTATTGACACGCCCACTTATGCATCACGTCTCATGCAGTTTTTTGGTGAAACATCAAATCACCCAGGTGACTCCACTCCCTTATAACCCAAATTTGGTGCCCTGTGACTTCTGGCTTTTCCCAAAGCTAAAAGCACCTATGAAAAGGAAGAGATTTCAGACCATTGATGAGATTCAGGACGACACAGCAGGGCAGCTGATGGAAATTGGGAGAACTGTGTGAGGTCTCAAGGTGCTACTTTGAAGGGGACTAAAGTTTCATTGTCCTATGTACAATGTTTCTTGTATCTTCTCCCATAAACGTCTCTATTTTTCATACTACATGGCTGGATACCTTCTGGTATCCATATATGCATACACACACACACACACACACACACACACATACATTGGTATTTACCCTATTTAGCACTCTTGCTGCTACCAAATGAAACATTTAGGAAAGAGACCTAAGCCACAAAAGGACAAGGAAGCCTTCCTAGTTTTTAAAATTTTTCCTTTTTAAAAATAATTAGTATATATGACTGAAAAGAATAATACATATGGAATAACAAAAAAGTCCATGTTTTCACCAATAATTAAAAAATGATCACATTTTCTCATAGATGCTTTTATCCTTCTAATGAACACACATAATGATGAAGTCCTATTTGACCACTACCCTTCGCCTCCCTTTCTCTAGAGGCAACCACTAGCCTGAGTTGGATGGCCACAGTCTGGCCCTCTGGGTTTCATGGCTCCAACCTTGGCCTTAAATTAGAGCCTTCCAAATCCTCCTCCACACAAATTGTGAAATTTTAGACCCCATAAAAGGGATGTGGGTCAGGCTCCTATCCTTCATGGTGATCCTTCCTCCTTGTTGGGTGGAACTAACTCAGTCTCCCACTCTGTATAAGGTCCCACCCCAGCTTCCCCTGTTGGTCTTCCTCTGGTCCTCTACCTTAGTCAACACACCTTCAACTCCTCCTGAGCAAACACTGAAATCCCAGCCCCTTTTGCCTTCATTGGTCCTGGCTTGCCATTAGGCATGCAACTTTAGCCTCCATCCTTCGGTGTTTTCTCTCGCTTTACTAGCTCCTGGCCATTTTCCTCCTTTTTAAATAAACAGAATGGTTTGTTTTGGGACATTTGTAAAACTGATTCTCTATGAATTTTTTGTTTTTTGATATGTAGCAGGTAATTTTTATACACCTTCTCACTCAATTCTTGACCTATAAGCCCCATGTTATCTAAAAAAATTTAAATGGGTTTAAAAAGAAATAAGCTTAAAAATAAACAAAACAGCCCTGGCTGGTGGGGCTCTGTGGATTGGCATTGGCCTTCTAACCCAAGGGTCTCTGGTTCCACTCCCCAGCCAGGGCACATAATCAGGTTGCAAGCCAGGTCTCCAGCCAGGTCCGTAGCTGGAGGTAAGTGAAAGGCAACCATACGTTGATGTCTCTCTCCCTTTCTGCCTCCCTCCCTGCCCTTCTCTCTAAAAATAATGGATAAAATCTTTTAAAAAAAAAAAGATAAACAAAACATTTTAATATTAAAAAAATTAAAATGTATTATATAACTACTACAGATAATACCATTCATTCTTTAAATAAACATTTATAGAGCATCTACCATGTTCCAAGGACTTACCAATGAATAAAACAAGCAAAAGGGGAAAAAATCACATTGCTTTCTTTTTAGTGAAGAAATATATATAGGTGTATAGATCTATAGATATGAATCCATAGATTAAAAAACATGTAAAAAACAGAGTTGAAAAGGAAATTGGAGAGTGCTGGGGTTGGACAGAGCTTTGCAATTTTCAGATGAATTGGTCAGGGAAGCCTAATTCTGAGCAAGGAGAATGAGCAAGCCTGGCTCCATTGATGGAAACTTTCAGACATAAGAAAAAGCAAGTGTTGAAAGTCCTCAGACAGGAGCTTGACTGATGTATTAGAAAAAAATAGGTGGTCGTATGACTGAAGTAAAGTCCTAGTAGGAAAATAAAGGGAGATACAAATTCTAGAGTTAATATGGACAGACTCTATCAAGCATTTTAGGTCACTATAAAGAGTGACTTGCACTGTGAGTGAGATGGGAAACCAGTATAGAGTTTTGGGCAGGGGAGACATACAGAGTTTGCCCGTATGATCACTCTGGCAGGTCTTTTGAGAACAGACAATAGGAGGACAAGCACAGGAGCAGGAGGCTGATCTTATGGCTATGGTATCATCTGGACAAGCGATGACACTAGCCCACCTGGAAGCAGTAAAGATGATGAAAAAGAGAGATTACAATGTAGTTTGAAAATAGAAGCCACAACATTTACTGGTGGATTACATGCCAGATATAAGAAAAAGAGAGATCAAGAATAGTTTTTTTTAACTTCAACAACTGAAAAAATGACCTTGGCATTTAGTAGGTTGGGGAAGAGGGCAACAGGATGAAATGAGGTGAAGCAAACAGGGAACTCCCTTTGGAATGTATCAATTTTGAAATGACAGACCGTCAAGTGGAGATTATAAGTAGTAGGATGTAGGAGTTGAGGGTTGGAGAAAAGGTTTGGTCTGGTGATAATAAAGACAGATTTCATTTTTTGATGGCATTTAAAGTCAGGAGGCTGGCTCAGATTACCAAGGGTACCACAGATAAAAAACAAAGCCCTATAAAGACTGAACCTTGGGACATTAGAACATTCCAGAAGTTAGAGATGAGAAACAAAAAGGAGTCTGAGGAGAAGTGGTCAGGGATATAAGAGAAATCCCAAAGAAAGTGGCGTCTGAGAAGTCAAGTAAAAGAAGGTGCTTATAAAAGTGGAAAGTGATCAGCTCCATGAAATGTTACTGGTAAATAAGATGACAGCTGGAACTCTATCATTACATTTAGCAACACATTATTCATTAGTGACCTTGACAAAAGAAATTTTAGTGAGGGGTAAGGTCAAAAGTTGTTTGGAAACAGTTGAAGAGAGAATGGGAGAAGAGGAGTGGAGCAAAAGAAGAAAAGATAGAAAATCATTTATTTTAGAATATTTATCTATAAAGAGAAGTATGTAAATGAGATGGTAGCTGAAGAGTAAAAATGAAGTCAAGAGAGGTTTTCTTTCTTAATTGGGTGAATATAAAAGTTCTCTTCTAATTGCTTTCAAAGTGATGAGAGATGAAAGGCCACCTGCTGAGAGTGAGGAGTGAAAGTTGGGAAGATCTTTTAAGTTTAGGAAAAGGATAAGGAACATTGACTAGGAATAGTGAATGAACTTAAAGTGAGACCAGCTAACATGATTTTAGTTACCCTATGGCTGTGTAGCTACAGAATAGCCAAAGAGTTGAATTTTTCCAGGGTAGGGTTTTACCAGATAAATAATGTATTTTGAGAGCAGGACAAACTTGGTAGTGTATGCAAGAATTGATTATAATGATAAACCATGGAATCTAAGCTGTTAAAAAAGTGGGAAATAATAGAAAGATTTATAATATTAGAGGTAGTGGGCGGAGAACAGGACATTAAAGTCTGGCTGATATTATGGGGAGAAGATTGTTGGTAATGATAAGGATAAGGATAAAGGTCTGATCATGGGGGTAGGGACTGAGGTAGACAAAGCACAAGACCTTTGGAGAAGAGGTTAAAGAATCCATAGCCAACATATGGGAAAAATCATCTAGGTAGATGTTGCAAATGACTATGGGGGGTTACCTGATGAAAGGGGAGTGATCTATGGATGAGTGACAAGGTTAGAGCACTGCATGGCGCAGGCTGATGGCGTAAGACTCAAAGGTAAGGGTTTAGGAGAGGAAGCTGAATGACCTGGAACAGTGCTTCCCATGTAACTTTGTTCATTAATGGAACTGTACTTCATCTACACTGCCCTGAACAGTAACCACTAGCCAAAAGTGGCCACCGAGCATTTGAAATGTGGCTGGCAAGACTGAAAAATTGAATTTTTAATATCTAATTTTTTTTAATTTTAAAAATATATTTTATTAACATTTAGTCCCCTCATACCTGTTCCCCCTGCAAACAGCAAACTGTTGTCCACGTCCATGAGTCCTTTTCCCTCAATCCCTTCACCTCCTAACTGCCCCCTGCCCTCACCTGTCACCCTCTTGTCTATTAGCTTGTCTCTATTTTGCTTGTTAGTTCAGTGTGTTCATTAGATTCCACATATGAGTGAAATCATATGGTATTTATCTTTCTCTGATGGACTATTTCACTTAGCATAATGCTGTCCAAGTCTATCCATCCATGCTGGTGCAAAGAGTAAACTTTTCTACTTTTACAGGATGAGTAGTTTTCCATCGTGTGAATGTCCCATTGTTGTGTTATCCACTCATCTACGGATGGACACTTGGGCTGCTTCCATGTCTTGGCAATGGGAAATAACTCCACAAAACACTAATTCAAAAGAGCATAACCACTGTTATATTCATGGCAATATTATTTAATTTTAATGAATTTACATTTAAATAGTCACATGTGGCTAGTGGCCACTGGACAGTGCAGCAATGAGAAGCAGAAGGACATCTACCTCAGCTTTAAGCTAATGGACCAGGATAGCAAGAGGAAAGGGTTAATTCTTGGGAATCCTGAGCAGAAGGAAGCAGTGACAGAAGAGAACAGGGTTTCAGTTAGAAAAAGACTGAGGGTATAGAGAATGCTTTTTTTTATGAGTGAGAGCAAGGTAAAAGAATTTCAGGGAATTGGGAAGGGGGATAAATAACTAAAGAAAAGAAATGTATTTATCATTCTTTCCATGTGCATTAAATATGATTATTATGGTATTATATCTTTAAGGAAAAAATGCACATTTCATTTCTTTATTAGAGAAACCACCACAATGCCTTGCACAATGTTGGCATTTAATAGATACTTATCAAGTAAATTAAAAAGTATTAAATCTTTGGCAGGTCAAGGTATTTTTATTGGTAGCCTCTAAAACACAGAGTCTGGACAATATATATTACACACTATACTGACGGCCAAAGTAACAGATAGGCTCTCAAATGTTCATCTAAGTTCACCTATGTCAACACTTTCTATGTACCAGTTATTATGTTTTACAGATATTATTTCATTTAATCCTCCTAGTAATCTTATAATAGGCATTGATATCCACATGCTACATGGGAGCTTAACACTGTAGCCATCCCACAGAAAATCAGCTAGCTAGTAAGTATTGCAAATCATATCCCACATTTCTGAGTTTAATTTGCTATCAAGATGTTTACCCAAAGTGACTATCTGAGAAAATCTAAGAAAAAAAAATACATATATATATTTGGCTTTTCAAAGTTTCACCCTTAGTTCAAGAATGGGGATAAAATGAGAGGTATGAATCTATAAAACCTAAAATAACTAAAATTTGATTCCAAAGTAATTTATTTCTAAAGCATTTCTAAAGCATTTCTAGTTTTTCTCCCTATTGTGCTGTTTTTGTGATGTGTATAATTTTCTTAGACCCCAACTATAGAATACCTTTGTTTCAAAGCAATTATTATTTTTTAAATCTTTACCAAAGAACACTTGTTTTCATTGCTTTCAAAGAGATAAGAAGGGGGAGGGGAAAAGAAACATTGATGAGAGAGAAATATGAATCAGTTGTTCTCTGGCATGTGCTTGGATGGGGAATGGTGTGCACTTGAACCAGGAAACAAACCAGCAATGCAGGTATGTGCCCTGATGAGGAATCAAACCCACATCCTTTTGGTTACAGGATGACTTTCCAGCCAACTGAGTCACACCAGCCAGGGCAACAATTATTTTGACTCATTACTGTCATGCTTCTTCACCTACCCAGCCCCAGAGAGGACAGCTGGTCACACACACAGGCCACTATTTATTATTTATGCTTTCCTTCATTAAGAACCATTTTTTATTTACCTGTTTATTGTTTTTTTGCCTCTCCCTTCACTTGAATAAGGCCTGTGAAAGCTCAAAGGCTCTGTATGCTTTTATTCCCTGCTGCATTTCTACCACGGAGATAAGCGCCTACCCATTAGCAGGCCTAAATAAATATTTTATTGAATGAATGAATGCATTTCTCAAGAGAAGCAACTTTATCTATCTTTTGGATTCTGGTACCAAGAATAGTAACATGACACATGACACATGGTAGTCATGTTTGCCACCTAGAAGTGCCATAATAGGAAATAATCCTCAGAGTAATTTTGGATAAAGATAAGCAGATACATATATTAACCAAATAAATACTATAATGTTATTTTAAATGTTTTAAAAATTCTTTTCACTGTATTCATATATTTGGTTCTGTTTTGCTTGTTGTTAGTTTTGTTCATTATTGTCCTGTAATGGGTGAGATCATATGATATTTGTTCTTCACTGACTGGCTTATTTCACTAAGCATAATACTCTCCAGTTCCATCCATGTTGTTGCAAAGGGTACGAGTTCCTTCTTTCTGCTATACAAAATCCCATTGTGTAAATGTACCAAAGTTTTTTGATCCAATCATCCACCGATGGGCACTTAGGCTGTTTCCCGCCCTTGGCTATTGTAAATAGTGCCGCTATGAACATAGGTGTGCATAGGTTCTTATGAATTGGTGTTTCAGGATTCTTTGGGTATAACTAACAACAAGCAAAACAGAACCAAATATATGAATACAGTGAATAGGCCTTCAGTGGTCAGGGGGAAAGGGGTTGGGGGGAGGGGGGAGGCAGAAGCAAGGAAGGGGAGCAGCTTAGACAAGAACCTAGTATAAAGGAACCATGGACATGGACAACAGGTGGGATTGACTTTGGGGGGAAAGGGTGGGTGGGGAGGGGGACAGAGGGGAGCAAAAAGGGGATGAATGTAATACAACAAAAATAAAATTAAAAAAAATTCTTTTCTTAAGGAAATAATTGATTTTTATTGAAACAAAATATGAGGGAGATCCCCCCAAAACAGAATTTATTTATAAAATATTGTGTATTTATTCTCACATGTTTAACTTCAGTAACCTTCCAAGTACTCTCCCTATGATGCAATATACCTAATTAAAATGTTTTTCTCACTGCCCTGAACAGTTTTTGAACTCATCAATTTTGATGCCTTTTAGTGCTTCTGCCATTTTTTGTTTCACCTCTTCCACGTTGACAAAATGTTTCCCTTTGATGACTTTTTTTCATTCAGGGAAAAAAAATAAATTGCTCAGGGACAGATCAGGTTAATAGGGAGGGTAGGGCATAAGGCTATGTCATTTCTTTGGCAGTCACTGCTGCTTCTCTTCTGTATACTGTTTGAAGTTAGGTGTACTCAAGGACTGGACCCCCTTTCTTAGCTTCCAAAGGCCTTTCTGCGCCACCAGCCTTCTCATGATTCCAACTGCCCTCTGAGTGTTACCAGTGACCCCCCAGCCCCAGTCTCCATACCACATTACCAAAACCCTATCCCAATTTTGTAAACCCCCAAAACATGCTCAAAGTTGAACTTGACATCCTCACCTGCCACAGTCCCTATGTTTCTTTGGCCCATGGCATCACTGTACAATCAATCATTGAAGCTAAAAACTCAGTTCTTGACTTTTTCTTATTCTTATAACATCCATTCCACTTCCTAGATCTTCTATTTGTTGACTCAGAATCATAACATATTTATGGAGAACTCACTCTGTGTCCAAGATGCTGCCCTGGTTGTTTCTGTCTTCCCTCTGCTATACCTCCACTAACCCTGCTCTGATCAAGGCTTTCATTACCACTTCTTTCCATTTGTAAGGTACCATGCTAGTTTGCATGGAAGATTCCAGGTTCCTGACTCACCCCATGAATGTTTCCACTGTCACAAGAATTATCTTTCTAAAACACAAATCTGGTATTTTATCTACTGGCTTGAAAGCATTCTTTTCTTCCCTAGAGTCCATAAAGGTTATATCTTTGAACAGCATTCAAAGTCCATTTATGTTGGTTCTGACCTTCTTTCCTGGCTCATCTTCTGTCACCCATCTGCCTATGCTCATGCTTCTCTGAAAGGTCACTGTTTCCCAGAAAAATACCAGGTACACATCTTTGTGTTTCTTTGAAAGTGTTATAATGTCTAGTAGTAATTTCTTTTCCTCTTCTCTTTGCCTTAAAACTTCAAGATTTATTTCAAATAGTCCTCACTGTAAAGCCTTCTCAGATGTTCCTGGGGGGGGGTTGGATCACTCCAGTGTGAATCATTGTGTTGTATATCATTTATTACTGAAGGAGTGAGTATTCAAACAAACTATGCATAAGAATAGAACTTTGACATGCAATCTTGCCAGAAAACCAACCCCCTTATTTACATTAAGTGATCCAGAAAGCCAGCCTACTATATATCAGACTGCTGTCCCCAACAACAATCCAGGAGACAAAACAATTACTTCTCTAACAACCAACCTAAAATGGCCTCAGGACTTGATTAATAACTGACAGCTTCTTTAATTTTTGTCCCTACTTCCAACTTAGGACCAACCAGAGGAAGCCTACAGCTTCCCATGCCAATAACCTCCAATCAGGACGCACCTGAAGACTTTTTTTTTCACTATAAAGCTTTCTCACTCTTCCGCCTGTCTTTGAGTCTTTCCCACAATGCAGTTGATTCCTTTCATATACAGCAAGATCTGAATAGCCTTTGCTTTTTTTATTTGGTGGGTCTTCACTCATTTCTCATTTGCCTCATCAAACCTTGTCACATCAAATTGTTCTATAAATTATTTGGTTTGTTGTTGTTGTTCTTACAGTGGTTCTTGTTTGAAAGCTACTGCCTCCATAGAATGCTGCCCACAATGATCCAAGTTTATCATCATAGATATTTTAGTAATGTTTCCTTATTATCCAGTTAAAGCCTATAAGATCTGTAGTGAGTGCCCTCTTTAATTCTTCACAGTGGTCATTTGTGTCTTTCCTCTTTTAGCTAGAAATGTATCTAGCTTCCACCAATTTAATCAGATAGTTGTCAATTTTATTGATGTTGTTAAAGACCTAGCTTTGGGTTTCATGAATTTTCTCATGTTTGTTTTATGTTTATAATTTCTGCTCTTATCTTTTGTCCTTCTTTTTCTCCCATTTACTTTGGATTTAATTTTTCTTCTTTTGTTAGCTTCTTATGGTGGAGACTAATACATTTAGATCATTTATTGTTGACATTTCTTTTTTTCTAATGTGTGTATTTAGTTCATTTTGAGGCTCATTTTTAAGTTTGTTTGGGAAGGTCTAGAACAGCATTTACTCCAGGAATAATTAAGCTTGCTAGTAAAGTGTAGCCCTTCTGCAGTCTTTATAGCATGTTTTCAGTCATCAGTGAGGGCTCTCTCCATGTTTTATTCCCAGGCTTGTGTGAGCTGTGAAAACCTGTTCAGCTCATAGCTTCCTAGTTGCTCTTTGCCAAACCTTACAGATTTTTTACCCTATTCATACCTTGTCATTACATTTATAACATTCACAAGTGTCACTGAGAAACACAAATGATCATGGTATACTATATAGCCTAGGTGTGTAGGCTGTACATCTAGATTTGTGTTGGGGCACTTGCTCACATTCATGCATTTCTCAGAACATATCCTCGTCTTGAAGTGGCCCTAATTGTAGTCATATGTGTCAGTTCTGATGAACAGAATTTTCCTTACTCCTAAGCCTCCATTCTTACCTTGTATCCTAGGTAATAAGGTAGCTGGATTGCTACCGTATTTCTGTATGTGGCTGAGTCCTTATCTTGGAGATCTGTCTCCTGCCCTTTCTTCCCCCAGAACCTTCTTTCCCTTGCAACCCACACTGGTGGCTGAGATCCTGTGTAATGCTTCCCCAAAGCTAACCGCCTGACTTTGTAAACTTTTTAGTCCTCTTTCTACTCAGTACAACTTTTTAGAAAGATGAGTCTGTCTCGTCACATTTCACTCTGAACAGATATAAAACTTTCTGTGCGTGTGTGTGTGTGTTCTGCTATGTGACTTCTAGTTTCTCATAACCCAAAGAGGCCCACCTTCCCCACCATGTCCCTTCTACTTCCCACCCAATGTGGTCAACCTGTTCCACATCTCAGCCTTGGAAGCTATACTCGAGAAGGCTCCTTAGGGCTATGTGCTGAGGAGAAAAAGAACAGGGTACACCTCTTAAATTCTATACTGAAGATGTAATTTCTTTAGGTATCTTATTCAAGATAACTATCAAATATTAGGAAATTACTTCTCCTAATACAAATATAATTAGGTATTCTCCTGATCAGAATGTTACTTACAATAGAAAAATAGAAACTAAAAGTACAATTGCAAACCTCTTGTACCTACAAGATTGGCAAATAACAAAGATTGGATAATCTATTATATTGCCAAGGGTTTGGAGAAGTAGACACTCTTATTCCTGTAGTGGGAACAGCTGGTAAAGCCCTTTTGAAGGGGAATTGGTCAGTATCCATCAATATTTAAAATTTACTAGAATTCAGCCCTGGCTGGTAGCACAGTAGATAAGGCCTGGGAACCCCAAGATCGCTGGTTCGATTCCCCAGCCAGGGCAACATAACCAGGTTGCAAGCCAGGTCTCCAGCCAGATCTGTAGCTGAAGGCAGGTAAAAGGCAACCACACATTGATGTCACTCTCTCTCTGCGTCTCTCACTTCCTCTTTCCCTGGAAATAATAAATAAAATCTTTTTTAAAATTACAAGAATTCTGACCTAGGTGAGAAACGAATATGCAGAGGTATTCACTGCAGTTTTGCTTGTAATAACAAGAGATAGGAAACAACCTAGGCAAATAACAGCTCAGATAAAAATAATGCACTGCTAAGTAACCATTTAAAAATGAAACAAATCTACATGTGCTACTACAGAAGTCCTTAAAGAAATACTGTTTAAAAAAAAAAGTAAAGAAAAGAAATACTGTTAATTAGCTCTGGCTGGTGTGACTCAGTGGATTGGTGCCAGCCTGCAAACCCAAAGGTCACTGGTTCAATTCCCCAGCCAGGGCACATAACCAGGTTGCAAGTCAGGTCTCCAGCCAGCTCTGTAACTGTAGGCAGGTGAAAGGCAACCAACCATACACTGATGTTTCTCTCCCTTTCTTCCTCCCTCCCTGCCCTTCTCTCTCTAAGAGATAATGAGTAAAATCTTAATTAAAAAAAAGAAATAACTGTTAATTGAAAAAGAGGCAAAGTACAGAGCAATGTATATTGTACTTTATTATTTGGGGAAGAGAAAAAAAAAGTGTTTGTATTTGTTTAAATGCACACAATCTCTGGGAGATTACATTAAGAAACCAGTAAATGTAATTTCATTCCAGGCATCAAAAAAAAAAAATAGAAAAAGGGGGGAATCTTTTTGACCACAAACTTCAGTACCTTTTAAGTGTTGTACCATGTGTATGTAATTAACAATCTGTTCTGCTGTTAACAAGCAGGGTTATCTGAATCCTGTAGGACACACAATTTGTAACTGTTATCCTGGGGCCTAGAATAGACAGTGAAGTAATATCCTGATGAGTTGTCCTCCAACAAGCCCTTTTTATATTTGGCTATAATGACCCATGAATGCTAAAGCTTTTATTACAGATAAGGCAGAAGGTGACATCCATAGCTTTGTCCCAGGTCCAGGTCTACACCTTGGGAAGCTGGCCTATATCTTTTTGGGTAGTTTTAAAGCATGCTCATCCATTCTTTAAGAGCCTGTCTTACAGGAGGTGGAGCTTAATTCAAGAGTGCAGGCTGGATTTAATGTCTTAGTTCTAAAGAATATATATATATATATATATTAGAGTATATTATACATTATTATTATATATACATGTATATAATAGAGTGTGGAGGGAATGAAGGCATATTACTTTCAAAATTAGGTCGTAATAAACATTGTAGTTTCTGTCTTTCTCTTTTGGGTCATTTGCTCTAAGGAAAGGCACAGTTCCATGGCATGAGGAGAGTTACCTGGGGTGAGGAACTGAGGTCCCCAGCCTATAGTCTTAGGGAGCCATCTTACAAATGGAGCCTCCAAACCAGCTGAGGTTTTCAATGACTGCAGCCCTAACAGACACCTATGTGATAGTTCCGTAAGAGACCCTGAGCCAGAACTGCCCAGTTAAGCCATTCTTGGATTCCTGACTCTCAGGAATTATGTAAGACAATAAATTTTTGTTGTTTTAAGGTGCTAAATTTTGGTATAATTTATTCTGCAGTCATGGGTAGATAATAAACCCATCTTTTGTCCCCCACCCCACACCCTCACCTGTTCCCATGTTTCATTAAGCTCATCACACAGGTGATGCTAGCTCCTCTGTTTGATCCATCCCCAGGGACAATGAACTCAGGTAGCCTCCACAGCAACCCGGGAGAGAAAAGGGAGAGGTCAAGAGAGGTGATAATAATTGCTACAGATTCTGGCAGAAGAGGGCGAAAACATGAGAGAAAAAACATGTCAGAACATTCCTCGCACAATTCTCCAATTACTACATAATAACTTTGCTCAAAACCTGCTGACTTGAACAGATTGAGTTGGCTTCTTTCAGTATACTTCCCACCATTTACTTCCCCAAGTTTCATTTTTGTCTTCTTCTTCCCAACCCAGGTGGTACACACTCTGGCTTTAGATAAGAACGGAAAATGTGGATGGATTCAGGGTTTATAGAACATTGAAACATCAGCAAAGGAAAAAGATGCTAGTATACTTGCTATTTGTTTTTTTCTGAACTGCATGCTTTTAAAAATATATGTAAATATTGTCCCAGTAAATTTTATCATACAGATGTCGGGGTTCCACAGTCATCAGAGTATCTAGCCTTCTTAACCTCCCTCTCCCTGTCCTCACCCTAACCCCATGATTTTACAGTATTACCTTGAAAACTTCTTAGTCTCTCAATGGAACTGCACTTTAAAAAAAGGTTTTTTTCAAAGGTCAAGACTGACTTTCATTTCACACTAATGGCCATTCTTGAGCACACATGAAAGCATGGGACTTTAAAATCATTTTCTTTGATACTCACATATCTCTGCTGTAGTTTTTTTGTTTGCTTACTACTAGAAAAAACAGACCTTCCCAGACATGGTGTCTGCTGAGACATATCACGTTTTTTTTTTCCTTTGACCTAGTTGCTATTTCTCTTGGTGGAGGAAGGAAGCTATTGCAACCTCATTCTCACCGTCTAGCAACATTTGAAATCACACATTCTTGCCAGCACAGCTCACGTCCAGAGGGCCAGAGGCTCGGCTCATAGTCACCAAGCTGCTGCCCCCTTTCATCCACCATGTTCACCGAGCTCTCATCTAGATTCTGGGTCTAACATACTATTTACTACCGAGACCATCCATCTTGCTTTCAACCCTTACTTTCATGATTGGGAGCTGATGACGGTACCTACTTATGCATATCTGGCCTTCCTCTCCTGAACATTTCTTCCTCTTCTCAGGCTGGTTCTGATGCTCAGACTTAGTGTGCTCTTCGTACACCCTTCTCGGAGAGGCAACACAGCAGAGGCCCTGGTTCTGGTGGTAATCCAGGGCTGACAGCGCTTGAGCCCTGGCCACTCGTCTTCCCTACCAACAAGGGCTCTGTGAACGGCAGAAGCCCTGTACCTAGCATCACTACCATACGTCGGTATCCTCCCGAACTCATGCAAAGTCTGGGCACAAAAATTTACTACTTTTCCCCTGTTGCTATCGCAGGCAAATATGTACCAGTTCTTCAGAAGGGATTTTTGAAACAGAAGAAGAAAAAAGGGAGAATAAAGATGAATACGAATAGTACACAAAATTGTTGAACAGTGAAACAAGAGTACAGAGGAATGTAAACCCCCTCCTACTGACCCCCCTCCTCCAAAAATATATGTGAGGGAGAAGCCAAAGCATAGCTGCTTGTGAGTTGATTTATTTTAATGTTTCTCATATGTATCTTCAAATATAATCAAGGGGAATAGAAATAAATGATGCATCCCTACAATAATCAACAAGCACCTCTGTGGTAGTTCATGTCATAATAGCAGGATAGCGATCTGCATGTGTTTGCTCACAAAGTTTCCATAGGTTACCAATGCTCGCAGGACAAAAGTCAAATGCCTCTACATGTCCCCTAAGGCTTTCAACAGTGTCTGACTCATCTTTCTTCCCACTGACATGCTCCCATTCTCCCCAGACCCCACACCCTTATCCACAGATGATTTGTAATTCTTAAAGGTGCATACTCTGTCTCTAGGACTTCATACACCTGTACTACCAGAAATTGTCATCCTCACCACCTCCCCACAGCGCACCTCCTCCAGCCTGGGAACTCTCGCTCTTCAAGGCTCAGCTTAGAAATCATGCCCTTGGCTGCTGCTTTCCTGACACATTGCACCCTGACTGGGAAGAGCTGAATGTTGCTTTCACGTCACTTCTGTGCCTGGTATGTGTCTTTAAATACGTATGTGCTTCCATTTTAGATGGTGAAGCTGGTTCCTAAGTCAAAGCTCACATCTTAATTCTTACCTGTGGCTTTACTTAGCAGATACAGTGCTGGCACATCAATAGTGTTAAACAGGCATTTAGTAAAAGACGAATGGCTGGCTGGCTGGCTGGCTGGATGGTGAGGAGTAAGAATTTATCAAGGTTTCCAAAAGTAGATACTGTGTTAGGTTCTATATAAATGCCTTTTACATATATATTTTTATCAAGAAGATAAGAAAACTGAGGCTCAGAGAGTAACAGTAACATGTTCCACTTCACATAACAGGAAGTAGTGAAGCAAGGATACTTCAGATCTGGGTGTGTTTGACTATAAAGCTTCTGGTCTTTTCATAGCATGATAATTCTACTATATAGTATAACCATGACAGAAATAATGTATGTAACAGGAGCTTTTTAAGCAGAAAAAAAAAAAAAAAAAACATTTTAGGGGGCTACCGTAATAGAAAGGAAATGGTTGACACTTAAATAACTTTGCATCTACTTACACCAAGAACCTACTAAACTGCCTACTAACCTGACCTACCCAGTCAGGAGGTCACACCTGAAAATAATTGGTGTCCATCTTACCTGTCACTACAAATTAATACCAGCCTGTAAGTACACACAAGTGGCGAGTTTTTCATCAGATTTACTTGTTCGAACTCATCCTGATGGTCTACGGGCTCTCAGGTCCGTATGAACTGCGAACAGGATGGTGCAGGAGAAACAGCTGCCCTGTTGCCGGGGCTGTAGGGCTCCAGGTTACACTCTGGTCTGCAGTTCTCCGCCAGCAGAAGCCCGCGGGCACCATGCTCTTTCAGGTGCACAGCTGTTCAGCTATGACAGGCCGGAGGGCCGTGAGGCAGCAGTCAGCTGCGGTGCAATTTGTTTCTGAGATGAGGAAGAACAGAGAGGACAAAACAGGGCCTGGCCGGAGACCCCAGTCAGAGGCGCTGGTGCTGCCGGGCGCCTGAACTGGGCCGTGTAACTTCTTCGCTTGAAAGCCCTCAATCAAGCAGGGCCTCTGAGGCCTACAACTGTAATTTCAAACCACAAAAGAAAACAGAACCCTCTCAAACTTTTATTTTGCTGAGGAAGCGGATGATTTAAATAAGTCTGTTTGACACATGCCTATCTGACTTCCCGGTCCCCTTAGGGTTCCTGCAAGTCAGCCATAAAGCTATTCCCCACTTGTTCTGACAGGATTTATGCATTCTACATCTGGTATTCAGCAAGCATATTTTTCTTCCTTTTTCATTGAACTTCTGCCCATACACACATACAGGGTCTCATTTTAATAGCGGGATTATTCCCTGTGTATTTAAATACACAGGAAACAGGAAATCATCTAAAAGAACACAGTGATCTCATGGTTATATCACTTTTCCCCACAAGCCCATTAGAGACAAAGACAAGATTCTGGAGCTGTATAGCGAAAGAGTTTCTCAACCTGAGACTGATTGACCTTAAGTTCCCTCTTCTGGTTCTTAACATGGTACAAATTAAGAAAACGAAATAGCATATTTATTCCAAGACACAGGAAAGAAATGGAATTTTTTTTTCTTCAAAATAAATCTGTATTTGGCTCTTACAAATGTAAGAAGACACATTTGGCTGGCTGACTAAAGAAGGAGTCGGAGGGTCTAGGGAAAGCCTGCACTGGGACAGCAGGGAAGGGCTATAGGTACTCAAACAGCCTCCAGTTGCCCGCGGGTTCTCTCAAACATGTACTTGGACGGTAGGCTCCTGTATTTAATAAGTACTAACATGTCTTGGCCATGTTTCATTTAATCCTCACAGAAACCATATGAGTTAGGTATTGCTAGCCCCATTTTACAAATGAGGAAACTGAGTTTGGCCTCAGCGTATTGAAAAGGAGAGCATTTCTCCCAGTTAGAAATTTCCTTGGTGGATTGGGATTTCCTAGGCTTTCTCACACTGCAGCCTTGAGGGACACTTGTGAACGAACACGCTCTTCCTTATAGATACTGGGAATGGAACTTCCCAGGTTCCATCCTGACTCTACTGGAACAGAGAGCAGAGGTACTCAAAGCGATGGCTCTGACAAATGGCAGGTGTAGGAACTCCTTTCCCCATCAAAAAGAAATAAATTAGGTCTGTACACCTCAATGTATTCGATTACTTTCAAAATTGCCATCTGTCTCTGGTACATAGGTCAACTCCTGTTAACTTGAATGTTCAATTACTCTTATGGTTTTATTCCCCAATATGCCAGAGATTAAGCTTTTGCAGAACTAGGAGTCCTTTGTTTTGCCTCTGGAACAACTCCCCTACTCCTGACTCCAGGCCTATCAAGTTTTTCCCTCACCTTGTTCGCATTAGACATTTTGCTAGTTCCCACTTCACTTCCTTGTCTGTGAATGTTTTCCTTTCCCACTCACCTAAAACCATCACCATCAAAGCCTGGTTTAAATCTCACCCCAAACGCTCCCTTATTGGCCCCATGTGAATTTTTAATTCCTTACACGTGCCCTCCAATCCAGTCCAGGTAACCTTGGAACCATGTTATTTTGTACCTATTCTCAACAGTTTGTACCCAATTTCTAGTCATTTTCCAAACTTTATGAAAATCTTTGCAGGGTGGGAGAGCATCACTTACCATTGTGAACTTGAAATAGAGTGTGCACACGTCATGTAGATCCAGGGGTGTGCTGGAGCCGGTGTGTGCCTGCTAGGGACAGCCAGCGGTGTGCTGTGCTGCCCAGCTCTTCCCAACTCAGTTTTCAATGGCATCATGTTGGTAGCCTGGCCTTGACCACTGTGGGAGTATTTATTACATGAATATTAGCAAATGCTACAAATCTTAAGATTTTGTTTCCTGCCTTCTGAGAGCCACTTTCCCAGCAGTGTCCTTGCTAGTCAAAGAGTAAGTAGTTCACAGATCAGCAGCATCAACATCACTTGGGAGCTTGTTAGAAATAGAGTCCAGCATCCTCATGCCTCCTGAATCAGGTTTTCTAATTTTTTAACGAGAGCCTTATGTGATTCGTTTCCATCCCATTAAAATATGAGACAAAGAACCTAAACTCATCTTTAAAAATCTAGGATGGATGCACTGTCCAAAGACGTTGCTTGTTAAGTGCTAGTTACAAATGATAGCCACAACGTGAAACGGTTTAAATTCTCAAGACTGCTGCCAAAGGGCTGAGATTTGTCCTATTTACATAGTTACTGCTGTAAAACGCCAAATAATTTGTTTTTAAAAGTTTGACGTGGGACAATGTCTAATAACTGGAAGAAATCTGGATTTTTAATACTAAATTAAGGACACATGAAACTAATAAAGGACATTTAAAATATTTTCAGAATGCAAAGTGGTAATGCTTTGCAAAGATGCATGGAAATTTTTTTCTTCTTTTTATATGCAACTTTGATGGACTTATGCAAATCAAAGAAATTTTGAAACCCTCAGCTAATATTAAGAAAGCAGCTGTAACACCTTTATTAATGACTTATCCAATATAATAACAGTAGAGCAAAAGATTCTGGGTAAAATTCTGGGTAAGATATTAAGAGTGAGCCCAGATTTGCAATACCAAATCTGGGTATTGCAGTATCTGCAGTAATAGAAGTTGCTGCATTATTAGCAAAAGAATGCTAGATTATGAGCGCATGCACTTTAGGTTCAAATTGTTTTGAGTTCAAATCCCAGCTCTGCCGCTTACTAGCTATGTGATCCTAGGAAAGTTACTCTGCACCTCGGTTCCTTACCTACATCATTGCATGAGGTGGCTGCAAAGACCACACACTCTGCTCCCCTGTGGCTAAGGATGCTGACCCTGCAGCCAGATTATCCCATTTGAATCTTGGTCCTAACACTACATGTGTGACCTTGGACCAGTTCCCTCATTGTGAAATGGCAACCAAGTAAATAAATGTGTCTAGGTACAATGCTTGGAAGAGCCCCCGGTCCAAAACAAGGGCTCTGTGAGTGTATTACCAGAGAGCTGGACTTAAACAATTAAAAAGATTAGTAATTTCCTGTTAAGATAGCAATGTAAGTAGAAGTAGTACTCAGAACCTCCCACAACCGCATCAGAATTATAACTAATGTACAGAATGATCATGCCTCAGAACAACCCAAAATTAACTGAACGGATGTCCTGTAACTAAAGATGTAAAGAAGAAGCCACTTCCAGACTGGTAGGCGGGGTGGAGACGGGGAAGGGCTGCTCCCACACTCACCCGCAGTGGGGAAAACTCAGGAGGAGCACCTCGCTTGGAGGTCCCAGCCCTACACCAGGCTTCCCAGTTCCATGCTGGAAAGGGAAGCCTCCATTACTTCTATACGTGAAAACCAGTGGAGACTGCGGCTGGGAGAGATGGAGGCTTCTGGAGTCCCAAGCGTACCTGTCACAGGGCCAGCACGTGAGCTCACTCGGCCTCCTTGGCTCTGAGCTCCAGCACAGGGGAGGAAGAACTGAATTTCTGGCTTCAGGAGCTGGAGGGGCAGCTTTCTCCCAGAGAACAGTCCTGGCGGCGCTCACTGCTCCTGAGCCCACAATGCACAGAGCTGGCAGGTGGGTGCCATATCTGAGTCTCCGTCCACCTGGTTAACTTAACACTGCTGGCTCCACCCTGGGGATTTCCTAAGATCCCACCCCACTCAATTTGTGGGCCCATTTCCAGTGGCTTTTATATACAAATGCCTCTCTCAGCTTATTTTGGACTTTCTCAAACAAGTAGCATCTGGCCTCCGTATGCCCCATACTTCTCCCTAAGTGGCCACAGACTTGGCACTGGAGGCAGCTGTCCTCAGTTTGCAGCGTGACCTCTCCTGGACAACTCCAAGCCCAGCACAAGTGGCAGCCACCTGCAGATCCCTCTGTAGCTCAAGTGGGTGGTCCTGGGCAGGGCAAAGACAGGGGCCTACCTTGGCCTACCCCTCCCAGGAGGCCACAGAGCCAGTGCACCTGGTGGACAACTTCAGACCATGCTGGATTACAACCCAACCACCTCCACAAGTGCCACACTCAAGGGGCAAACTTGGCCGTCACCAGAGGCCCACTAAAGGGAGTTCTATCAGGAGGGTCAGCCCCTGCACAGAAGCTCCTCCCCTGTGGCAGCCTGGGGGTCAGTCCCTCCCAGCCACATGCCAACAGCCTCAGCTGCAACAGGAGTGCCCACACTGGGGGTGCACCTGGAGTGCTGGCTCAGGTGACTGGGGAAGTATGCTACTGGCCTTACAGGACACCTAAGGTCAGTCTACTCAGACCAGGAGACATAGCAACTCTCCCTAACATGTAGAAAACAAACACAGGGAAGCAGCAAAACTGAGGAAACAAACAATAGGTCCCAAGTGAAAGAACAGGAGAATTCTCCCGAAAAAGAACTAAATGAAATGGAAGCAAGAAAACTGTCAAAGACAGAGTTCAAAACAATAGTTATAAGGGTCTCAAGGGACTTAGGGAGAACTTCAAAAGCATTAAAAAGGGTATGGAAATCATAAAAATGAACCAATCACAAATGAAGATGATAGATGACCAGGATCACCAGGGCTCTGGCATTTACCAGCTGTGTGACCTTGAATAAGTTACTCAACCTTTCTGAGCCTAGTTCCCCATCTGTAAAATAAACATACTTGTGTGGAAAGCTTGGTATGAAGAAGAGTAGGAATGGGAATGGGCTTGGCACACAATAAAAGTTCAATCAAAAAAAGAGAGAGAGAGTATACTAACTGAAATGAAGAATACATTACAGGGAGTCAACAGTAGAGTAGATGAAGCTGAGGATAAAATCAGCAATTTGGAATATAAGGAAGCAGAAAACACCCAATTAGAATAGCAGAAAGAAAAACAGAATCCAAAATCCAAAGAAAATGAGGTTAGCGTAAGGAGCCTCTGGGAAAACTTAAGCCTACCAACATTTGCATCGTGGGGATGCTGGAGGGAGAAAGAAAGCAAAAAATTGAAAACCTATGTGAAAACATAATGATGGAAACTTACCTAACCTGATGAAGGAAACTGACATAAAAGTCCAGAAAGTACAAAAAAGTCCCAAACAAAATGAACCCAGAGAGGCCCACACCAGGCCACAACATAATTAAAATGGCAAAGGTTAAAGATAGAGAAACTTAAAAGCAGCAAGAAAAAAGCTGTGAAGTTACCTACAAGGGAGCTCCCATAAGATTGTCAGCTGATTTCTCAACAGAAACTTTGCAGGCCAGAAAGACTGGCACAAAATATTCAAAGTGATGAAAAGTAAGGATATACAACCAAGGTTACTCTACCCAGCAAAGCTATCATTTAGGATAAAAGAATAAGGAGCTTTCCAGACAAGAAAAAGCTACCAGAATTCATCACCATGAAAACTAGTATTATAAGAAATGTTAAGGGTATTCTTTAAGAAGAAAAAGAAGTATAAAGATAAAAGATATGAATAATAAAATGGCAATAAATACATATCTATCAAATTACTTTAATGCAATTGGATCAAATGCTCCAATCAAAAGACACACAGAAACTGAAAGTAAAGGGATATAAAATATATTTCATAAAAATGAAAAATAAAAAACAAAATAAAGCTGGGATAACAACACTTATACCAGAGAAAATACTTTATTTTTTTATTCATGTTATTTTTTAAAAGATTTTATTTATTACTTTTCAGAGAGAGGGGAAAGGAGAGAGGAAGAGAGGGAGAGAAACATCAATGTATGGTTGTCTTTCACCTGCCTCCAGCTACAGATCTGGTTGGAGACCTGGCTTGCAACCTGGTTATGTTCCCTGGCTGGGAATCAAACCAGTGACCTTTGGGTTTGCAGGCTGGCACCTTATCCACTGTGCCACCAGCCAGGGTAAAAATAGACTTTAAACAAAGGCTATAACAAGGGTCAAAAATAGACCCAGTAATTCCACTTCTGGGCATTTATCTGAAAAAACCCAAAACACTAAATTGAAAAGATATATACATCCGTATGTTTATTGCAGCATTATTTACAGTAGTCAAGATATGGAATCAACCTAAGTGCACTAATAATAGATGACTGGATAGAGAAGAATTGGTGCATATATATAAGGGAATATGATTCAGCTATAAAAAAGAATGAACTCCTAGCATCTGCATCAACATGGATGGACTGTGAGGTTATTATGTTAAGTGAACCAAGACATTTGTCAAGAAAGACAAATACCAGACTATTTCACTAATAAGGGAATGTAAAAAACATAATATACAAACAAGCAGAATACAAACAGACTCATAGGCAAAGAGATCATTTTGATGGTTGCCAGATGGGAGAGGGGTTGGGAGTATGGGTGAAAAAGGTGAAGGAATTTAGTACAAATTGGTAAAGATTAGTCACAGGGATGTAAGGTACAGCATAGATGTAAGGTACAGCATAGAGGATACAGTCAATAATGTTGTAATAATTACGCATGGTGTCAGGTTGGTACTAGATGCATCAGGGTGATCACTTTTTAAGTTATTTAAATGTTTAATCATGGGATTGTACACCTAAAATTAGTACAACTTATATTGTATGTCAATTGTCATTTTAAAGTAAAATAAATTTCAAAACAATTTAAATTTCCAATAATATCTGTCATTATTCAAATCAGTTTGAGTTCAAGTAATAAAAAATATATATCTCCACAACTCTGCAGCTCCAGAACATCAGCTTTGAAAAAAATCACAGATTCAGAAATGTTTTCAGTAACTATGTAGGAGTATTACAGTCAAATATAGTGGGTCTCAATGCCTTTTGGGGAACTTGAAAAATAAAAGACACTGATGACTGGATCATGCCACCCAGAGATTCTTATGTAGTCAGTCTGTGGTGTGGGCCAGGCATCAGGAATCCTGAAATATCCCAGGTGATTTTTAATATGTGGTTAGGATCGAGAACCTCTGGCCCAAAGGCATGATTAAATAGATGTTAAGAAACCAAGCATGCAGTAATTTGGGGTAAGCAGATTGACAAACTGGAATGGCCTTTATGTGGCTGTCACCTTTCTCGTTCCTAGGGTTGGTCACTAGCTCTGTAGATCCGGAATCTTGATGGGGGTATGCTTAGGCAAGGTCCGTCAGCTGGTGAGGGGTAGAGGTCCAGAGGGGAGGAGGTCACTTACCAAAGGCTGATTTGATTAGAAAGTCAACTCATCAGTTACAAGTATGATCATTTGCCAGAAGAAATATCTACTGCAGGAAACTAAGTTAACATCCCAACTACTTGACAAAACTATGAAATTAGGAAAAAGATCCAGAAGTCTGGAAGAATGGCATGACCCTGAAGCAGTAATAAATTAGACACTAGATTCAAGACTGATGGCCCTCCGACTTCCCTACACGTTAGCATCACTTAGCCTGGGCTACAGTGCAGACCAATTAAGTGAGAAGCCCTGGAGTGTGGACCCAGGCACCAGTACTTCTTTAAAACTTTCCAAATGATTCCAAAGGGCAGACAAATCTGAGAACTCACCAGATTAATATTCCCACATGGTTCCCAACTTCCTCCTTTCTATGCTTCAGTTCATTTGATAACTCTTAAATTTACATTAAAAATACTTGATTAAAAGTACTTGATGACAGGAAATATGTTAACATGCTCTAACCCTAACCACCCCCATAAAAATCTGCAAGCTTCCTTTTTGATCAGGTATTTTAAATAATGAGAACATAATTAATGATTGAATTCTTATAGCCATTAAGCATGATAAAAAGTATTCCAAAGATCAGAGTTGTGGGAAATGTTGGTTCATGTCTGATTTTTAGAAGACAGGAGTTACTGATTTGAGTTAATTTGCATTTATAGTATATGTCTTATGTAACTACAGAGAAAAAGTGAAGCCTCAGGTTTGTGATTCCTTTCACGAAGCCATATTGCAACTATAATTCATCAATGAACTGCCATGACAATTAGTAGTGCATCCTGTCACCTAATTATAACAAAAAGGCTCTTTGCCTTTGGAGAATTGGTAATGCAGAGAGGGTTTCTGCCTCCATCTCCTCTTCATTACCAAGCGCAGTGAATAGCAAAGAACAGGTACTTAGTAATGCTTTTAAATTAAATGACCTCTAAGCCTTTTCTTCTGAGTTTAGATTGCAACAAGGTAGTGATAAGTTAAACATCACTGCCGTTTTCTCTCTAATATCAAAAATATATAAATTCTCTAAGAGGACCCTGGACAAATATGTCTTCTAAGGTAGGAATATGAATAGGAGGCCAGCAGGAGTTTCACAGCTGTTTAAAACAACTTTGTGACTTGGGTAGATTAATGAACTCTTTTGCATCTGCTTTCTCCATCTACAAATAGGAGATAATATTCTATTTAATAGCTAAATAATCACATAAAATTTATATGGTTATTTAGCTATTAAGTGAGATATTTGTAAAGTATAAGAATATAGCTTGTCATAAGGCAATTATACAATATATGTTAGGTATTATTTTTTAATGCAATATCATCCAATACGTTATAAAAATCTGGCTGGAAATAATATACTGCGCCATGTGTTTTACCCACAAAGTATGTGAGGGGAGAATCTGGGAAATGCCCGAAGTATTTGGATTTAGAGTTGAAGGTCATTTATGTACACTTATGACTGGAAAGAACTTGACCTTACCTGAATTTTATTTCCTTTATAGGCTCTGTTACTATAAAAAGACATCCCTTAAATTTCAACCAAATTACACAACCAGGACTCTTAAGAACAGTGTGTTTATTTTTAATTGGAAGGTGCCCTTGGGTGTTCCCATGTTCACAGGCAAAGCCAAAGACCTCAGAAGTGTTCAAGGCTTGATTGGCCAGTTTGTGTTGGAATGCAATTTGCACCCCATACCTTCCTGAGCTCCCATGAACTGGAGCTCAAACATTTCCCTTTGTAAGTACTCTGACAATCAGCTGTCAGTTAACCTACTTAAGACCAAGTTAGGCTAAGAAAACAAGCACAAAAGCTAATTTTCCCTACTGGATAAGGAAGCTTCTTTTGTTGGCGCAAAGGCATTCCTTTCAGATTCTATCTATCATTAATTCTATACTGCTTGAAGTAAAAATCTTTCTATTCTCCTTCAGTCACCTAGGACCTTGTATAAAAACTCTCTAGCCTTATAAACTCATGAACCTTGAATAAAATAAGCAAAATATAAAGGAAACAAAATTTAAACAAATTCCATTTTCCCAGCTGCTTGGATACTTAAAAATTAAATCTAAAATACTATATAATAATCCTAATTCTAATGTATCTTTTATTTCAGCCACTCTCCTATTAGGACATATTTACTTGAATGCCCAGTTCTGTGCACACCTCATGGAGAAATCCAAGAAGCTTAAGAAATAACCACAAGTCTCAAAAATTTAATAGTTTCATAAGAAAACAAATAATAGCCAGAAAGTAATTATAACAAAATAAGATTATCAAAGGGATGTCAAGTTCAGAGAAGAAACTGATTAGAGGCTAATTTGGAACCTGAAGAGGGAAGAGAATGAAAAAGCTTACATCATCAAAACTTCAAATCCTGTAGAATATATTTGCAACAGACAGAAATACATGGAGAGGTTATTCAAAATGGAGAGAAAAACAGAAACCAAGGACTACATATTTAAATAGTCAAAAAATAGTAGGCAGTTTTCCAAGTAAGATCAATTGAATGCAAAACCTCCAAACATATAGAAACAGACACAAGTATTAGTGGATATTAAATATATAACAGAGCTCAAAAGCAAAAAGGGAAATCTCTACCTAGAAGAAACATAACAAACATCAGGAACAGGTATGTTTAAAGGTCTCAAAGTCTAAGGTTTTCACGGCCATCCAAGGCCAGAATCTGGCCCAGGAAAATGTGTGCACAGTAGAAATCAGAACTGGATTCCCTGTGCAAAATGGGAAGAATCCCAGAAAACACTGCACAAATGGTGCAGGAAACACCTGCACACCTGAGGTAGCTGTTGGGAATGAGCCAACAGCCCTCCCCTACAGGTAAAAAAGCTTTGTAGGGAAGTTAGAGTCCTAAGACTGAGCTCTACGTGGGAGTGGAAGCTGCCACATGCACTCATTACCAATGCACTCTGAGGCTGAAAAACTAACACAAAAAGTAATTCAGTCAGTGAGTCTTGAAGGTACTGATACATGCAGCAGTGGGAATCACCCCAGGGTAGTTATCTGGATCTCCACAAGAGACCATTCCCTCTGAAGAAATAACACAACCTAAAGCAAAATAGGATACGCAATACGAAAAGCAGGACATGAAAAGCTAGCAATAACAAGACAATATGAAAGGCAGTTCAGAACAAGTATGTTTACAGTGTTTGAAATACGAAAGAACTTGCATCTGTAAAATAAAAAACAGAAAGGTATTAAACAAGTTCGAGAATCAAAGAAAAGTACGATCATTAATTGTTTTGATTTCAGGACGCTGATGATGCAGAACACAAGTCATACTTGAAGATCAATTAGAAGAACTGACATCTCTAGCATGCTGAAGGAAGATAAAGAAATTGGAGGATGTATCTCATATTGTAGACTCACATAAGCTTTCATTTGTGAACAAAGTTTCATACCACAAACCAAGCAAACAAAGACACATTTGCCTCTACATCTATAATGCACAGGGCTCTTATCATTTTTTGTTCAGATTACTGCAATCTTCTTCCTACTGGTCTGCCTACCTCACCTTCACTCATTATACCCACCCTCCACAGGGCTCCCACAGTGGTCATTCCCAAACACAAATCCAATCCTGATGTTTGCTTCTATGGGGCAGTTATTGAGCTCCTATCACCTTTAGTATAAAGTTAAACCTTCTAGGGTGGCACCAAGATAACACCTTATAATTGACCTCTATTTACGTCTCTCCCACTCCATTTTCAGGATGTCTGTATTGGTTCCATGTGCATCTGCCGTAACAAATGACTTCCACTTACTGTGTCCTGAGGTTGAGAATGCCCTCAGCTTAGCTAATTCAGTGTTTCAGATGCAGCTTCACTCTCACCTCCTCTTAAAAGTCTCCCCAATCTCCACTAGTCAGGTTCTCCTCCGAGGCTGCCATAGCAATGAAATGCGCACTCCGCTGACATAACCCCACTACTGTAGCAACAAATGCTTTGGTTGTCTTCCCACCGGACTGTGAGCAAGTGCCTTGGGGAAGTGGACTGGCTCATTAACCCAGTTCCCTCAGACACCGGCCTGTTCTCGCCCCGCAAACTCGTTGACGAGTACATGAATGCATGTCTCCCTTTCTGGAGATGGTTAAAAATGAAAAGCAAGAGATTGTTATCTGTTCGATTCATTCGATAAGGTTTGGTCAATGAATATAGATTGTCTTTCTCATTTTTTCACATCTTTAGACTTTTACAGCCCTTATAAATGTAAGATTTAAAAGTAACATTTCAGAATATTAGAAAAGACTTTGACTCCTTAAAATATAAATAAAAATATAAAATGTGGAAAAGATAGAAAACAAGAATTTGGATAGGAGGCTATTCTTTCACAGAAAGTATCCCTGCTGTCTTCCTGTTCCAGATGTCTTAAAGCATTACTTTTTTTTAAAGTAGCCAATGGATTTGTTAACAGCACCCATCTTCTATAAGACAAACTCCTTAGCTTGGTGTCCAAAGCTCCCGTTCTAACCTCACATGACTTCTTCAACCACATTACTCACTAACTCTTGATTCAAATTTTTGTTTGGTTCACTTGGATCTTTCCTCTCATATTCCTATTTATTCTACTTGACTCTCAGTGGGTACTTGCAGTCTGAGAACTTATATCTTCTAATTCCTGGAAAATTCTCTATTACTGTACGTTAGAATATTGTCTTACCACATTTTGTTCACTTTTTGGGGGATTTTTGTAAGCCCGTTGGAGGTGGGGGAAGATGTGAGCTACTCTGCCTCCTCTTTCCCTTGTATTGTGCAGCCCCTCCTAAGGTCTCTCTGAGAAACACAATTTGAAAACTGCCACACGAAAAAGATGTTTAAGAAGTAGGATCAGAGTTTCCACCCACCTTATTTAATTAATTCTTCTAGTGCCCAATAACTGGTAGTGTTGAGTTGTTCTTCACTATCTAAAGTAAATCTCTGCAAGAGTTCATAAGAGGCCTTGCTTTGTTTCTTTAGGCATCAAATAAATATTGCACTCAATAAATCTCTCAGTGTGTCTCTAGACTTTGCAACCGTATATCAAAACCCAGTTAATTATAGTCTTGGGTCAGCAGACATTCTGATCCTCTATTTCCTGAATCAATCTGGGTCTGATGACTTTGGATCCAGTGCATAAACAATTCAACTTTTTTCTATCTCACCTATTCTCATTCTACATCATCTCCTTTAGGGGAATCATCTACCTGCATATTTTTAATCTGTAGCGGTAATTGCATAACTGTACAAATATCAATAGCTAGCCCTGACTCTGCTTTGCGCTCCAGGCTTACAGTTATTAATGGACATATTTAATTAGGTTATACAGGCACCAGCACTGGACAAAATGAACCTTACCACTCTCTACCCCAAACCCACACCTCTTCCAGTTTGAGTCTCTAAGCTGAGTACATTGGCACCACTTAATACATGCCCAGTAATTATCCCTTTGTGCTCCCCACCAAATTACCTTGGTCATTTGTTTTTTTCCACCACTTTAAGAACACTCAAGGCTGGCTGCCTCCTCTCTAGCTGCTTTCTTCTAGTTACCTGAACTTGCTGTGACAGAGACTGTGATGCTCAGCAAGCATTCCATCTGTTTTCTCCTATTTCCCAGTTTCCTTTGAGTAGGCAGAGCCATTTAATTGGTTGTGACTGTAGAAAGAAATAGCATGTATGACTTTCATGCCCGTGCAAAATAAAGCCAGCGAATAGCCCTGTAGTTGCCTCTTGCCCCGCTGTGGTGACAAAGTAAGTCATGTGTTCAAGATGATGCAGCCAAAACATGGTGGAGCCTGAGTCCCTGAGTGATGCAGAATAGATTCCCTGATGTCCTGTGTAGGGCACACAGAAAGAGTGGGAAATATCCTTCAGCAGCACTAAGCCACTGAGCATTAAGCATTGGTTGTTACCACATCAGAACCTATCTTATGCTGACTACCACTTACATATTGGTCTCATCTTCAGGACAGACCTGCTTCAATCCTCTACAAAATCTTTGAAGTGATCTTTCTAAAGTGAATGTATTATCATGTCATAAACACATCACTCCTATGTCCTGCAGAAAACTCTTCAGTGGCCTTTACTATCACCTACACCATGTATTCTAAAGTCCCTGGCACAGTCTATGGAAAGCTCTGTCTGCCACAACTTGCCTTATGGTTTCAACTCCCAATGGCCCTGAATAATCTCACTGAGCTCAGTTGCCTGCATATCCTAAAATAAATGTGTTCATGTACTTCCAGGCCTTGAAGAGTGCTGCTGACTACATATAACATACTCCTTATCCGCACCCTAGTCTGCCTACTTAGCAAACACTCCTATCCCTTACTCAGAACTCATCTCAGACACATTTTCTCCGGGATGCCACTTCTGACTCCAAGAGGCAGAGGTAAGCCCACAACATTCTGTACTGAGTTCCAAAACACATCACACGGAAGCAGGGTTCTGTTTTTCTTTTTTGTTCCCTTTGTTCCCTATCCCCTGTCTTTGGCCTATTCCATCTCACCACTAATTCCCAGTTACTCAAAATTCCTTATAACGAATGCCAGAAAAACAACCAACCAAAAAATAAATTAAACACAAAAATCAACCCTAAAGCTTTTCTGAGTTTACAAAATAATATAACAGGTTGCTTTCCTTTCTTTCCAACTTAATTTATTGAAAACAGAGAATGAAGATATCACAGTCACTCTACATACATTTAGATGTTTAGTACATTTCTTTTTAATCATGGGCATAATTATATAGAAGAAAAGGACCTGAGGAAAAAAAAGGAATTCAGTGAATGTCTAATTTTACCTATCTGACTATATTTGGCTACTCATGTGCTGGCAAAGTCCAGGCAATTGCCATTACCTGCATCTAAAATAAACTGATTTATAGCTTTCACAACAGTATTTTTGGCTTGGTAATGTAGATATTTGCTTTTTAAAAACTATAATGTTTTCTATTCTCTTAGTCATTGTGATTGTTTTTAGTGAAGGAATTAGTTTGAAAATATTTACATTAATTCTATCCTTTTTGATCCATCTTAAAAATGTTTTATGCTTTTTAATGAATACAAATAAAAACTTTGTCTTGGGAACACTATAAGAAATTGATTTTGCCTTATTTCTGACCACCAGTTATAGGAACTGTATCCAAGAAATTAACTTTTCTGCTTTAATTTTCTGACCAGGCACTTCAAAAGATTTCTTATTTAGGGACCCATAAAGTCACAGGCTTTTAGCTGCAAAGTGAGAAAGTCTGAAACTAAGGATTGTAATGGCTTAAAAAATGACTAAAGACTCAAAGAGCTGTGATGAAAATTCTTTGCTGTTTTACTCCAAAGAAACTGCATAAAAGTTTGTAAAACTGCAGAAAGAGGGAAAAGACCTATTTAGAAATTAAAATCAGGTGATATATATTAATCAGTCAAGAAATCAACTGACAAAGTAGTAGAACTAGTTAAAATTAATATCAGAATGTATGCAAAATTCTAAATTTAATGTAATTTTTCCCTCTATGGTGATGAGGCAAAGTTGGGGCTAGACTCAAATGTTCAACTCTCCTTACGTCTCACTTCTACAGTTGGACATTTGTTCATCTACTTATTTTTCCAGCTATGCATTCCTTCTTGAAGAGGCCATTTATGGACCAATTCTATTGTGCACAACATTGTGGCAGTTTCCTTAGCTTAAATGATACTTGACCTAGTTCCTGATTAAAAAGTAGAGGAGTTCTTAAAACATGAACACATCAAGTCTTAAATTCTCAAATACTTCCACAAAGATCAGGCAGGAGACATGCCAGGGAAAGGGCCAGGTGACGCATTATTCTGTTCGCTAGCTCTCTCTGGTGCTCCTCCTCCGCCTCTCATCCATTTCACTGCAGCTTCCAAACCTTCTCATTAGCTTGGACTGCTTTGGCAAGGATTTGACTTGGCAGCATAACGTCTAGCCTTCTTCTGCCCTTGAAATGTAATATGGTACTCTGTAGCCATAATACGTAACCGCCTTTCATGACCCATATGAAATACACGCGTACAAATGTAAAAACGTTGGCAGGAGACGGAAGGGAAGGGGAGTGGATATGGAGGAGAGCATGTCCACATCTCCCATTCTAAAGCCCAGCACATGAAAGGCTCCGGGCAGGTCGGTGCCAGCTGGCCAGCAGTGTCCAACATGGCGGAAACAGGCCACTCCACAGGTCCGCATCCTCTTGACTCCCACAGCTCATCATGCAGTCGCCTCACTTGGCCTACCTCACTCTCTGTTTTCCTCACTTCAGTGCAGAGGAAACCGACACTCAAAATGTTTTCTGTGTATCACATTAACTTTATTTCAGCCTGATTTACAATTTTCTTTCACGGAGGAAAATGAACTGTGGTTTGGTACTCTGGTTTGTCTCCATTATCTCTGTCCTCCGCCGGCTCGCTTAACCCCAGGAAGGTTCATGGTTAGGTGTATCTGTACTGCTTCATGTTATTCTGTACCATGTCACCTTTGCTTCCCTTTTGAATCAGGTTCTGTTGGTTTGACTTCAAATTATGAAATGGGTCGCTCCCCAGATAACATGACATCATGCATTTTCAATGGCTGTGACACGGAAATTAAATGCTTTTAAACTCTTCTGAAACAGTAGTAAGATGGATCTGTTACCACACTGATTCCATTTCTGGTAGAATACACGTATTTAATTTTGAAATGTATAACAGCATGTCAGTCAATGGCAGACTTCCAGCTGGCACTTGCAGAAACCACCTTCTTGGGGGAAAAAGTATGGACACAGATGCTCCTGTCAACCAGATTATCCTTTTGTTGTATATGACATACAGTGGCTCCTGCAGGACACAACCACCCTTTTCCTTTCTATAATGCCAATATCAGGCTCAGCATCTAGAGTCTAGTGGGTGCCCAATAAATGTCAACTTACAAAATGAAATCAATGTTGACTGAAAAGTGAATAAATAAAGGATGAAAAAAATAAACTTGAATACTTGCTGTGGGTGGTAGAAATGATGAAGAATCTCTTTTTTCATCTTCTCAAGGTAAACACCTCAATATAATAAAAGGGTTTTTCTCTTCAAAAAACAAAGACACACAGTTGAATAGTTTCCATCCCTCTAAACTTTTTGGATGAAGTGTCCTTTGGCTACTACTCTGACCTAATTCCCTACTGCTCCCACCCCAACCCACAATTGGTTCCAGACCCCTAGCCCCTGCAAACGTGCCAAGAACACGGACAATCCAGTGCCTTTGTTCTTCCTGTTCTCCTGTCTGGGACGCCCTTCCTTCCTATATCCCCCTGGCACGTTTCCTAACTTCATTCTGGTCTCTGGTCAAGTGCAGCCTCAGAGAGGTCGTCCCTAATCACCTTACTGCAAAAGTACAACTTTCTGATCACTTTCTCTCCAAAACTTACTGGCATGTGACATCATATATATTAACTCATTTTCTGTTTCTCCCACTAAAATAGAAACTCCTTGAGAACAACAGCTTGTGTATTTTGCTCACTGTATGTCCTCAGGGTCTAGAACAGTGCCTGTCATTAAATGTTTGGTGGATGAATAAGTAAATTTAGGGCTTTTCAGTTAGCAAAATGTTTAATAAAGAGGTAGCACCTATGGTAGAAAGAAGACTAGTTTGGGGTGAAAAGATTTCAGATCTACCATTTACTAGTCAAGACCTTGAACAAGTTATTTAACTTTACTGGGTCCCAGATTTCCTCTCAATAAAAAAGATGTACAGGTTTACCTGCTGAGAGAACATAAGAGAATAGCAGTTTCAGGAAAGATAGAGACAGAAATGGACATGTTTTTCACAGCATGAAGTTGTGCCTATGCTGGATTTAAGGAACACTAGTTAGGAGTGGAGTGCAGTTTCTAAAACTCTTATCTCTCTATTGTTTTGAATCTTATTTCTCAGTTTTCTTCATAGAAATTAATTATTATAGCAAATTAATTCAATTTAACAACCACATTTTAATTTTACTTTCTTTTTAAAAATTGTCATTGTATTTTTTAAAATATTTTATCTATTATTTTTAGAGAGAGGGGAAGGGAGAGAGGGAGAGAGGTATCAATGTATGGTTGCCTTTCACCTGCCTCCAGCTACGGACCTGGCTGGAGACCTGGTTTGCAACCTGGTTATGTGCCCTGGCTGGGAATCAAACCAGTGACCTTTGGGTTCTCAGGCTGGCGCCTTATCCTTTGAACCACCAGCCAGGGCTGTCATTGTATTTTTCCCATTACCATTTAGTTCCCTATATCACTCATCCTTCCTGCAATCAACACACTGTTGTCCACGACCATGAGTCCTTTGTCCTTTTCGCCCAATCCCTCCACCCCCAACAGCAATAGGGTGAAAAAAATGTTTCACTCATTCCTGCATTTTATTAAAGAAAAGTTATTTTACTCCCAACTTACACCAAGTCCCTATTTTCATCATGTTCTTGCTTTCAGCCCTTGGCAGGGGAACCCCAGTAGCTTCTTGGAGCTGGGGAAATACTGAATTTCACTGGCTGGTGAGGGATGATGTAAGATAGAAGTCCCAACACAAATGCTAGGCAGCAAGAAGGGAGCCATATTCCTGTCTTCCAGGCTTGGACTCTGAATACATTTTCACATATAATCCTTAACATACTAAACAAAGTGATTCTGAAATACCATTCGAATAAACTGAGTTCAACAAGTAACCCAGGTTGCTTATAAGCAAGCACCTGAAACACGCGACATTTCTAAATTGGGAACCATCAGTGATTTTTACCATTGTAAATGTGTGTGAGATACATACTCCTAAGATTAATTGTTCAGTCTCAGTTACAAAAGCCTAACAGTTTTCAGAGGGAGGTACAGAAAACCTTGGAGGTCTCTGACAACTTTTCAGACTTCATGGAGGTCCATGAAGTCAAAAACATTTTCATAATAATGCTAAGACATTATCTACCTTTTCCACTCTCATTCTTTCACAAGTGTAGAGTGGAGTTTTCCAGAGGTCTAATGATGTATGATATCACCCCAGATTGAATGGAGAAACAGATGAGAATTTAACTGTTTACTTTAAAACTAGGCATTAAAGATATTTGTAAAATAATGCCAAACAATGCCTCTCTTTGGAAATTATAAGTATTTTCCATGAAATATATGTTATTTACATTAACATGAAATGGGTTTATAGTTATTTTCAAATAAATAATAAGTACATATTTTTTAAATTTCTTGGTTTTAACTTCTAACTAATAAATACTGAAAAATATTACTCACATAAATAAAAGATCTTTGAGGTCCTCAGTAATTTTCAAAAGTGTAACAGGCCTCTGAGATCAAAAGGTTGAGGGCAGCTGTAATAAATGAACCAATAGAAAGTACACTCACGTAAAATTTGTAATACCTGGATATTGCTCAATTATGCTATCAAACCTAAACTCTCTATATTTTTACACATAAAAGTTTCTGTGGCAATTCTCAGAAAGTCTTCTTTATTAAAAGGGGCATTTTACATGACTACATTGATTTTAAAGTGTGTTTATGAGAAAGCATTGATTTTCTATGGAATGCTGTTATCTTTAACATACCTGTATTCATCAACAAAAATAGCACTTTCATAGATGAAGAGATTAGGCCTTTTAGCACTATGAGCTAAAGAAGGCATTGGCAAATTTTTTGTGTAAATGACAAAGTTGTAAATATTTTCATCTTTGCAGGCCATGTGACCTCTGTCCCAACTGCTCAGCTCCACCACTGTAGCATGAAAGCTGCCATAAGTATTACAAATGAGCATGGCTGGGTTCCAGCAAACCTCTACTTAGGAATACACATGTCGTGAATTACTATTCCTTTTGGTTTTTAACTACTTATAAAATATAGTATCTAAAAACTATTCTTAGCTTATGGGTAGTTAAAAACAGGTGGTGTGTTGAATTTACTGTACAGCTTATAGTTTGGCAACCCCTGTTCTAAAGTATATTCCTCTGAACTAGAATCCTTTGAGACAAAGGGTTCCATGATTTAATCAGAGAGACGGTAATTTGTGCTTTTGATTTTGCCATTATATTGCTAATTTTGTATGACTTTCAGGATGTTTTCCAAACTTGAACCTATAAACAAAATACCTGGGATCTTGTTAAGACGTAGATCCTGATTCAGTAAATCTGATTGACACCAAAAAGTTGCATTTCTGACAAACTCTAGGTAATGCTGGCAATCCCTGGGTTTGGCGTTCAAGAAAGGACTTCTTTCATTGCACAAATTCAGTGAGATTCAATGACTACTGAAGAGAAGAATATGTAAGTTCACAAATCCTCAGGTAATTCAAATGCATACTCAAATCTGAGAAGCACTGGTTGAGGGCCAATTTCCATGACACATATTCCCAGTGCACTGGAATGATAGCCCAAGTGTACTAAATAATCTCTGTCAATAGTGAAACACAGTCTGAGTGTCTCTGAATAAGGGAAAGAGAAGAATATTCTCCCCTCTAAGACCCTGTTAAGGGAAGTCAAAAGTAACTTATGAAATAACTCTGGCCTAAAATCTACTAATGAATCCACATTCATATCCAGGAGCAAGAGCTCAGAGGTCAGTTGTAAAAACTTTTGATATCGAGAAATGGCAAAAAGAACTACAAGTCAGAGCCACAAAATATCATTTCAAGAATGTAAGAGCTTTGCTGAAAATATTGCCATTAATGAAAACTGGCAAGAACACAAGTAGTAAGTAATCAATAAAGCCACCCCCTACACCTGCAGCACATCATGTGGGGAGCTGACATGAGGTGGTAATCAAAATCTTAGGGCTCTCTCCCCCCAATAAAAATCAAAGAAGGTCACATACCCTGAAACGCTTACAGTTATAGAAGGCACATGTATGTAAGATAGAAACCATCTGAGGTTAGTTGATAAATATTTGTTGACTGCTATCAAGACTATTAGACTTATCTTCTTTTTTTAAAAAAGATTTTATTTATTATTTTCAGAGAGAGGGAAAGGGAGAAAGACAAAGAGGGAGAGAGACATTAATGTATGGTTGCCTTTTACCTGCCTCTAGCTAAGGACCTGGCTGGAGACCTGGCTTGCAACCTGGTTATGTGCCCTGGCTGGGTATTGAACCAGCGACCTTTGGGTTCACAGGTCGGTGCCTTATCCACTGTGCTACCAGCCAGGGAAGTAGGCTTACGTTCTGAATAAAAGAGTTGTTATCTATGTGACTGTTGTCCTCATAACCATAAGTTATTCAGAAGTGTGTTGACTAATTTCCAAATATTGGATATTTGCTAGTTAATTTCTATTACTGGTTTTTAATTTAATACAGTTTGGTCAGAAAAAATACCCTGTATGTCTTCTTTATATTTATTGAGACTTGTATTATGGTCCAGCATATGATGATTTCAATGAATGTTTCTCATGTACTTCAAAGAATTTGTATCTGCATTTGTTGATTAGGTCAAGTTGGTTGACAGTGTTTTGCTATACTAGTGCCTGACAAGCGATGTCAACATTAACAACTTATTATTCAGGTTTGTCCAGAGAAATAATGAGTTATTGTAAAGATCTGGCTCATGGAATTATAGGGACTGGCAAGTCAGAATGGTAAGGCAAGCCAACAGGCTGAAACTCCGGTATGATTAATGTTGTCTTGAGGCAGAATTCTTCTCTGGAAAACATGTTTTTGTTTTTAAGGTCTTCAACCATTGCATAATGTCCAACCCACATTATCAGGAGTGACCTCCCTTACTTAAAGTTAACTGATTATAGATGTTAACTACATCTACAAATTACCTTCACAACACTTCAGTTAGTTTTTGATTAAATAAGTGATACAGCAGCCTGGCTGAGATTATATATAAAACTAACTCACATCAACTGTAAATGGATATTTGTCTACTTCTCTCTTTGTCCTATTAAGTTTTACTTCATGCATTTAAAAAGTCTGTCATTAGGTAAATGCACACTTGAGACTGACGGTTTTGTCTTTTCAATACATTGATCTTTCTATCATCAGAAAACGCCTTTTATCTCTGACAATACTTCTTGTCTTGAAGTCTCCTTTGTCTGATATTTACGTAACACCACCAGCTTTAAAAAGCTTAGTTTTCTTCATGGAATATTTTTCCCATCCTTTTCTTTCAATTGGTGTCTTCCTATTTACAAGTACCTTTTCTAAAGAATATACAGATGGGTTTTTCTTTATATACAGTCAATTTCTTCCTTCAGTGGGGATATTTAATACATTTATATTTATTTAAATTACTAATATGGTTGGATTTAATCTTTTTGTTTACTACATGTGACCTTTATTCCATTCTTCTTTTCCTGACTTACATTTGAAGAATCAAGTGATTTTAGTATTCAATTTATTCCCATCTATTGATACTTTTGATATGCTGGTTCTTTTTTTACAGATGGCTCAGTTTAAAAATAATATCTTTAAATTTTTACAATTTACCTTTAAATAATATGCTACTTCACAAACAATGTAAGAAGCTTATTACTATGAGGTTAACTGTAACATTTACCCCCTTTTGTGGCTGTTATGCTCCAATTTTACTTGTATATATGTGATAAGCCCAACACATTGATATTATTTTGTTATTTATTTATTATTATTTTATCAATGTGTTGGGCTTATTATTATATTTGGTCAATATACTTTAAAAAATTAAAATATACAGGTATGCATATATTAAAAACAAATTCACTTTCCCAAGTCAGGGCACATAACCAGGTTGCAAGCCAGGTCTCCAGCCAGGTTTCCAGCAGGTTTCCAGCCAGGTCTCCAGCCGGGTGTCCAACCAGATCCGTAGCTGGAGGCAGGTAAAAAGCAACCAACCATACATTGATGTTTCTCTCCCTTTCTTCCTCTCTTCCTGCCTTTCTCTCCAAAAATGATAAATAGAATCTAAAAAAAAAACAAACAAACAAAAAATAAAAATTCACTTACACAGTCTTTAGTATTAGTCAAATATTTGTCTTTTCTGGTGCTCTTCATTACTTTCTGCACAGCTAAGTTTCCATCTAGGATCCTTTTCTTCAGCCTAGAAACTTTTCTCTCCCAATTTATGTAACACAAATTTACTGAAGGTTAATGTTCTCAGCTTTTGTCTATTGGAAAATGTTTTTGTTTATTTTTGCCTTCAATTTTTAGGATATTTTTGGTAGAAATATAATTTTAATTTTCTGGTTTTTTCCAGTACTTTTTTTTTTTTTTTTTTAAGATTTTATTTATTATTTCCAGAGAGAGAGGAAGGGAGAGAGGCAGAGAGGGAGAGAAACATCAATGTATGGTTGCCTTTCATCTGCCCCCAGCTACAGATCTGGCTGGAGACCTGGCTTCCAACCTGGTAATGTGCCCTGGCTGGGGAACTGAACCAGTGACCTTTCGGTTCGCAGGCCAGCACCTTATCCACTGTGCCATGGGCCAGAGCTTACTTTTAGTACTTTAAAGACTTTATATGACAGTCTTCTGGCCTATGAAGTTGGCCATCATTCATTGTTTCCCTCTTAATGTATCTTTTTTCCTCCTGGTTACTTTTGAAATTTGTTCTTCATTTTTGGTTCCCTATTGTGCAAGTATGATGTACTTAGAAGTGGTTTCCTTCATATTTGTCCTGTTGGGGTTTGCATGAGTAGTAGGTAGAATTCTTCTAGGAAATGCATTGCACAAAATTAAATATATTAAATGAAAAGGACAAAGCCAGCACCGTTTGCTATTGTGGCACCATCTGTCTAGTAGGCCTATATATGACCTTGTTAAACATGATTGCCATTTCACTCTTCTGAGTTTACATCCTCAAGACTGCAAATTGTTGGAAAGCAAGAACAGAATATGACTGACCTCTTCCTATAACCACCAGCAGAAGATAACATTGGAACAAACTGCAGCCTTGTGTCACAATGCAGAACAGCCCAGGGGTCACACAATAGTAATCCCCCAACCCTTTTTTAATCCAATTATAATCCAATAAAAGATCAAAGCCCTTACCCCTCAATGCTGGTACATGTCTCCACTCCATGCCCCTCTCCTTTCTCTGAGAGTGAATACTACCTTTATTACTCTCTACACTTTCTTCTCTTTGTGAATTCTTTCACAGCCTGTGTCACTGGCACCCTAACATTAAACAGAAGGTAGAGTAGGAAGTTTTCTGGTCCAGACAATCTGTAAATCTAAGCTTATTTTACTAGAGGGTAAAAGACTCTTTTGCTCAAGAAGCCTGAGACTCCCCCAGGCTTATTTAATCATGGTGGCTAGTAAACTTCTGGAAAACAAATTGCCATTTTGGAAAATGCCAAACTGTAAAATTGTGTTCTTTCTTATATGACCCACCCAGAAATGTGAGGTCAGACAAGTAATTTATATAAATAATTTGCACAACTCACATCCTTTGGAGGAGTTTGCTTGGGTTGTCATATGTTCATCCCTTGGAGCTGGTAAATATAAAACAGAAAATTTCCCATAACCCTATTAGGTTGTTCCAGTCAAAACAACTGGTATAGTCATGTCCATGCAACCAGCAGGAGTTGGCTACCAGCAGTGGTCAGTCATAGCAGGGCATCAGTCTAGATCTGCAGTGTATGGAAAGAGGGGACTCAAAAAGGATAGAAAAGACCTTAAAAGGCATAGTTGTATATCCTTTTCCATGTCTGACTTTGGATTCCTCTCTGATAAACACCAAATATTTATCAGAGACCAAATTACATTTGGTTTTCAAAAATGTAATGAGGAAAAACTCATAGACTGCAACAGAAGTATAATTTTTACTCATAGTACTTTTAATAACTATTAATCAAATCTTAACAACTTCTCTTTTGAGATCACTAGTCAAGTTAAGTGATTTCAAGCTGAAATAACAGTATTAATTTTTCCAGAACTGCTAATTAATTTTTTTAAATCTTGACATGGATCCAGTCCAGTAAGGACTGAAGCCAAAGTGAACATCCTGTGTGAACTTGAGATGAACAGTTCATTTGCATCTGGATGTTCTTATTTTTTCTCATTATAATTTTATTTTTTAAATATATATTATTTTATTTTATTGTTGTTCAATTACGGTTGTCCCAATTTTTCCCCATTACTCTCTCCTGTCCCACCAGACCCCTGCTCCCACACGGGCTCTTTATATTTGTTCCTTGACTAGACCTTTCCCTTTCTTTCCCCATTATTTCACCCCTTCTGGTCACTGTCAGTTTGTTCCTTATTTCCATGTTTCTAGTTCTATTTTGCTTGTCGTTTGTTTTGTTCATTAAGTTCCACTTATAGGTGAGATCATATGGTATTTGTCTCTTGCCACCTGGCTTATGCAGCAATATTTTTGCTGATATATCTTCTAGAGCAAGGGATATAAAGGAAAGAAAAAACAAATGGAACTACATCAAATTAAAAAGGTTCTACATGGCGAAAGAAAACATCAGCAAAATGAAAAGGGAACCAACCATATGGGAAAATATATTTGCCAATGATACCTCTCAATAAGGGTTTGATCTTCAAAATACATAAAGAATTCCTATGACTTAAGACCAGGAATACAAACAATCCAATTAAAAAATGGGCAAAGGAACCAAATAAATACTTCTCCAAGGAGGACATACAGAGAGCCTATATGAAAGGATGTTCAGTATCACTAGCCATCAGAGAGATGAAAATTAAAATCACAATGAGATATCACCTCATGCCTGTCAGAATAGCCATCATTAACAAATCAACAAACAACAAATGCTGATGAGGATGTGGGGAAAAGGGTACCCTGGTGCATTGCTGGTGGGAATGCAGACTGGTGCAGCCACTGTGGAAAACAGTATGGAATTTCCTTAAAAAACTAAAAATGGAAGTGCCTTTTATCCAGTGATCCCACTGCTGGGATTATACCCTAAGAATCCTGAAACACCAATTCAGGAGAATTTATGAACCCCAATGTTTGTAGCAGCGCTATTTACAGTAGCCAAGTGCTGGAAACAGCCTAAGTGCCCTTTAGTGGATGAATGGATCAAAAAACTGTGGTACATTTATACAAAGGAATACTATGTAGCAGAAAGAAAGAAGGAACTCCTACTTTTTAAGATGGTATGGATGGAAATGGAGAGTATTATGCTAAGTGAAATACATCTGTATGTTTGAATTGAATTGGAATAGTGTATTCTTGTACCCCAGGAGAAAAGAGCTAAGTTCATGTCTATACTGGTTTGTATACAAACATACATATGTATGTATGTGTATGTCTATATCTACATATGTCTATATCTATATATGTCTATATATATTTTTGGCATATAAATTTATTAAAATTATGTATTTATATATTTTTCTTTATAGGAAATACTAATTTCAAAATGCCACTTCGTAAATAATAGTAAGAAGAATAAAACTATAAAAAACTATAAAATGATCCATTTTTTCCTAAATCCCTTCTACATTTTAAAACTATGCCCTATAATAATTAATGAGCACCAAAATCTCAACATACTCAACAGCTGCAATGCTAATTTCAAATCAAAATTCACATTTGCTCTTAAAAATAAATGAGATGATTTTATCCCAATAAATCCATGCCACTGATCATGATTAGTATAACTAAATTTCATATTGCTTGTTATTTTGCTATGTATAGAAACTATATTTTATCACATAAAACTTACAACACACATAAGATGGTAGGGTTGGCATCATTTTTTAATAAGTATTTCAAATATTAAGAATTTTGCTTTCTGTACAAAATTAATTTAAAAAATAAAATGGAAATTTGGGTTTATATAATTATTATGGTAATTCTATTCAAAGTTCACAGCTGTAGCAAGAAAGAAGCAAAGTAAGGAATTAAGCATTTATTCATTTCCTTACTTATCCCAATTGTTGTTTTTTTTTAATTATGTTTTAATGCTGGTGATGAGGTGGTAAATAGCATAGTTACCATTATGTGCCTTGCAGGAGCTATAAGAGTTGCTTCAGGAATAGGTGATGCCCAACAAATTGTGCAATTAGTAGTTTACTTAGAATTGTGATAAGTGGAAATAGGCAGAAATACACAGTACACAGTACTAAGAAACTTTCAGCTTCTCAGGGGAAATGACATTTCAACCCAGATCTCAAGGATAAGTAAGAGGGAGATGAAAGGAGTGGAAGGTACATAGACAACAGTGCAGAGATTACAAGGAACCTCCTAGGATGTGGGATACAGGTCTGCATGGATGGAACGCAATGAGCAAAAGGCAAATGTCAGAGGTGAGGCTCATGAGGCTATCAAGGGCCAGATCACACACATCACTGTCTTGTGAGGGATTCTGGCCTTCATTGTGAGAGCAATGCATTTGCAGTTATCAAGGAACCTCAAGCAGGGAGAAGCATAATGTGACTTTGCATTTTAAAAACCATCCAGGAGCAATATAGTGGGAGACACATGGGGATGGCTAATAGTAGATCAGGGAGACTACTTAAGAGTCTTTTCTAGAATTTCAGTCCCAAAACAGGAGTGGTGGGGATAAATAATGATGTTTGGGAAGGAGAACCAACAGGAATTGGAGACTGATAAAAGAGGGTGGTGAGGAGACTGGGTGAAGAATGATACCCAGGTGTCAGGTGAGTGTCGTTAGTAGAAGTTGGTGTACCGGCTGAGGTGGGCAATGCTACAGGTGGCTCACAATGTGCTTTTATTTATTTATTTTTTGAGTGGTTGGGGAAGAGGAGACAAAAACAGAAATTTAGGTTTGGCAGAACAAGTTTGATGTACCTATGAAACATTCTAGTGGAGAAAGTGAGTAAGCAAATTTATATTCCCAGAAATAAGAGGAGACATATATTTGAAAGACGTGAAGCCAGATTAGGTGAAATTGTCTCTGCAGGGATTCTCAGTAGAACTTCTGTGGAGTCATAGGGCCTATGAGGCATCATTAGAGCTCCTATTTGAAAGAATGATTGAAAAAATATTGTAACAGCAGTTTTTGTACTTCATGTGTGTGGAGAGCGGGACCAATAAAATGGCATAAAGTATATAAAACAAAGTGGAGTCACTCATGTCAGCCACGATGGCTATCTGTCAGCCATGACACTTTGGCTTAAGAGGGAAACTACCTAAGTCACTTTAGACATACCTAGCAAGGAGACACACCTAAGACATCTGCACATGTGATCAGATTAGCCATGTCTACAGAGTGGGCCACTCATAGATACGCTCCTGGGGAAATTCCACACTTGGCATCAGGGGTGCCAAGACATTTATCGAAAAGACCCAGAAGGGTGGAGTGCACCACTTTCCAGATACAATTGAGGCAGGCTCCAGCCCCCTGCTGAGACAGCTGATCTCCACACCCCAGAGCGCTGCTCCAGGCCACGCTGATCTCCCTTGGCATCGGCCACTGGAGGCTCTGCCCTGCCGGACTGAGGACTTCGCCTGCCCTGCTGCCCACCTGGCTTCAGAGATTCTTTCTTACAAGACGCTGACAACTCCTTTGCCCACTGTGCTATCTTCCAGACCTGCAGACTGAGACTCTGGGGCTCGGGTTCCTTATCTCCCACTGATTGCTCTGTATGTGTTATAATTTTCTGCGACTGTTAGAGTGAGCAGGATATTAATGTATGTTGATGTTCTATATTGAGTGAACCCGCGTTCAATAAAAGCTGAGGGAATAGCATAGTTACGGTATGTGACTCTTGTCTACTCCTTGGTGCTGGGCTGCTCAGTAGGCAGCTAGCCAAGCAGTTGCCCAGCTGACTTACAGAAAAGACTGTATCACAAACGTACACTTGTGACAGTGTGCTATACAACGTGATAGGCTGTGATTGAGCATTCCCATTAGCAATTTTGTTCAAGGATTTTTGGCCCCATACAGCAGTGGACAGTGGGGACAGTGTTGACCGGGATGAGTCCATTCCCATATTTGCCTGCCTGCTGGCAGGTTGGGAGGTGGGGGGCATTGCTTTGGCATCTCATGAGTGCAGTTGTCACACAAAGCAGCAGCAGGTGGGAGATGATGTTATCCACTTCCTCTCAAATTACCTTCCTTCCCTCCCTTCATTCACAGCCAACTGACTTATGGAAGTAAATAAGCTTTACTGATATAAAAGAAAATCAGAGGAAAATTTTCATGCTAAAGAAGACATTTAGACCCACCAACAATAATCTGTTCCCTGCCACTGCTATAGTAAATGCAAAAGTGGATGATGTGATTAAAAGTAAATTATATGGTAATAATGTTCACATTTCTTGAGATTTTTTTCAGTTAGTTATTGTGTGTTTCTGTTTCATATTTGTATTTGTATTTGTGTTTCACAAATATGTCTGGTATGGTGATTTCTGAAAATGAGGTATGAAGTGGAAAAGGCAGATTCTGGAGTTAGGCCTATGACTAGCTTTCATAAGGTTAATAAAGAGTGGGTATAATCTTCTGAGTCAATTCACTGTACCAGTGGAATAAGAGACCCAAGGAGGTTTACCTTTTACAACAAAAGCTACTTAATGAGTTTTATGTCCCACCTGTCACATCCATTGTGTACAGTCAGTCATTGGCAAACAACTAAAAAGGCGGCAATAACTCTAGCAGAATTGAAAAGACACTTACAAATTACAGTCATTTAACAAGGAAAGATGGCGATCATTTTAAAAAGAAATCTCAGGTGGGAATTAATAAAATGTGAGGGTGAGATTCTATAGGAGAAATTTAGAAACTTCCACTCTCCGCCAGTACATTACATTGACATATTAATGATATGTCATATAACATTCATTAAGAGGTTTTGCATAATAAACTGGAAAATAACAGCTTCTTTCTTCAGCTTAATAAACAAATTTCACCAATAATTATCATGTTATAGAATTTGTAAGATTTGTAGATGACAGTGAAACATAAGGTAATGTTTTCTACCACAAAATGCTGCTCAAAACCAGGAAAAAACAAGATGTGTTTGATGTTTATGTTCATATCTAAAACAGAAGTTCTATTTTGGAAAAATTACCTTGACATCATGTCGATGGTGCCCCATGAAAATCTGTATCCACACTGACATCACAGTACACTGTTTTCTTTCCAGAGTGCTATTGGTGTCAACAACCTTTGAATACAAAATGAAAACAAAATGCCTGAATGATACTGCAAAAATTGTTAAACAAAGACTAGTTCACTGAAGATAGTTTTAAGACAGTATGAAAATCTAGAAAAGTAGTGCCTACACCTTTTACGTACTGAAATCCAGTAGCTGAATAGAAAGACAGTTCTTTACTGAGTGTGTGAGCTAGAAAAGGATTATAACAGCACCTTCCAGATAATTAGTAGGCCAGATTTTGCTGAATGTTTTGAAGATGAAGATTGTCTGCAGAACTAGCCTACATTTCTTATCACATTATCCGGTTGAACAAATCTTCGTATGATCCAGGAACACTTTTTTACTTCAAGTGACAAGATTCCTGAATTTAAAATAAATCAAATCTTTAAAAAAAAGCATATTGTGAAGGAAAATTTTTAAATATTTCAACTGCTACTTGGGTTTGAAAGGGAACATGTCAAGCTATATTGAAAATCCTGTAAGAGAATTTCAGAGTAACATCCAAGTGCATTCAAGTGCATCCAAGAGTATGAGGTACTTTTCTGTGTATTTCTTTCTCAGCATGAGAACTAACTCTGAGCTGAAGTTTACGTATACATTCAGGATGAGAATCAGAGCTCTACCCTTCCACAGACTTCAGGATTTCTGTGGAAGCACAGTATTCTGCCACTTTCAGAAAAGCAGTGAATATCTTGCTATAGTTTCAGCTTTCTGTGTTTATAAGTGTTTCTTATTTAAACAACATCAGAAAAAGGACAGAAATGATCTGATTACAATTTTAAATGAAGTACATATATGCTTATGTCATATTTGATCCAGAATTGTATATCACTGCAGTAAAACTTAAGCACAAGTTTCACATTACACTATACATTTCATGCCTTCTTTTTCGATCAAACAATTTTTTATGCCAAACATAGGCCCATAAAAGAGATCTAGAAACCAAAATATTGGGATAATAATATTGTAACTGCTAGGCCTGTATTTGAGCCTAATCATGTCTCTCAGTAAGAAAATATTTCGTCAAAGTCATATAAAAGATTATGGCATATATATATTTATATAGCACCCTTCTGTTCCCCCAGCCCCCAGCCACTGTGCATTTAAACATGTTTCTCTTAGGGGAAGGGAAGAAGGTCATAAGTTCTGTGGTCTCCCTGAAATGGCCTGCCACTTCTCCTGGTGCTGTTGGACTCTTGTGAGGATAGGACAACATTCAGTTTTTGAAAAAGGAAGGAGCTTTTATTCCTGAGTGAGAAGCCATATAACATAAAGATTAAAGGCATGGGATAGGGATGCAGCATGGATATGCATTTTAGTATTTTTATTATATTGCTTTGGTTTATGATTTTAAAAGGTTTACTATTCAGTACCAATAAAGCTTTGTATTGTAGTAACAATTAAAAGCAATTTACAACTTTATTTAAATTGATCAAAGTCTATTATTAAAAATGTCAATCTCATTTTGAAACCAGTTATTTTATTATTATTTTTTAAAATATTTTATTTATTATTTCCAGAGAATGAGGAAGGGAGGAGGCAGAAAGGGAGAGAAACATCAATGTATGGTTGCGTTTCACCTGCCTCCAGCCACAGACCTGGCTGGAGACCTGGCTTGCAACTTGGTTATGTGCCCTGGCTGGGGAATCGAACCTGCAACCTTTGGGTTCGCAGGCCTGTGCCTTATCCACTGTGCTACCAGCCAGGGCTAAACCAGTTGTTTTATAGAAATTTTTCTGTTTGTCTTATGAGTTTTAAAAGTTTATGAAGATTGGCCCTGGCTGGTAGTACAGTGGATAAGGCACTGGCCTGCGAACCCAAAGGTCGCAGGTTCGATTCCCCAGCCAGGGCACATAACCAGGTTGCAAGCCAGGTCTCCAGTCAGGTCTGTGGCTGGAGGCAGGTGAAAGGCAACCATTCATTGATGTCTTTCTCCCTCTCTGCCTCTCTCCCTTCCCCTCTTTCTAAAAATAATAAAATAAAATCTTAAAAAAAAAAAGTTTATGAAGATGGATGTAATACAACAACAATAAAATTAAATTTAAAAATAAATAAATAAAACAAATCAATTTTTTAAAGTAAGCTAAGCTTAATCACCCTTTCTTTTTTTAATAAAGGTAAATTTAAGTAGTCATTTTTAGTCATAAGTAGGAGAAAAACTATACAATATACATCATATATCACACCTTGTTAGACTCTTATATAGTAGAAATTTGTGGTAAATCTTTTAGTTCTTGGATAAAGTTTAAAAAATCAAGTAGGAAACTTTAAAAAATAAAAAAGAAAGAAAGAAAAAACCGGTTTCCGTTATTGCATTCAAGATGATATCCTTAGTGAACTGGGGAACCACATGAAAGAAGTAGGCTGCTAAGCTGGCCAAAATAAACATGTCCATGGAAAACTATCAAAAGAGCAATAACATTATTATTGGTTTATTACCTCTATAACTTACTGGTCCTGTTAACATATCATTAGCTGTAGATATAATCATTTTTGTGTAGGAATTCTCTATGACCAGAAAACGATTAAATAAGGTTGGTCTAGGGAAAAGAGCAGAGGTTTAGGATTGAAAAGTAAAGACAGTCAATGTTTATAGAGTAGATGGAGGAGGGTTTGCTGGTAAAGCAGGAACAAGTGGAGAGTTAGTCAAAAATCTACGAGGATTTAGTATCATGGGAACCAAGACAGTAGAACTTTCCACTAGTATCTTAATAATCAGCTTTATTATACTTTGATTAAGTGCTTATCTGATATGAAATCTTAATAATGTGGCTGGACTTAACATCAATTGGGCAGTGACTGAAGATTTTAGTTTACCTTTTCATAGGAAGGCTTATTAGTAAATGTGAACAAAGGAAATGGAACCACTGAGTAAAGACAACTGTTTCTTTCTATGCTACTTCCTATGTGCAGATAAAGAAAAATTTAGGGTGGTAACTGGAATAAACAGACTTCTTAAATTAAAAAAAATAATGTATAAGCTTAAATGCTGATAGGAAGGATCCATTATAAAGAGAGAAGGTGAAGACACAGAAGAGGAGGAGGTCAGGGGGAGGGAGAGAAGGAGAAGGAAATGGGATTCTGAGCACGGTGGAGGACTGGCCCCGTGACAAGAAGGGTCCCCTCCTCCACTGCAGTGGGGAAAGGAGGAAATAGTGGGTACTGAGGCATGTAGGCTTGTAATAGGGAAAGAGTGCTGCGTTTAGCAGACTGGAACCCCATCTTTTTAACTTCTAATTTGTGCTCACTCTATTACATGACAATGCCTAAGTGTAAACCCAAGCAAAAGTTTCAGGTTTAAAATAATGGCATTTTAGCCCTGGCTGGTGGCACAGTGGATAGGCACTGGCCTAGGAACCCAAAGGTCACTGGTTCCCCAGCCAGGGCACATAACCAGGTTGCAAGCCAGGTCTCCAGTCAGATCCACAGCTGAAGGCAGGTGAAAGGCAACCATTCATTGATTGATGTCTCTCTCTCTCTCTCTCTCTCTCTGCCTCTCTCCCTACCCCTCACTCTAAAAATAATAAAATCTTTTAAAAGCTAAAATAAAATAAAATAACGGCATTTTCCAATATTTCTATCCCTCTCCTTGCTTTCCCTCATTACCCCTCCCACTAGCCTCCTCTGCTCCCCTTGCCTACAGGGGACCAAGAACAATAAACTCTTTTAAGGATGTTAAATAGGGTCAACAATTCGAAGTCCTTTATGGACTTCTATAGTGCCGTATTTGCCCTAAATAAATCACAACCACAATCAGGCTTTGAATAACACAATCCATATGCCACTACTCTTATCAGGCATTAAATCAAAAGGCGGGGGAAGGTCTATGCTCAAGTACATAAATGTTGCTCCCTGTTCTACCACCATTCTCATTTCCTGTTCCATGGCAGTGTATACGTGAATGCTTTGGGATTTAGGAGGTTTCTGGTAAAGGAGATTATTTGTGCTTTTGAAAGAAAGTTGGTAGGGAAACGGGAAGTTAAAGATTAATTACTTCTTCCAAGCAGGAACAAAACCTGGGCTACTATTCAACTCCTTGCTTTACTTTTAATTCTAAACTGGCTTTTAAAATCATAACAAAGTGAACAAATAAGCAATTCTTTATGGTGCAGTATTATCAAATCATTTGTTACTCTGAGATACTTAGTGCAAAAAAACAAATTCATCTAAATGAGACTGTGTATCAGGGAAATGGTTTCATTATACAGAAATATTTTTGACCTATAGCATTTTAGATTTCCATGACTACAAAATTCCTAATTAGGTATAAATAAAACTTTTAAAAGCACTCATTTTTTATACATCTAAAACTTTTTATTCAATTAAAAGTTCTTTATAGGATAATTATTTTTTAATAAGTTGAACCATATCTTTATTTTTCAGACTAAAAAGGATAAACAGTTCCATAGGATTCAACTTACCAATACAAACTATTGGCACATGGTAGGCACTTGACTGATTTTTACTAAATAAATGTATAAACCTGAGAATTCAGGCATGTATACCTCTCTATCTGGGAAGCACAGGATAGAAAAAAAAAAAGTCATCAACAAATTAATATCAAATATTCAACAAAACTGTGTATGATTGCAAAGTAATTAGTGTACAATTGCAAAAACTTGTAATCATTGAAAGAGGCCTTGACAGTTTCTGATAGTGTTAAGAGAAGTCAACTGGGGAGAATCCAAAACAATCACTTTGTCGGCATTCTAGAAATGCCAGGGTTGCAGAAGTCAATGAAACATTAGCCAAAGGGAGAGAAATACATACTTACGATCTACCTTCAATTACTGAAAGTAACATTGGTTTTTCCCCCTAGTTTCATTTTTCAACCTCAATGAAAATAGAACACCAGGGGAAGTCCGTGAACTCTAAATAAACAAAATTTAACTTTCCCCAAGGAAATGTTGAAATTAAATTTGAATATTACTATACACCTTCTGACAATTTGTAAGGGAGTCACACTTAATAGGAATTGCTGTCTTCAAGCAATTTTGGAATTTAGGCCTTACACGAGCTCCCAATCGGAATTATAGAGCACCGCCCCTCCTACACATACACTGCCTGCTCACTATCACATCACCATATTTTTTTTTCAGCATGTATCAATCACTACTTAAGGTAAATGTGTTCGTTGAATAAATAGGTGAGTTCATTCATCTAAAAAATATTTATTAAACCCCTATCATGTAAAAATGCTTATATCGTTAAACAATAAAGCTTTCTTTGTAGATGCTAGCTCTAATTCATGACCCAGAAAAATCATTTCACCCTTTTGATCTCATGTATTGGAAATATAAATTGCCTTATATAATAAAAGCTAACTGTATCAGTCATGTATTTTATAGAGCCATAATAAATGACTAATTTTAAAACAAAATTGTGAAAAGCCATGCGTGCCCAAGCAAGCAAGACTGTGCCGAGATGCCTACTCAGTCGCTGTTGAGTCTGGGCTCCCATAACATTCCAGGCCAGTACACGCCACACTACATGTGCTCTTCACAGAAACCCTTGCGATGCATACTACCATCCCCCCCACATAACTCACGACGAAACTGGAGCTCCGAAAGATTCACTTTCCCAAAGTGATATGACGAGTAGATGACAGAGGGGCACTATAGTGTATGTCCATGCCACATCCCAACCGCATGCCTTTAATCTTTATATTATATGGCTTCTCGCTCAGGAATAAAAGCTCCTTCCATTTTTAAAACTGAATGTTGTCCTATTCTCACAAGAGTCCAACAGCACCAGGAGAAGTGGCAGGCCACTCAGGGAGACCACAGAACTCATGACCTTCTTCCCCTCCCCTAAGAGAAACATGTTTAAATGCGCAGTGGCTGGGGGCTGGGGTGAACTGAAGGGGTGCCTAACATATGGTGACAAAATGTGGCAGTGCGATACACAGATCTTGTCTCATAGAACTGTACACCTGAAACCTATGTGCTCCTGTTACCTAATGTCATTCCAATAATTTTTTTTTGAAGCAAATAAATAAATATATATTTCCGCATCAACTCACTCTATTTCTTGAAATATGAACGTTTAGACTATTAAGAACCTAAAAGGTCTACCCAAGTTTCTAGACCCCATTCACAAATTATTCTCTGCCTTGGAGCTGTGTCTTTAAATAGAATGACTACACCCTTCTCTCCATCAAACACATAACTCATGTCTTTATCCTCAACCCTCCTCAGACCTCTCCTTCCCGGTGCAGTGACTCCTGAACAGCCTAACCTCACCACGGGGAAAATGTTTGCGTATCCTGAGAGCACTGCCAAGCGCCCAGGCTGCTAAAGCTGAGTTTCTCGCCCCAGTGGGAGCTGGGGTGTGTCCTGTCTACATTACTCGATCACAGCGCTGAAAGTAAAGGTTCTGCATACGTGTGTTCCCAGTAGTTATCAAGTCCAGAATGACATTTGACAAGTGATTGTGTCCTTCTGCTGAAGCGTACAACTCAGCTCACAGGGTCACCAAATCCTTTCCTACCTTGGGTGTTTGCTTTTTCTGGCTGCCCCACAGCTCTGTGCCACCTTCCAAACCAGGAAGCACATGGTGTTTCCTGTCCCTCCTGCTACCTTGCAGGAAATGCCTGGCTTTGGGTCATCCGGGATGTATGGGCTGGAAACTTGAGCAGAAGAGACAGAGGAGGAGGTAACACCAAATTCCGCCAGTGGCGGGACTTTTGCCTGGCAGGGTCACTTCCTTCACTTCCCCCTGCTGTTCCTCGTTGAAGTCATGTCTACACATTAATAGTGGCCTTTGCACACTAAGATACGTTTCACTAGTCCAGCTAGATGGGAGGCCTAACATTACGTGAATGCTTCCACTTAAAACATTCATTTCTTTAAAAAAGTTCTTCCATTTTAAACCATTACTATCCTCCTAAAATAATGAATTATTTTACAACTAACAGAAAGATTATTTCCATTTTTCTCTTAGAAAACAGAAAGAAAACAAATTAGTTTAGAGTTATAGAGAAAAAGAGTAAAATAGCTAAAATTGAAATAAAGTAGCTAATATTTATTGCATGTTTATTACTGGGTCTGTTCAGAGCCTCCAAGGAGCAAATGCCAAGGCAGGATTAGATGGGAAAGAGGTGTGCTGAGGAAAACATCTGTGAAGGATAAAAGGACAGAGGAGTTGGTGACAGCATGTCTTATTTAGACATACATAGATTTGTCTGAGTTTTGACAACTTTTTATTTTGTTTATTTTATTTGATTTATCAAAAAAGTTACTTGGTTTGCCATAAAATTAGTCATATCAGATATTAGTGCATGGATTTGTTTTTATCATCATTTCAAAATTAACATTGGCACTCAGAAACTCATAGGCTGGAAGCAACTTGAAGTACTTGGGACCCTCAGGGTCATCAAATCCAGCTTTCCTTCCAGAGATGGTTGTTCAAGTTTTCCCTGAATGTGACTCTTGTGAGGGAAATACCTTCATCATAAAGCAATCAGATTTATTGACTAGCAAACTTTAGAAAGTTCTCACCTTTGTTTACTGTAATGTAGCCTTTGGGAAAATGTATAACTTTCCCCCCTAGAGCTTCAAGAACAGATATTAAAAGAAGGTTTTTAGGAGAATCTTGTCCTCTGGCCTAGGACAATGAACCTACCCAGCTGATCTTACCATTTTTTCTATAACATTGTTTCTAGAATCAAACCACACTCTTCCAGGTATGCCATTGGATTTTTAATATTCTTCCAAATATATAACAGAATTTGATTGTCCAGCCAAATGCAGTGTCTAGATTTGAATAGCAGAGGGTGATCTAGTCTCTGTATTTCTCTTAATGCATTAGATTTTGGGCATCATAGATCATAGCATTGCTTCATGTTAATGAAAATACCTAAGCTACAGAATTATAAAATTAAACCCAGACAGAACCTCAGGGATATTATTCTGACACCTTCTTTCTCAGATAAAAAAATTATGAATTAAAAATATTTTGTGCCCTAAGTCACTCAGTTAATTTGTGTGGCAGAATCAAGATTAAATGTCAAAGTCCTAATGCAATACTTCATTTTTAAAATTTCATTCTCATACAAAGTGCTTTGGGCATGATTTCCTTCCTCACCCTCCACTTAAGTAGTTAATCTGTTAGCTAAGCGCAAAACTTTACATTTATCCTTTTTCATGTGATATTTATGGCTTTGTGAACTCCATGAAATTTCCAGTCACTGGAGCCTTTTTTAACATGAAGAAAACTAGAGAGTGATCTAGTTAAAAGTCCTAAATCACTGTATTAATTTTTCTTTCTGGTTCAAAATGCTGTTTAGTTCTGCTCACCTTCCAAGGCCAGCCCCTGTATACTGTTCCACCTGGGCCAGCCTTTTTTTTTCCCCCTGAATATTTCTCACCCTCTCCTTAACCACTGACCATCCTTGTCTTCATCCAAGGCCAACATGCCACCTTAGAAAGCACTTTTCTTCTGCTCATTTCTGGGTCCTTAAGTGTTATCCCCACATACTCACTCCCATTGGGATCTCAGCCTAACTGTGACAAACAGTCTCTCCTAGCAATGACGACTCTTGCCATTTCACTTGTTTGCTCTTTCCCAGAGGGGTGAGGCTCAACAACACCCCCTCACACACACACACATACACCACCCTCATAGAATCTGGGTTTGGCACCATTGGTTCATTTGTTCACTTCCATCTATTCACATTCATCTGTATGTTCTCAATTATTTGTAGCATGTTTACAAAATGTAAAGCACATATTAGCTGTCATCTATTCATTCACCTTTAGGCTACTTAAACATATTATTAAACCCCACAAATTTCTTCCAGTGACTATATAAATGTACCTTAAATTAAACCAATGATATTAAAAGACAGCTATATATATAAAAGAGGACCCTCCAAACTCAGAATTTATTTATAGACAATTGTGTATTTATTCTTACATGTTTATCCTTCAGTCACCTTTAAAGTACTCTTCATCTGATGCCATACACCTATCTTGACTTTTCTCCACTGCTCAAAATAGTTTTTGAACTTGTTGATTTTAATGTCTTTCAGTGCTTCTGCTGTTTTTTGTTTTACCTCTTCCAAACTGGCAAAACATTTCCCTTTGACCACGTTTTTCACCCAGGGAAACAAAGTTGCCCAGGGTGAGATTGGGTGAATGGGAAGGGTGGGGCATGGTAGTCATGTTGTTCTTGGTCAACAACTGATGAACACTCAGAACAGTGTGGGCAGGTGTGCTCCTCAATCACACATCAGGAAATGGGCAAATGGGTTGGAAGAGTCTTCAAAAAAATCACTTAAGTCGAACACATCCTCTCTCAACAGTGCCAGATGGTACCTAGGACACTCACCTACTAGGGGAAGCCTGTACTCAAGGGGCCCACCCTCCAAGTGACAATTTCAGTTTTTCTGGGGTTCTTCCTCACAAATTTTGAACATATAAATTATAGGTCTATTGCATTCTACCATAAGTAATGCTTTGAAGTATTTAATTGTACTCTTGCTATATAGTTCCTTATTCTTAAGATACTGACAGGAATCACCCTCCAGTAACATGGTCTACCGAGTCTATATATTAAGCTGCCATTACTCCATTGATAACCCAGTAATTTTATTTTACTTTCTGTATATTGCTATTGTTCTATCAACATAGTTCCTGTTTAGTTTAGTTTAATTTAGTTTTAAGATTTTGTTTATTATTTTCAGAGAGAGAGGAAGGGAGAGAGGCAGAGAGGGAGAGAGACATCAATGTATGGTTGCCTTTCACCTGCCTCCAGCCACAGACCTGGCTGGAGACCTGGCTTGCAACCTGGTTATGTGCCCTGGCTGGGAATCGAACCAGTGACCTTTGGATTCGCAGGCCAGCACCTATCCACTGAGCCACCAGCCAGGAAGGGCTTAGTTCCTGATTTTCTTTATATCTTGCCTCACCACCAATAATAATATGATGATTAAATTTTTTCATATATGATCAAGAGAAAAAGGAAAACTACATGGATGGCAACCCCCTGCCTCTACAACTCTTCTTCCCTGCCTATCAAAGATTAGGAGGGAACTTTGAAAGAAAAGAAAGACATATGAAGCTTGTCATTACTTCCTGGTAGACACAAGAAACCATGGCAAAATAAAATCTTATTTTATTTAATTCTCTCTTTTTTTAAAAGATTTTATTTATTATTTTTAGAGAGAGGGGAATGGAGAGAGGCAGAGAGGGAGACAGACATCCATGTATGGTTGCCTTTCACGTGCCTCCAGCTATAGACCCGGCTTGCAACCTTGAATTCTCTTTCTTTTGCTTATCTACTCATCCATCTATCCATCCAGAAGAAAATAAGCAAAAAAATTTGGGAGCCCCTTCTATGGGTTCAGCAGTTTGATCTAGTTAATTCAAGGAAATATCAAGGTAATAGAACCTCTAAATGCTCTGAAATTTAGCATGGATCCACATGAGATTGTATGAGAATATTGCACTTGATTTCAGAAAAGGTGATTTCTATGTAAACTTGGAAATACTGAAACCTGGTACAGTAATCCCAGCTCAAAGCACTCCACATTTGGTTGGCATCAGCTGTCATACTCCAATATACCCTGACATGCTTTGTGTCACTTTTTCATCTTGTCTCAGCTGATCCCCTAGACGGAAACTTGGCTACCCCAAATTAGTGCATCCCCAGGAATCATGAAATAGTGTTCAACTGGTTTGGGAGAAGTCACTCAAACATAAAGGGATTATAGAGGCACTTGTCTCTACCAATTCTGAAATCATGGATCTTTTTTATAATTTGTTCTTTGCAACAACTCAAGGCTCTCTAGGGCAAAGAACTAGGCTGCCAGCATTCAAATCCTGGCTCTGTCACTTGTAAGTTGTGTAATTAGATATGCTTCTTAACATTTACCTGTCTCAGTTTCTCTATCTAAAAAGAATGGATGGTGCAAGCCACAACAGTTAAAAACAAGGCTTTCAAAAAAATTTTGATGGCATCTGTTTCTGAAAAAGGAACAGTTCAGTGGGTTGATGAATAAGATATAAGTTATCCAGCTATGGAAATAGCAAGATGCCAAATGATCCCTCAGACTTATTTGCAGTATTTTAACAATGCAATAAAAGCTATGCATTGAAAACAAAACAACAACAACAAAAAGGATGGTACTAATACTTAATTATAAAGAAGATTAATAACTTAATGAATGTAGAAAACCTAAATAGCACATGGTGTTATGTGTTACTTATTACTATAACTTAACCTAAACCTTCTAACCACAAAAATGATAAAACAAATGTAATTCATTATGTTTAAACTCCATAACTTGTGAATCCTGAATACTGATAGACTGTCCATATTTCTTTGATTACAATTCCTTGATCTACCTGACCCAGACCATTCCCAATGTGACCAACCAAAGGATTTTCTCTTGTCAGTGAAACTCCACTGTCAAGCCAATGAAGCCATGAAATGACTGAAGCTGCTGTTACAGGAAAACAATGTTTATTACCATGCGTAAATGTATAGGCATATAAATGTCTCTTCTTTTGAAGCCCAGTCTCCAATTCCAATGCTAAATGGGAACCGAGGCCATCATAAAAACACGGCAGAGTAGTGATGGGCAGATGAGAACAGTGAGAACATGGTTTTAATTAGCCAATTAATTCTCTCAATATTTTTCCTCATGTGAGCATGGAGGTCATTCTGCATGTTTCAACATTCACATAATCATAGTAACAATTAAGAGAAAAAAATTTAAACATTTTGGATTAAATTAAAAATCTAAAAACAAAACAAAATCCCAAACACTACCCTGAACCTGAGGTGTTATTTCATCCCTCAGGATCCAAGTGAAATACAAATTTAAAGCAGAGAGCGCACAAGAAGTACAATAGAAAGGAAACAGCTTGTTAGGAGCTGCACAGTAATAACATAGGCCAGTTTTCATGAAAATGAAAAATAGCACATTCAATTAGAGCCTATAAGCTTAACTTTTCATCCCTAGTTATTTCGTGGCTAAACAGAAAGGAAGGTTCTCCTGTATTTTATTTTATTCACAGTTGGGCCCAATTCTGGAGCCCTAGATGAAAGGCAAAAAAAAAAAAAAAAGACATAAATCTCAGTCATGTTATCTACTTTCTAAATCTAAATTCAAAACTCACACTCATTCAAAGTAAATATGCATAGCATATCATGAGAGTGTTTTGTTTTGTTCAAGGAACCCAAAGAAAGCATGTTAATTATAACTTGTATTTACATAGCACCTCACTCAGGAGGAGTTCAAAGCAAACGCACGTGTGGAAAATGCCGAACCCACCAGCCAAACAGGAAAGCCATGGAGCTTCTTTTCCATTCCAAGCCACCCGTACAAGGTGGGGTTTCCTTTTATGTTTAAGTTTAGCCATCATCAGAAAAGTCAAACCACACAGAATGATGAAAGTTGCACTAAAATGTGGCTGACATTTATGTCTTCTCTGCCCAGCACAACCCTTTGTTGGAAAGTCTGAAGCAGCTCCTCCAAGAACTTTCTTTATTATGTCACATAATTAGAAGCCTTAATTGTAAACAAATAAATAAATAAATAAAAATGTAAGAATCTTGATAAAGCTCAGATTGATACCTCAATGGCCAAATAAATCATTAGTATGATCTATAAGTCTGATAATGACGATTCTTTAAATCTTGAAACTACTAAATAGAACAATGAGTTTGAATCTATTCTTGTGTCTTTCTTATAAGAGACATATATATAAAAGACATGAGTTTATGCAAAATTATTAATTAAGCATTGAATTTTGCGATGCCCTTTTTGGATCAAAAGGTAAATTTCAAAATGCAAAAGAACTCTCAAGATATAGTATGGAGATATAGTTTGTATAACCAGAATACAAGGTTATAGCACTATTGTGAGTTTACAGAAAGAAAGAAAGAAAGAAAGGAAGGAAGGAAGGAAGGAAGGAAGGAAGGAAGGAAGGAAGGAAGGGAGGGAAAGAAAGAGGTAGTGGGAGAGGTTGATTATACCCTTAGCCTTGAAGGACAATTGTTATTTAACAGAAATGGGGAAGAGAACTGAAAAAAAACTTTCAAGAAGGGCAGAATGACAGTAAGATAAGACCACAATGTAGAAAAAGTATCGCATAAAAAGAGAACAGTGCATCAAACAATGTGTTGCGTCAATTATGTCCTAATAAAGCTGGGAAAAAAGAGCAGTGAGTAGCCCAGTATAGTTAAAGATGGGTTTGGGTCAGGAAAATGACAGAGTGTAGTATTGAATTTGGAAGTGATCATGCGAATCCCATCTTTATCACTTAGCAATCTTGTGTATAAACTGAGTAAGTTGTAAAAACTCATCAAGCCTCTGTTTCCTCTTCAGTAAAAATGGAGTTTATAATAATATATATCTCATTCGATTTCTCTGAAAAGTGAGACAACTCCTGTGATGTTCACAAAGGCCAAAAATACGTTGAATTCATCTCTATATGGCCAGAAGCAAGCACAATGCTTGAAACACAGCAAGTGCTCAATGAATATTAGCTTCTATAATTGAAAAGAACTTTTGGAGAACACAAGGCACATGTAGCCCTTGTACCAAGACTGTGACTATCCAGTAAAGGGATTTGGGGTATAGATAGTGAGGAATGGAGAGATACTAGTAGGTTTCATGATCAGAATATTGCTTGAGTTAATCTAGGAAATAAACTGTAGAAAGACTAGAGTTAGGACTATCATTGAAGAAGCTAAAGAGAACCTAACCTAGATAGTAGCTGTAAGCATAGAAAGGGAGAAACACAGGAGAGCTATCTTGGGGGACTCAGGAGCAAAACCATTAGAAAGCCACAGAATATTTTCTGTAATTACTTAAAAACAAACAAAAGGGCTGAATTCAGAAATGATATAAACTCCCATTAGCCTGACCACTGGGATAATAAAACAAAAACTGAAACTTGAATATCCTTGAGATATTAGTTTCAGCTAAATTAGACATTTAGGGCAGGATGCTTACATCTTAAGAAAAAGTCAAGAAAACAAGCTATTTTTATGACTTAAATTTAAATCGAAGTCCTAAAGGAGACAATTATATTATTAATAAAGGAGTTAAAGAGTGCCAAGCTGCCAAGGCTCAACCCCAGCCATACCACTTTCTAGCTGTGTAGTAAGTTACTTAACAACTTACAGACTCAGTACGCTGTGTCTGTAAGATACCTAACCGCTGTCTAAATAATGCTAGCAACCAGTTGAGAAGGCTCTGGTGAGGATTAATTATTTAATCTACCTTACACACTTAGAGCTGTGCCTGATCCATAATTAGTCACCAATGAATATTACAGTTATCTTAATTCCTGAAGTATTCCTGTCTGATCTGGGAAGACACAGACGGGTGGCATATGGATCCCAAATGCTATGTCACATTCACTGTAACTTGCAGTGGCTGAGCCATACATCATGATGAACCACTACTTTGATAAAACTGATTAATTTTCCACTTCTCCTCACCTGTCATACCAGAGATACAAGGTTTGACAATTTTATATTCGATATAAAATATTATTCTTCCTTGCATTCATTATTGCATGTCTGCCTATAGTGGAAGGGCTCTAAGGACCAAGTATTACGGCTTCAGACAACTGAGAACAAATTTGGTAAAACAAATATCTTATTCAGGTTTAAAAATCTCAAGTGTTTTCAAAACTTCTAAGATTTTAAGAAGTAATGTTTTCAAATGTGTTACAGAAATAATCCCTACTGAATGTTCATCCTGTATAGGGATTTAAAGAATATGAACCAATTTCATGTTATCTTCTTGGATAATGAGTTTAAAAATAATATAGTCCTGGCTGGTGGCTCAGTGGAAAGGTGCCAACCTGTGAACCCAAAGGTCAATGGTTCAATTCCCAGTCAGAGTACATAACCAGGTTGCAAGCCAGATCTCCAGCCAGGTCTGTAGTTGGAGGCAGGTGAAACGCAACCATACATTGATGTTTCTCTCCCTCTCTGCCTCTCTCCCTTCCCTCTCTCTAAAAATAATAAATAAAATCTTTACAAATAATAACACAAAGTATCCTATTGTTCATCTTCACATAGTAGGCAGTTACTACATAACCACTGCATAAAAATCTAAAATGTGCATGAGCTCATAAATATTATACTATATATAAACATGTAATTACTATATAAAATATATATCCTTAAGTATTTTATATTATCATTCTCATACACTTTCCACTGCATGTCATGAGCCTTTTCAAGCATTTGGTGATGAATTACTATTTAATTATGGACCAGCCATCCCAAACAATTGCCTAGATTGAAACTGTTCTCTGGACTAATTCAGCATCTGCTGAAATTTTAACTACCCTGAATTATAAAGTTAGTGTCATCATAGACATACTTAATAACTTCATTCTTTCACCCACTATTGGGCATAAGCTAGGTGCATTGGAAATCCCTATTTCTTGATACTGAAACAAAAAGAAGGAAGAAGGAGCTACAGATTTTTAAGAACAGCATTCAGAAGACTTGAGCAAATTGTTGCAGGTAACTACAACTCTAATTTCCAGGCAAGTAACTTATTCCACTGGCATTTTCCTTGAAAGCAAAATAAAGTCATACTTCTCAACCTATACCACACTAATCAGGAGGTGAAAATCATAAATGCCTGAAGAGGTCCACTGCAAGTCAAACTGACCTTTCCAGAAAGTAAACTCCAGCTTGATGCATAATTATGCTTCAAGTCAACCCAAAAGATTATTTTATAAACCACATTTGTCAAGATAAAGCAAGCCATGTTTTCATGTCATGCATGACTAAGTGCTCATATGTTATCCTCTTGTTTTCCTTTTATCAGCAAATAAAAAGAAAACATGAAAGAATTGATCTTTAACCAAAAGAAAAAAATAAAATACTCCACCTTTTGCATATCAATACTGGCAAACATATTGCCAAGCTCTAGACTCAAGGGAACTTACAATTACCTGAAGACCAAGGTACAATAACAACATTCAAACTTCTCCCCACAGAGCTTCTCGGATGCAATGTATTCCATGACCTCCCAGAAACAGAGTGCATAGCTAGGTTGGCGGTATCAGTTCAACCTTATTCTTCAAAGTAGAGAATAAGCAGTAGTGTCATGACTAAGAACTCTGAGCTCAAGATGGCAGTTAGAACACCCTTAAATTTGGACCCCAGCAGCCCCATTTAATGTATGACACTGAGCACGATACTTTTCCAAAACTCAGCTCTTTCATCAATAAAATCGATGCATGTAAAGGGGTTAACACACACCCTGGTACAACACAAACCCTCAGTAAGAAGTAAACAGTAAGGTCATCATTCCAACTTATTTTCCTGAGTAAAAAGAGAAGTATAGCCTCATCCATCGCACATGGTCAAGAGTGGCAAATGCATTCAGCAGCAAAGACATGAATGATGCGTGTTTTTGAGTGAGAGGCTATGGGCCTTTGGGTTAGTTACTTTCAGTTCCTTAGAAGTTACTTTCAGTTGCTTAGAAGAAATAGCAGTAGAGATGTAAGCATAGCCAGGATTCAGTTTTTAGGAATACAGAAAAAGTCCTATGGTTAGTGAGCAGCCACTATTTTTTTAATCGAGTAAGTAAACGATCAAAATAATTCTAGTGGTAGGTGTAGAGGATGAAGAAGGTATTGAATCCTAGTGCTCAATTTGTACAGGTGTGACACATTTTATTAAATTTATTCTTAAAATTTTTATTTTTTGGTGCAATTATAAACAGCATTTAAAAATTATTTTGTAGTTTTTCTTGTTAGGAGGAAGACAAATAATTCTTACATATTGACTTTATATTCTGCTGCCCTGATAAATTCACTTATTAATTCTAGTAGGTTTTGTGGATTCCTTACCATTTTCTGCTCTCCTTTTCATGTCATCTATGAACAATAACATTTTTAAATTATTTTTTAAAAGATTTTATTTATTATTTTTAGAGGGGCGGGGAGGGAAAGAGGCAGAGAGGAAGAGAGACATCAATGTATAATTGCCTTTCACCTGCCTCCAGCTATGAACCTGGCTGGAGACCTGACTTGTAACTTCCTTATGTGCCCTGGCTGGGAATCGAACCAGCAATCTTTGGGTTTGCAGGCCAGCACCTTATCCACTGTGCCACCAAACATTTTAATTTTACACCAATTAATATACTGAGATAACATTTTCATCAATAATGTTAATAAAATAAAGTATGGTTTCATATTAGTAAAATTGGGTAGTACAAGGGTTATTTTAAATTTGTAAAACTGTAAATTAGTGCAATAGTATCACTTATAGGAGTATCTTCTATGGAAATTATTAAAGATGCATGCAAAATTACACATACTAAAATGCTCATTTCAATACTATTTTTAAAAGCAGCAAAAATTCAGAAACATTGTGTCTTAAATGTTTACTAAAAAAGGAAAATTAAATAAAACCTAGTGTGTATATATATATATATGAATATAATAGGGTCTTTATTATTTGTTTTATTTTTTATTTCTTAGGACAGAATGAGATCCTCACAAGGCAAATTTTGAACAAGGACTCTTCATAAAATGTGAGCTTTTCCATAGACGCCCTGGCCTTCGGAGGTCGTATGAAGTTTTCTAGGCATGTCTCAATCTACAGAAAGATCGTGCACCACCGGGGAAGCCTCCGTGTATGTTTCCCCACCCACTTCACCCATTTGTAAGAATAGTCACTAAAATAAGCAAATGTGTTTAATGAACATAGAATGTATAGAAATTTAGTTCACTTGAAAGGAATACCCTACACAAAGACTAATTAAAAATCAAGAATATCATCAAGTATATTGTGAAGATAAAGGACTTGTATGCCTACAATGCTACAGTGTTCAAATTATGTTTTAACCTAACTTTTAAAGTTACAAATATACCCTTCATTAAAACGTGCTATGGAGGAAAAACACATAAAGCAATTTGCACATACTCACACCCCACACCAATCTTGTAAAATTACTATGTAAAACTTCCATACTATTCTGAGTATGTATTAATGAGAGTTTATCATTATTGGATGTATTCATACACAGGAATACTGTTTTGAGATCAGTCATTTCTAATAATAGCAGCTTCAATGGGAGTCTTTTAAAATACTATGGATTCTATGCTAAAGTTTCCTTGGACTGAAGCACATGCACGCATAGAGGTGGGGAGATGGAGACTTTCTGTCTTCAGACAGAAAGTGCTTTGGAGAAGGAATGGAAAGAACAGAAGTGGAGCTAGGCATTCTACCCATCTTTTGGGTAGGTTGTTAAAACCCTCTTGAGTGTCAGTTTCCTCATCTGGCAAACAGTGGTACTGATAATCTAATTAAAGTCAGTAGCACGACTGCTGTGATGGCCTAATGTGACCGTATGTAAAAGGTGTGATTTTGTGCAATCACAGCTCTCAGCTGTTAATAACTACTAAGCTACAGTGGGAGCTTACTCTGAATCTCAGATTCTTCATCACTACACTATGGAGATGGAATAAATTTAAGGTTTTTAAGAATTATTTTTGCAATAGAACTAATTTTTCAGATCAGACCTCAAACAGGACTTTGAGATGCAGAACATATAAAATACTGTCTCAAATCTGTAAAATATGTGGCTTAAGTTATGAAATCTCTCAACAAAAAATAATTCTTACTTGCATGCCTATCTCCACATTGACAGTCTCTTACTGCTTCAAAAATAAAATAGAATTACCTGCTGCTGATTTTCTTAAAAATATACTATAGCTAATTAAACTCTAAATTAATTTTCTTGTTTTGTATTCAGAAGCAGAAAATATTCCTGTGTACTCAAAAGCAGAAAATATTTGAGTGGATCCTCAAAGTGTGTAATAAACAAAATCATGCTTAGAATTTTGTTTTTGCCTAGTATTCATTAGTTTAGTTTAGTTTACTAAATGTCTGCATTAAAAAGGAAATGTTCTACATACCTTTGGTTGATTAATGACACTCCTACTAAGAGGAGGGTCCTTCATCAAAGTCATGTGACAAATGAAAAGTATAATGAGAAACATGAATGCTCTCTGACTTCTAACAATGTTCCATTCATCAGATCAGACTCATTTTTTATTAAGCATGAAAGAAAGCATGACAAATGTGGAATCCTTTCCAAACCAGCCTTCTCTACCTCCAAAACGACTTTACCATAAACTCTGAAAATATTTCCTCTTTTTACAGAACCAAGAAAGCACTATTTTTATGAAAACCATGGCTGGGTGTGTATGTGTATATAACAGTATAAAAGTATCCATGCTCCCTTACTAACACTCTGCTTTCTATACATTTTAATTTTTCCTATTAATTTTATTGAGCCAGGTCCCTTTGCTTGAAAGGGAACAAGCTATCATTTGTGATGTGATTGGACAAGTCATTCCTTTAAAAACTAGCTATTTTCCATGGAATGTTTGGATTTCACAACATAAAGTATTATTACTCATATATTTTCCCTCAAGCTAATTTTAATAAAATCCTCAATATCACTTTTTAAAAACAGGAATAGATTTTTAGTCTTTTTATGGTTATAAAAATATCCATAAATGCATGAAACTATAAATAAAATAGATTTTAAAACAGTAAAAAATAAAATCACCCTCAATCCTCTACTTATAAATAATCTGATAAATACTTTTTCATATAGGTAATGCACATATAACTATACGTATTATTAAAACAGGTTCCCACTTTTCACTTAGTCAATAGAGCATGGACTTCCTTCTTAACAATAAACATAAACATCATTATCTTAATGATTCTCTAGTAACCAATTATGTGGACATACCAACATTTACTTTTACCAATTTTATACCAAAGAAATTTAGAAAAATTTCAAGTAGTTATTATTGAATAATTTAGTTATCAATATCCTCATACTCAGAGATGATATTCAAAATAAGTAACAGGCTCAAGCATCAATCAACCAATCAATCAAAAGTGATGCTAACTACAAATATATACATAGTGCATGCGATCAATTGGCCATAACTTTGCATCTCCTTATTTCACGTGCTTCCAATTAATTTTGAAAAACTATGTTTCTAAGGTTATGATTTAACATCATTGTTTCAGATATAAAGTATTAAATTCTGAGAGCAACCATCATGTCGAAGGAATACAATGTTAGAGCAACCATAATTTCTAGACTGCATACAGAGAGAACTGCTAAGGAAATTGCTGACTTCAAAAACATCCCTTTACGTAGAGTTTACAACATGGAGAAGGTGTATGATGCTGACCCTGATGTTGTCACATCAACAAGGAAAACACATAAGGAACACAAGGATCACACAAGTCCAGATATTGTACACAGAATCCAGGAGATCACCAATGAAGATCCAGGAAAGTCAATGGGCTCCATAGCAAGAGAACTGCAGATGTCAGATGGGATGGTTCGCAAGATTATTGCTGAAGATATCAGATACAGATCATGTGTTCTTAGAAGAGGTCAGTTTATGACATAGCAAAGGAAAGGCACTTTGAAAAAGCAAGGAAACTGCTAACAAAATTGAAAAATCCCGAAGAAAAAAATCCACTGATTTTCATCTCCAATGAAAAGAATTTTCAGCAGGACCAAATAGTCCACAGAGGAAACAACAGGTGGCTCTGTGAGAATCTTAATGAAGTCCCAATTGTCATGAAAATGAAATTCCTGCTACAGTGATGGTGTGAGGTGTTTTCAGCAATGAAGGACATATCATGACCCTAAATTTGTTTCCACAAGGCTTGAAAATGACTGCTGATGTTTACTTTAACATTTTGAGAGAAGTAGTTGTACCATGGATGAAGCAAGTTGCAAATAGATGTCATTTTATTTTCCAACAAGATCGTGTACCAGCACATAACAACAAAAAGATGCAAGAATTTCTCAGTGTTAATGTTCCTAAATTCCGGTTGAAGGAAATCTGGCTGCCTAGTTCACCAGATGCAAATCCTTTAGACTATTATGTATGAAGCATTTGTGAGAGAGAAGTTAATAAACAACCTCATTCCAGTAAAGAGGCTGTTAAAGCTAAGACTGAGAACATTATGATGTCCATAAATAAAGAAAAGTTAATTAAAGCATGCTCAAGATTCCGAAGTTGAATCAAGTCTATTATTGAAGCAAATGGAGACTTTTTTGAACAATTTAAAATATAATGACTATGTTTATGTATTTACATAAAAAATATATTTATTTCAAAATATAACACTTTTATGGTATGCTGTTTATTTTACTAAAATGTTGTCACTTTATTGTACACACCCTGTACAGATGATGTATTGTAGAATTGTACACTTTAAATCAATATAATTTTATTAATCAAGAAACCCCAATAAATTCAATAAAAATATTTGTAAAATAAAAAGGCATAATGACTAAAAAAGATTATAAGAATATTCACCTACATATTCTTTTTGTACTTGATTTTTTATTGTTAAATATTATATCTATAATATATTTCTGTGTAAAGGTATAAGGTAAAGAGTATAATTTTTAACAGTTGTTTCAATACCATTTACTAAATGATTTATCTTTATTTCATCAACTTGAAACAAAATGTGCACCATGTATTAAATTTTCCCAAAATGCTTGTTCCTAGATGTTCTACTTCATTGATTTTTATCAATGTATTTTTATTAAAGTGCCCTAGTGATTTATTTTTTATCAGCTTTATTCAATTTAAAATCTTGGTAAGCAAGTCCACATCTATTACTCCTTTTACGACAAAAAGTTTATGTAGGTTATTTTAAAAACATATTATTCCAAATTAATTTTTAAGTATTTGTTGTAGTTTTCAAAGATATATTCATTTGGATGTGTGTAATTTCTAGAAAATGGCTATTCTACAAAATAAGTAATAATTTAGAGGTGTAACATATATTTTAAATTATTCAAGTATAGGCATACCTCATTTAATTGCACTTAGCAGATACTGTGTTTTTTACAAATTAAAGTTTGTGGCTACCTCACATTGAGCAAGTCTATTAGCGCCATTTTCCAATGGTATATGCCCACTTCATGTGTCTATGACACATTTTTATAATTCTCACAGTATTTCAAACTTTTTCATTATTATTACATATGTTACGGTGATCTGTGGTCAGTGAGCTTTGATGTTACTAGGACAAGACACTCCACTGACAGAAAGATTATGATTCACTGAAGACTCAGATGATGGTTAGCATTTTTTAGCAATAAATTATTATTTTTAAGAATTTATTTATTAGTTTTAGAGAAAGAGGAAGAAAGAGAGGCAGAGAGGGAGAAAGAGAGGCAGAGAGAGGAAGAGACATTAATATATGGTTGTCTTTCACCTCTCTCCAGCTACGGACCTGGCTGGAGACCTGGCTTGCAACCTGGTTATGTGCCCTGGCTGGGAATTGAACCATCAACCCTTAGGTTCACAGGCTGGCGCCTTATCCACTGAGCCACCAGCCGGGGTGCAATAAATTATTTTTAAACTAAGGAATACATATTGTTTTTAGGCATACTTTTATTATACACTTAATCACTATAATATACTGTGAACATAACTCTTCTATGCACTGAAAAACCAAAAAAAATTGTGTGACTCACATGATTACAATATCTGCTTTATTGTGGTGGTCTCAGACCAAACCCAAAACGTCTCTGAGATATCCCTGTATTATTAAATCCCATTATTAATATTTTGGAGTTTTTTTTTATCATATAGGTCCTTCATATTTCTACTTAAATTTGTTCTTAAGCATTTTGTAATTTTGGTTGCTACAACAAAAGGACTCTTTTTCATTAGAATGTCTAACTGCCCATTTCTTGTATAAAGAAGATACTAATTTTGAAACTTGTGAGCCACTTTATTAAACTGTTCCCTTCCATATATTTTCAATTGATTCTCTTGAGTTGACAACTATATTATATTTGAGGAACCTCTGTATGATAAATAACAGTATAGAAAAGAAAGGGAATACTTTGTTTTAAAATAGAAAATGTTTTATTTCATTCTGTATCTATTATTCAAAATTTTTATTCTGAAACTAAAGACAGATATTAAATCAAGGATCTTCAGCATCTTCTTAGTTATAAATTTTCAAAATATTATCCATGATTTTTACCTATTTAAAATAACAAGGTTTCCTGTTTACAAGGTAGATGAAGCTTTTGGTGAAAATTTTACAAATTATTATCATTCTATTTTAGATATTAAAACTTGATGGTGAATACCAAAAACACCCTCTTCGGGACACTGATAATTTTGCCCCCTCAGTCAAGAGCTTCTAGTCTGTATTCTGGTCAGATTCTTCCAGTTGCTAGTGAGCAACTGGAAAACTTCAGATCCATTCAACTGTCCTCAAATTTAAAAAAGGGCAGGGTCCAGCTTGCAGGAAGAATGTAAGTAAATGTGTAAAATGTCTTTTAAGTGGTATTTTTTGAAAGAATGAGCAATCTTTTTTTTTAAGATTTTCATTTTATTATTTTTAGAGAGAGGGAAAGGGAGAGAGGCAGAGAGGGAGAGAGGCATCAATGTATGGTTACCTTCACCTGCCTCCAGCTACGGACCTGGCAGGAGACCTGGCTTGCAACCTGGTTATGTGCCCTGGCTGGGAATTGAACCTGTGACCTTTGGGTTCGCAGGCTGGTGCCTTATCCACTGTGCCACCAGCCAGGGCTAAGTGGTAATTTTTTTTTATCTGGTTCTAGTCTTATTATAGTTTGTAAATTAAGAAATCCAGTTGTATACATATTTGAAATGTTATTATTTAACAAATGCTAAAAAATTACAGCTGTAAAATTAAACTTTAGACCTCTAACAAACTAAATTTAAATAATGAAATAGAACAGAATAGTGATTCACTTTACTGCCTTAAGAGAGAATTACCATAGAGACAAAAGAAGAAAGAGGTAGTCCCCAAAAGGGGAATATTTCTCTCTAAAGTCTTAATTTCTCTTAAAATATTAAAAGGAAGCTCTACGGTTGGAAATAACTAATTTACTACATCTACTAGGGTACTCCCATAAGTTTATCAGGAGATATTTCTCGAAATTCTTGAATTACCAATGATTTACCACCTGGATCACTTATTCTTGCTGAGCTATCCTTGCTGAGTTATAAGGACTGAATTATCTTGCTCTTTTTCCTACCAGCCACTATGAATTAAAGACCTACAGCATGATATATTACCTTTCTTCTATCCAAAATACCACAAAATGTTCTCATGCTTTAGGAAAAGCAAAACTGAGGAATACTATAAAAAGAGATGGTAAAAGCAACAAGCATAATTCAGGGATTGTGTTTATGTGTGTGATTTCTCCATAAACTCAAGAGTATTATCCTGGATTAATTATCTCTGATTTTGTTCTTAAGTTTTTTGTTTGTTCTTTATTTTTACTCATGGAAAGGCAATCTGAGCTCACAGGATTCCTCTGCTAAGAACATCTATTAACCTGGAAAGATAAACTGACCTCTGGCCTTTTGCACCGTCTGTAATCCTCCAGAACCCTGTAATCCTCCAGAACCCGAAAGAAAAACACACACACATTTACGCACATCAGCATCATAATAAAAGCACATACGCTAGAAGGTGGAGATGACCGGCTCTGGTCAGTGCCGCTGGAACCTACTTGTGATGGACACATTCACAAGACTGGCTGTCCAAATAAAGCCCCATGACCCCATGAACGCAAACAGTGTTTTAACCTGTGCGTTAGGTAGCATTATTTTCGTAGCAAGAAATGATAACAAAAAGCCGGGCTTCCAGTCATCTTTAATGTATTCTTTTCTTCTTCAGGGTTTTAATAAAGGATTAACTCTTAACTGAAATTAATATAATTAACCTATTAGCTACTAAACTGGCCACATCCATATATTTACTAAGTTTCTCCAGGTCACCCATAGGCTCATCCTTGATTCACTGGGCAAGAATGCCAATTCTGTTGTTTCTGCCATCCCTGTGAGTAGCTAGTAAAAATTAATGTTTCCCAGCAGTGTGTAGTTGACCCATAAGTGAGGATGGAACTGGGGCCTAACCTGAGGGCTTATTTTTGGTCACTTTGCCAAGATGAAGCCATCTGTGTTTTGTACGATCTCTTTCTTGAACAGCCCACTTCTTGATTCTTGGTGGAAAATCTGTCAGTTCCCTTGCTTGGGATCCTCTTTCACTGATTTTGCCTAAGTGGTGTTGCTGGTCATTTGGGGCTTCCCTGACTGCCTGCTCCAAAGGAGCCCCATGTCCTGCCCTATCACAGGACTTGGCTTCATTTCCTTCGAAGCACTCAACACTCAGACATATATATCATTTTGATTACTGGCTCGCTTTCCCCATGAGATAGTTTGCAACAAAAGGGCAGGGACCTTGTCTGTCTTGTGACCAACTACAGTCCTAGAACCAAAAGAGAGCTTGGCTATCAAAGGCTTTGAATGATTATTCAAAGAATGGGCCATGACAGCCAAAAGAACAAAATGAAAGGAATATTTAGTAATCTCATGTGTCAAATATCAATATTAATCTGCAATGAGAAAGCTGTGGACAGGCAGAATAACTTGTCTAAAATTAAAACCTTGGCATTTATAAAATCGGCTGCATTAGCTCTATTTAGATAGAACAGATTTTTTTATTGTTCTTTTTCACCTATTTCTCGCAGGAAGAATAGAGGGTCTCAGCCCCAACTATCAAAACTTGACCCTATGCTTCAGGCCAAGTCAGGAAGGAATGTTCCAATTTAAAATGCTGGAGACACTCCTGTTCTTACAAAGTACAGGGGTGGGCAAAAGTGGGTTTACAGTCCTTCATATAGAAAAAGACATGCAGGTTATGATTATTACAATAGCTTTATTAAGTCAAAAAGAATGTCACTCACAATTGTAAACGTACTTTTGCCGACCCCATAGTCACTCACTAATTTCCAAGTGAGTTTTCAAATGAAATTTTAAAAAGCAGTCTTGTGTCCTAACAGGTGTGGCTCAGTTCATTGGGCATTGTCCTCACAGCAAAGGGTCACCAGTTTGATTCCCAGCCAGGACACACTGCCCATTGTGTGGGTTCCATTCCCAGTCGGGGTGTGTGTGAGAAGCAAACCAGCTGATGTTTCTCTCTCATATCAATGTTTCTCTCCCTTTCTTTCTTCTTCCTTTTCCCTTTTCCCTAAAACTATACAACTATTTAAAATCAATAAATAAAGCACTTTCATATTTTGGGTGCTTAATTTATTATCTTATAATCCTCTATATTTGTTTCCAAATTTAAGTGATACTTATTTGATTCCAAAATAAATTTATTCACTACCCAACCATCAACTGTTAGGAGTATTTGCAGCAGCATTTTATGTTGTGTAAGTGTGAAAAGTAGCCTCTCCAGATGAATTGCTAAGACAGAATTCTGTCTCAATTACTTTTCCTGCTCAGTCTAGGCATCAGAACCTCTCACTTGATACTTGGAAAAGTCCGTATGATCCAGCTATCCACAAGTATCAGTACCTGGAAAGTATTCTATATCTGATACCTTGCAAATAACAACAATAAAAATCTATCGCTAGATGCTGAATCCAAACTCTAAAAGTTTCTCTACGTAGTTATGCTCTCCAGACTCTAAGGAAAGACTGTAGGTGCTAATGAGTGTCCAGTTGCTCCCCACAGAAGATTTGATGATGACCTTCAGTCAATTTAGAAAGACAATCTCTGTAGTGATTAAGAATGCAGATTCCGGAGTCTGACATCTGGGTCTGAATCCAGCCCTGCCAACAGTTTGCTGGGAAACTATAAAAAACTATAAAACTATAAAAAATTGTTCTTCTGAACAATCAGTTCTCCAAGCAAGGTAAATAATAGTACTTACTTCAAGTGTTGTTGTGAAAATTAAATGTACCAAGGCATATAAACTTCTGAGCATAATCCAGGCACAGAGTCAAAAGAAAGGTTAGCTATTTTGTGATTAGTATTTTCCCCAATTTGTAGTTTTAGCCTTTAAACATATTGATTATAATATAATATATTGAAATTTTCATATTGTGTCATCAAATGTATACATGCACTTCACAATTTCACAGTATAAGTGTTTTCCAGATAACTATTAGCACGACCTGAAGGCTTGGTACCAATGTCATTTGAGTCCTTTCTGAGCATCCTACCCCTTGTTACTTTTGTCCCACTCTAGTGCATTGTCTCAAAATCTGTGTTTTCTCTCCATTTTAGTTTTTTGATTATTCACTTTTGGAATTATTAGGCTGTGAGTACATATTAGCAATTATCAAGAAAGGTCCTAAATCCTGCCTATGTACTCTCCACCCAACAGTAATGCTTACTATCTCCTCATGGCCAGTCTGTTGTCCTCCTATAGTGGACAGGACCCTCAGCTTAAGCCATTGCGTGAAACTTGCCTTTCATATACTGTGGAAGTAAAAAGGGAGTTTGGTAGAATGAGATTTGAGTAGAAAGTGGCATTTCCTGGTTGAAATTAGAGCTGAAAACAAATTCTCCCTGCTCTCACTACCCACAAAATTGAATGTCGTAACATTTCCTATATGACTCACTTAAATATCTATCCGTCCATCCCTGATAACTTAGGACATTGCCAGCAAACTTCTACCTGCTTCATGTCATGTGCTCTATTTGATCACCAACAAGCATGGGGTCATCAGCAGCTTACACAATTATTGATGATACAGCTAAAAGACAGGAATTATGTTTCTTATTTTTAGGTGTTTGTAAGAAGACCAAAAACTCTCACCAGTATAGTGTGAGTTGGTATAATCACCTGAGAAAATATCAACAAGACTAATTTAAGTGCTTTGTTCAGATAAAATATCTATTAGAATAAATTTAATAATAATAACTGTATAGTACAAGTCAATGCCAGTCATCACTGCTTGGTATTGACCTTCCAGGACTATATTTGCCTTGCTGATATTCCTCTAAAGTAATGCATATATTTTTATGATTATGAAAGTAATACATATTGCTGTAAAAATAATTTAAATATGCAAAAACATACAGATAATAAAATTTAAATAACCTGTGTTCCCTCTTCACTCTCTCTTAGACTATGCTCCTGTTTAGGCACTGTTTATAATTCTCATGATAAATCTGAATGATTAAGCCACAAATTCCGGAGTAGGCATTTTCCTTATTTCTTCATCACTGAGCCTATTTTCTGTCTCAAGACTTTTTAGCAGTGGAAACATAGTTCTAGCCAATACATAAAATCCTTGGTTCATTCTAATTTTTCCTCATAAAATCAGAATTTTTCTACCTACCTTCCTTTTTAGCAGGCCTAGAGCAGTTTAGTTGTCAGTCGCGCTGCTCCGGGACCATTCTGAGCGAGTGACCCTGCTGTCGCTGCTGCTGCTGCTGCTGCTGCTGCATCATATTGGCACCCTTCTCTTCACAGGGCAACCACATAGAACTGCTGCCAGGAATTAACCCTAAACTGCTCCAACCCAAAAGGAAAATATGGCAGTTAACCCTTGAACCACACAAGGGTTAGGAGCGCAGACTTTGCACCTGCTGCAAGTCCAGGCAAGACTTCCGACTCAAGTTTGGCGCGGCGCAGTCGCTGGCTGATTCAACCAACCGTAGATTTAAAACAGTACGTTCACCTCATTGGGAAGCTGCTGTTGTCAAACTGTGGATGAGAATATGAAAAAAGTTTTTAATCTGTGGTTGGTTTAGTCAACCGCTGTAAAACCTGCCGAGAGGAAGGGCAGGCTATGTTTACTGAGGGAAAACAATTCCGTGTATTAGCGGACCTGCGCAGTTCAAGCCCACGGTGTTTCAGGGTCAACTGTATTTAGAATACTTTTTTCCCCTGAAAGTTTCTTAGCTTGAGTTACCATGCCTGAAGAAGGATGAGGGCACAGACTGGGACCAAAATTAGATGAGCTGGGTTTTTGGCCCAAGGAGGACAAGGGAGGGAACGGGAAGAATGAGACCGGAAAGGATAAAAAGCCAATCGAAACAGGTGTTATTGAGAATCATTGCTGTGAACAGTGAGTGGCTCTTGGGAGGAAAAGAAAGGGGCTGGGAGGGGAGTGGAGGGGAGTATAGAAGGGGAAAGAGGAAGGGAAGGAAGTGGAGAAGGGGGAGGAGATGGAGAAGGGGTGGGGCTAGGGGAGAGGGGTGCGGGAGAGGGGAAGGGAGAAACAGGATTGGCTGGAACCATCAACTAGACCTTTGGTTTTGCTAAGAGATGGATTGGTACTCACAGGTAATGCTCCATGTTCTCCTCTTGGACAGGAATAACTTACAGAACATCAATATAAGGTAGTGCCACTCTGTGATTGTAATGGATTAGAGCAAAAAATATCACTTCATAATTACATCTGAAAAAAAGATAAAAACACAACATTGTCCAAGCCATGAAAATGACCACGCATCTTCCCAACTTTGCTAAATGAGCGACTACTAACTTCTTTACCAGTTATGATATCCACAGCAGGTAAAGCCTCACTTTAACCTCCAACCTTATACATAATATTTGAAATAGCCAATCGCTATTATTTTTACTTCTTAATAGCGTCCAATCTAGATCAAAGCCCCGTTGTCTTGAACTCTACCTAAAATGTCTAACACAGCCAAAAATTCTCTAATTCCTTTCTGACTGAGATGCCCCAATGGTACATTATTTGTCCACAAGCCTTAAATCCAACTTGTTCAACTACAGATGTATTCCTGGTCACCTTTGGCTACATGGTTTGAAGAGTCTGTTCTGGAACTTCTGATGAGTTGATAGAATGCCTCCCAAATTTGTCCGTTAGGAGGAGCTACCCATGAACTCAGACCAACCAAGTTTCTGCCACTTCCTTGGTGGTCGAGGAGCGGTGAGGCAGAAAGTGAGACGTCAGTGGAATTTCAGTTGCAGCTACCTCTCAAATCAAAGGTATGAGTCTCCTTTGCAATTCTCTTAGCAGTGTGTGCCACGTAGTCTGATCTTCCGTAGACACTTTAAGTAACATGGGACACCCCTGTGCACAAGAGCCAAGTCTTTGGGCTGCTTGAGTTGCCAGCTAGAGGCCTTCTCTTGCTCTAGGCCTCAGTCAAAATTGGCAGTTTTTCAGGACGTCTAGTATTCTTACATGTGGAATAAATTGTTTCCAAAGTTGAAACAGCTATACTAAAGGTTAATGAGTTCAACAACTCATTGTTTGTAAAGCCAGCTCTATCTTTTCATGCCCAAGACCCTTGGATTCCAAAAATTTTACACAGGTGTCAGACCCTTCCCTGTAGTTCCAAAACATATCCTATAAGGCACCTAGCAGATTTTCTTATCCAATCAACATGATATCATTAATGTGATAAATGAGTATGATATCCCATGCCAATGTCCCAGGAATCAACTGACTCAGTGAAAAAAATAATTCTTTTGGTATCCTCTATCTTTTGACATAGAAAAAAAAAGAAAAGAAAACACTCATGAGATCCCAATACAAGAACCATAAACATAACAGTTGCTGTAGAATGACAACTTGATTAATCCACCATCATTTTCCAAGATAACCATCTTTCACTGTGGCCAAACTACAGAATTAAATGAGCAGAAAGTTTATACTTATATCTTTTATGATGGTACTAATCTTTGTGATTGGTTTTTACTTTCTATTTTAAGAAGGGGTAATACTTTTAACAATTTTGTCTAAGATATGTACACTAAAAATTACAAGCATCCTTAGAAAAATTAAATGATATACATAGGTATACATGTTTATGAAACTCAAAATTTAAATTATTTAAATATCAATTTTACCCAAATTGGTATGTGGAATTAATACAACTCCAATCAATATTCAACATGCTTTTTGGTATACATTTTTAATCTGATTCTAAAATTTATGTGGAATTGCAAAGGATGCAAATAACCAGAAATAAAATTGGAGGACTTACACTAGCTGATTACAAGACTTACTATAAAGACTGTAATCAAAAGAGTGGGATATAACCATAAGCATAGATATATGGATTAATGGAAACAAACTGAAAATCTAGAAATAATGCCCACACATATATAATCAGTTGGTTTTCAATAAAAATGTCAAGAGAATTCAGTAGGAACAAAGATAACTTCAACAAATGATACTAAACAACTGGATATCCACATGGGAAAAAGTGGAGATTAATCTTTGTACCTTTTACAAAATTAACTCAAATGGATTATAGATGTTAGAATAAATGCTCAAACTATAAAGCTCCTAAAATGCCTATATTTTTCAAAACTGGCAATAGCAAGTATATCTTTCCTGTGTTGATGGTGAAACTATAAAATGGCACAATCATTTTAGTAAACAGTTTGGTAGTCTCCTAAATAGTTAATATCATAATGAAATAACAAATATGAGTATATTCTGTAGGATAATAGTAATACACTGTTACATTACATTAGAGATAGCAATTCATTTTTTTCATTCTTGAAATCTAAGGATAAAGAAATAGAAAAAAGATTCAAAACTATTTTTTAATATAAAAATGATCACTACTATAATTAGACATAAGTATACAGATGCCTTGTAATTCAATAAACAATATAAAGCAAACAAGGTGTCCATTTAACAACAGCAATAAACATGCATGTTCATAAACCAATGAATATAGCCTAATACTTAGAATATGCACTAGTCTAGATATTGCTGTGAAGGTATGTTGTAGATGTGATTAACATGTAAGATCTTACGACTTTAAATAAAAGGGATTATATCCTCCTGGAGGATGTAAAGAGAGGCTCATTCAGTGGAATGCTTTAAGAACAATAACTGATCCCAGCTGGGGCACATAACCAGGTTGCAAACCAGGTCTGCAGCCAGGTCTGTAGCTGGAGGCAGGTAAAAGGCAACCATACATTGATGCCTCTCTCTCTCTCTCTGCTTCTCTCCCTTCCCTTCTCTTTAGAAATAATAAATAAAATCTTAAAAAAAAAAAAAAAAAAAAAAAGAACAATAACTGAAGTTTCCCAGAGAAGAAGATGCAAGAGAAAACTTCAGGGAAGTGGAGGGGTAGGAATGAGCTGGCTGGCAATATACCAGTAAACCAGTAAGACCCCAGAATCACTGAGCAGCTGCCAACAGAGGCTGGATTTTAAAGGTCAGTGAAAAAGAGAGAGGTCCATTTAAGTCTGCTAGCGCCCTTCATTCTTTTCCCCATTCCACTGCCTTATGTCTGTACACTGTGCCAACACTTTACTTGTGAATGAACTACTTAGTGCTCTTTATCTACAAGGATACTTTTTTTTTTTAAAAATACAAAAGCACTAGCATAAAAAATAAGCCTCAGAAAATAGAAAACAAAATGGCAGGAGGAAAACTCAATATATTTGTTATAACTTTAAATTCAAATGGCTTGAAACTTAACTCAGAAAAAGGCAAATACTCCAGAATAATTTATAAAGCAGAATGCAAACTATCCTTTTATGGAAGAGGTATGCTTTAATAAATCTATTAGACATACTATAAATAAAAGAGATGAGTGCAACTAATTTTGGCAAAAATAAAGTAAAATAAGTAAAAATGGTAATATTGACTTCAGATAAAATACATTTCATGGTAAATGTATTAAAAGAAGAATGCCAACCTTTATAAAGAGGCATAATCAATAAGAAAAAATATAACAATTATAAAGCTCCTTCCTGAAGAATTTCAGGAATAACAATTATTTCAAAGAGAAATCCTGCCCTAATTATATTTACTTCTCCTAGAAGGAAAAAGATTTCTAGTAAGTCACTTTTATTCCTGCTTCCTCATGAAATCAATTAACTGTTATGTTCCACCATGACAAAAGAAAAGTCATTAACATAATGTTGCTATGTCCTGTCTAGTTTCCAATACTTCTCTTATGTTAAAATGCTTTCTAAAACATTTCATAATTTTTGTCTCTTTTAACTAGACTGGGTATTTCATACTTGTGAATTACCCAAATTTAGACCCAGAGACTCTTAAGTACCTACATGTTCCCAAAGAGTCATTAAGCTCACCAGCATTTGCTCATCCTTCTTGCCCAGCCCTTGATGAGTCCTTGATTCACTCTGCTGATCTAGCTCTATATTCATTCAAAGACAAGAGTTGCTCTGAGAGATGTTCAGCCATATAAATCTGTTGGCCAAAATGGTGCCACAGCTGATGCATTAGTAGTAACCATCGTGGCATAGCAAAACCCTATGGCCCTATTGGTGCTTTTTCCTATGGTTTTAAATGTGCTTAGCATTTCATTTTTCCCACAGAAATCCCCAATGCACAAGATGTTCCTTTCCAATTGCAACCAATAGAAAAATGAAAAAAATCCTGCTTCTCAAAAATAAAAATGAGATGTGAACATGTGAACAAAAATAATGGTATGGATTACCAAAAACAAAGCTCAGCATAATGGAAATTCTAAACCACAATTTTTAAAAAGAAATTGAATAGTATAACCATAGTAGTTCTATGCAAGTAGATATCATTTAATGGGCCTCAATAAATGATTAAGTCATTAACAAAGAACTATGCATCAATAGAACTGTTTGCTTTAAAAGATGAGTTAAATACAACCACCATCATTCTTCAAACTCAGAAGCTTACCTGTAATTTCATGTACATTATTATATTAATTATCAAATTATTTCTTCAAAGTGAGTATTGATATAAACTTCAAAGTGAGATAAATTATGAATTATTAGTAATCTTACTACAGGAGTTTTTAAATCCTTGAAGATGTTGTTTTTTAAAATATACAGAAAGAGATTACATTAAGAGATAAGGTATTCCTCTATCTTTCTAATTACAATTTTTTAAAAAAATCAATAAGCCAGACAAAGGAAGACAAATACCATGAGTGATTCCACTCGTATATGGAATCTAATGAACAAACTGACCTAACTAACAAGCAAAATAAAGCCAGACTCATAGAGACCAGGATGACAGCTATATGGGGGTGAGGATCAAGCCAAAAGGAAAAAGGGCGCTTGGATGTGGACAATAGGGTGGTGATTTTGGTGGGTGTGGGGAGGGGGATTAGGAGGGTAAATGGTAAGGGAAGAAATAAAATTTAAAAAGAACTTAAAAAAATAAAAAAGAATTTAAAAGAATTAAAAAAAAAAAAGAAATTATGTTAGAGTTGAACTTCCAGATTTATCATTTGAATGCATTCAGAATACTTTAAATAGTGATAAAATACTTTATTTGCCCACGTTGTATAAAGCAGTTGCTCTCTGTTTCCTAAGAGTAGATAACCTATGTAGAAGGCTCACAGGGCAAATATGTTTGCCTTGTTAGACTATTTTTATTGAACTGTTATAAAGTGACGAGGTTTTTAAATCGGACAGTCCTTAGTTTGCATTACTGATATTGATTTACCTTCTATTCTGAGAATAATGCTTGGCATGTCATTAGAGCTCAGAAAATACATGTAAAATAGGTAAAGGAATGAACTGAGAATTAACATACCATCCCTTTCCCAGAAAATAGAGGCAATATTAACTAATTCTTAGAGTAAATACAATAGGTTCTAAATATTGGAAATAATGCCTGAAACAAGTTTGATACAATGTCTGACACTGTTAGTACTCAAAAAAAATGGTTTATAAAACCCAATTATTTTTGAACAAGTACCTAGCACTATAATTCCATAATTACCTGTCTCTTTTTTCACCATTCATTACTAAGTACCCCTCACTCTAAGTGGATAGATTTGCTTCAAACTTCAAATAAAAATAAAAAAATAGAGGCCATTAGATAGGAATGCTCTTGCCATTTGCATCCAAAACTATAAATGTAAATACAGGCACACCTATCCTTTGACTCTTCCCTCCAATTTCAATAGAAATATCTGTCCCCATTTCTCCAATGGGGTCCCATTTCCTCCTATCTTTTCAGGGACCACATTCTGTCAACCCCTTACCTCACCCCTCTCTTGCATGTCTTCAAAACATCTCTTCTACTATGTGTTCTTTTTTTTTTTTTTTTAAGATTTTATTTATTATTTTTAGAGAGAGGGGAAGGGAGAGAGGGAGAGGGACATCAATGTATGGTTGCCTTTCACCTGCCTCCAGCTACAGAGCTGGCTGGAGACCTGGTTTGCCACCTGGTTATGTACCCTGGTTGGGGAATCGAACCAGCAACCTTTGGGTTCACAGGCCAGCGCCTTATTCACTGTGCCACCAGCCAGGGCTATGTGTTCTTTTAAATGGGCTCTCTCACATAAAATAAACAGCTATTCCTTGTCACTGCATTCTTCGCTAGTTGCTCTCTGCTGTCTTATTGCTAGTACATCTACACCTCTTGTAAGATCTACTTCTCCATGCATGCTCAGGGAGCAGTCCCTCAATGGTTCCAATGGGACCTCTCTCTAGAAGAGAGAGGTTCACAAGATAAATTACAATTCTCATCCTGTAGTTGCCCTCAGAGATGCAACACACTCTCACCCGCTACCTTTTCTACTATCCACTGAAGATTCCACTCATCTTCCACCGTCACCGCTGAAAGTCTTGAGACTGATCTGGTGGTTTGACCCAAACCTTCATTCATGAGGGGCCTGAGCTCTTTCTAATCATAGCCTCCTCAGGTTAGTGTTGCTGTGTGTATCCATTCAGTTAGTTAGTCAATAGACTCCTCAGACAATCACTGGGTACCATATGTGTCCCTCTGCTCCTGCTGTGGAAGAGCGACCCTACTTTCTCCTATTGATTGCCCCTTTCAAGATGATGTCTCCTCACTGTCTGCTCCCTGGACACAGGGAACCCAAATTATTCTGGCAGTAGCCAGGGTTTATAATTTAGTAAGACCTTTCACAAATTCCCTAGCAAGAGTGTACCCCCTCTTCAGAGACAAAGATTTTGTGATGATTAATTGTATGTGTCAACTTGACTGGGTCAAGGAATGCCAGGTATTTGGTTAAACATTGATCTAAGTGTTGTCAGTGAGGGTGTTTCTGGAGGAGCTAAACAGTTGAATTGGTAGACTAGGTAAAGCGGATCACCTTTCCCAATTTAAGGGGGCCTCATTCACTCCATTTAAGGCCTGAACTGTTCAAAAATGCTGAGTTTGGGAGAATTTGCTTTCTCTGTCTGACTGTCTTCTCCATTCAGTCTCAGACTTGAATTAGAGCTTACACCATTGGCTTTCCTGGTGCGCAGGCCTTCAGACTAGGACTGAAACTCTACCATTGTTCTCCTGGGTTTCCAGCTTGCCAACTTCAGGACATGGGACTAAGAAAGACTTACAAAGTTGCAGGATAGGAAACACAAAGGCCCTCGGTGAGTGACGGGGGTGGAGCCATTGCCAGTTCTATCTTTGGTACCCAGAACCATATATTTTTTTATTGGGATCATATGGAGGACTCTGAATTAACGCATATACTACATCCTGGAGGTTGGCATCCCATTCTAGCAGAGTATTACATCCAAACTGACACTACCATAATACCTTTAGAAGGTCATTCTAACACTCTATGGAGCACCATTTCTGGATAGTGCAGAAAGTGACGTGTTCAGCGGACCTCATGGTCATAGCCTCACTGCACACTTTCGTCACTGCGGATTGGGTCCTGTCACACTGCTATGTAGGATCATATACCTGTGGGTCAGGTATTCAGTAAGCCCCTGGAAGGTAGTACAGGCCGCGTCTCTGTAAGTAGGAAAGCTAACCCACACCCATAATAGGCGCCTACCTCAGAGTGGACAAACTTCTGGCCCTTAGGAGGTAACAGACCCAATATGGATGATTTAACAAGTAGCCATTTGGGGTGCTAGAGGAAATGCCATTATCAGGGGTTCACCATTGGTCTTAATCACTGACAAAGTGGCATTCAGAGGTGGCAGTAGATAGGTAGCCCTAGTAAGCGGGGGTCTCTGCTCTGGGGACCACCTACATCCTCCATCTCTGCCACTATGGCCACTGTGTTCATGTTCCAGGGGTTTGTATGCGTACCCTGTCTGTTCCAGGCCACTGATCATAAAGACAGGATAATACTAAATGACCAAGTCTTTTGATCACATTCTGGTTAGTGCTCTTTCACTGTGTATGCTTTCTGGTAGGCATTAGCATCCAATAAAAAACTTCACTCCTTTTGAAGGCCCATTTCCCTTAGTCCTTATATTCCTTCCTCTGCTACCTCCCATTTCCTCTTTAGTCAGAGGATTGCTCTAGCCAGGTTTCCAAGATCTACCTAAGGGTCAGTTTGTTCCATTGCCTAGGATCCTTGCCAGAGAGTTATATCCTATTCTCCAGAAGAGCACCCCAAGTCAATGAGTGTTTTTGTGATTTTTTTTTAATACAGGCTTACTTCTGGGCCCCCTTGTTAAGCCTTGTCAAAACCCAGTCATAAGTCTCTCCTGAGCTCCTACCAGTACAAGTTAAGAAATTCTCGCCACTCCTTAGGCGAGTTATTTCTTTGATCAGATTCCCACACATCCCCCAGTAGGGGCTGTTTGGGGATTTAACTTTAGTTACCAACCTGACAACCTGGAGATAAGATGGCTGCATTCCTGAAGGGAACACTTGTTGCCTGGGAGAAAGGCATTTGCAGCTTCATACAACAATGACAGGTGATCCACCTAGATGTGGAGAAAAGAGCAACTTCTATAAGTTCTGAGAATGCTGAGGACCTGTAGAGCCCAAATCTCCAGGGACATGTCTCCATTCCACGAAGCAGGGCCCCAGGACCTGCTTCAGCTGAGCATTTAAACATGTCTAAGGCTCTGTGATGTCCCAAATTCTTGTGTCTACACTTTGGCTGGGTATGTTCTTTCATCGTAGAAGATAATGGCTTATTTGTAAACTGTGAAGAAACCCCTCTGGTGCTCAGTCCTTGGCTGGGAGCAACATGGCAGAAGCAGTCACAGGAAGGGTGACCGAGTGAGGTCCCCTTGCATCCTATACCTGGCTTTCTCAATGGAGATCAGAGCAGTACATGTCTGTGGCTCTCACACTTGTCGCATTTGAACACAGTGAGAGAGGAGGGGGGATCTGCAGTCCTGTGGGGAGCTGGGGAATGAATTAATGATGAGTACATAGAAAACTAAATGTGACAAAGATAATTAGTAGGGAAAATGAAAAGCTGTACAAGAAAGAAATCTCATAATTCACTGTGGTTCAGCAGTGAATTATCTTTAAGTAATCAAATAAGAATGGGATTTAGCCAAGAAAAATGTACCAAAATAATTTAATCATATGGGAGAGTGCAGAGTGTAAACAGAGAAGGGAATGAAAGAGACCAAAACTCCTATCTTCTATATAGGAAGTCACTAGACAATTTCTAGGAATGAAGAATTAAGAAATAACAGTGTAAGCAGTTACTTTAAAACATTAAAGTACATAATAGGAGTAACAAACTGTGTGAAAGTGGTACTCTAGGGAACAGGAATCTACAGTGAAAAGAGATTTAGCAGAGGGCTGCTGTTTTTCTGTTGTTTTTTCCCCTCTACTGTTTTTCTTTTTAAGCCTATGATATTATTTTACTTTTTTTAACTCTCTCAATGTTTAACTTTGATTAAAATATTAAAATTAAATTTTCAAAGGAAAATAGAGACTTCCAATACTTGGTTGTAATTCTAATGAATGATTCATGCTTTTCTCAGATATTCTGCTATTGAAAAGTACATTAATATTTATGTTGTACACATAGCTCATTCATTAAAGGGACACACTTTTATTTTAATTTTGTATTTCACTAGAAGTGTTTTAGAATACAGAAATTAAAATATCTTCTATGGGGTTGTTCAATGATTTTTGAAAATGTTTTTAAGTCAGGCAGCGGGGAGTTTTATGGGGTTTTTAGCTCCTTTGCTGATAATACATACTTGGCTGAAGATCCACACGCGTCAGCTGTTATCAGCTGCCTGTGTGCGTCACTGAGTTCGCTCTGTGGTATTATCTGTAGCCAAAGGAAACACAAAGGAAATCATCACAGCAGATCCCTGCATTTTAATCAGTTAAAAAAAAAAATCTGCTCCCTTACTGGTATTTTCACAGAGCAAGCCTATAATAGCAGATTTTTTAAATGCAAAATAAAAAATTGTATATGGATTCTGATAGCTGCTAATTCTGTGTTAAAAAGGAAATTTGTATGAAGTAAATAATTCTGAAAAACCCTGTAGCCCCACAATTTGCATTGACATTTTCCACAGTAATGTTACTTAGGGACACTTGTGCTCAGAACCATCCAGATCTTGTTCTTTTTTTCATACACCATTTCAGGGAAAGCCTCATCACCCAGTAGGCAAAATGAAAACTCCTCTCCCCCCCGAAAAAAAACAGGGTTTGCAAAAAATTAATTTTGAATGGATATAATGAGCAATATTCATTGTTACATGTACCATGTATTCATTGCTCCATAACATAAGGTGTTGAAATTATTTAATGTATCTTCTATATCAAATTATTCCTGGATCTGAACCCTACCCACCAAGGTAGGGAAGCAACTGATCAACATCAGTCATTGATATATGTTCCCATTCCTTTCAAGGGACTGAAGAAAGACCCCAAAACTGACAGGTAAGAAGAAATGGGGAAGATGTAGGCTCTTATTCCATGGTTACCAACTTACTATTCTTTCTTTAAGCGTAGCATTCTGCTATGGCATGCTTCTCTGTCCCCATAATCAGGGACTGCTGATGGGACAGCCTATGAGGATGATAAAGAAAGCCCTGGCTGGTGGCACAGTGGATAAGGTGCCAACCTGTGAACCCAAAGGTCGCTGGTTCAATTCCCAGTCAGGGCACACAACCAGGTTGCAAGCCAGGTCTCCAGCCAGGTCTATAGCTGGAGGCAGGTAAAAGGCAACCATACATTGATGTCTCTCTCTCTCTCTCTGCCTCTCTCCCTGTCCTTCTCTCTAAAAATAATAAATAAAATCTTAAAAAGAAAAAAAAGATGTTTCTTCCTGAGCCTCCGTCAGCATCACCTCAGTCACAGGAACCCTGCTGGCCTCCCACAAGACTGCAACTTCTAAGATTTCACCTTTACAGATGCCCTCAGGACAGTCTTCCATGGGACCAGTCAACTCCTATTTGTTTTTCCTTTCCTTTTCTTTTTTTTTTGGTGGGAGCAGTTATGTCTGCTTCACCAGGGCAGGAAAGAGGTGGAGCATGAAGGAAATTGCTCCATTAAATTATTAATACCTTGTCCCGCCACAGTTATTAAAATTTTTCAGTTACTTGTCCAATTTTCCTTAAGGTAATAACAAGTGCGTGTATAAATACTTACGTTCATGCGTGAAATAATTACAGTAATGCCTTGCCAACCATGCTCGTGAAAACTTCTCGGACTGTCAAAATGGTTGGCAATACTTTTTCATTAAAAAATAAAGGGTTGGACAGAAAAAAAAAAAGTTTAAATAGCTAAATAGATGTAATACTTAAAAGCAGAGTAAAATAAAGTCTTGTCCAAAACAAATCATATGTGTCATTAAAAACATGTTGCAGTAGGAAATCTTCCATGAGGGCCCCTTAGGGTTGTTTTAGAGCCCCTACGGCCCTGTGATCTGTTGAGGCATTTGTACTCACAAGCCAGTTTAAAACCTTGAGAACCATCACCTGCTTCCTTGAAATTTAATTTCTTGCATTTCATCTTCCCAGACACCCTGCTCTACATGGGAATGAAAGGCAATTGAAAAAAGAAACCATATCTATTAAAATTCATAATTAAACATTTTTCATAATGAAGTAGTACCTAACTGAACCTCCCATTCACTAAGAATGGCAATAATTTCTATATTAGCTATTCTGGTGTTCACTCACTCTTTTACCAAATGCTTGTGCCTTTTTATAAGTTATCAAGATGATTAAGAATATTATTTTCCCAGATTAGTCTTTCATGCATTTTTTGAAAGAATAAAATGTAAAAAGATCTTTTCTTCTGTGTAGAGAAAGAAAAGAGAATCCTGAGGATTCAGCATTTTTTTCTGTGTATTATTTGAAGCACCTGTTGAAATACTAATTTTTTGCTGTAATCCCTAGAGATTATGATTTAATAGTCTGGGCAGGGCCCAGAAATTTGTATTTTGAGTATTTATAAAGTTTAATAAGTGATTTTGATATTCAGATTTGGAAATATGTGTAAAGGACTGAACTAAACCTTACATACATGAAAGCTCTCAGATATTAAAATTTTGTTATAAAAATAAGTATACCCTAGAGTTTCAAAAACTGTGGTTGGCAAGAAATTACTATAATTTTATGAGATATAATTTTATATATATGTCCCTCCACTTTTTGTTATTGTGGTAAAATATACTAACAAAATTTATCATTTTAACTATTTTTAAGTACACAGTTCAGGGTTATTAAGTGCATTCACATAGTTGTGTGGCCATTCCCACCACCCATTTAGGGCTTTTCATTTTCCCTAACCATGAAACACTAACTCTCTGTTCTCCCCTCTAGCCCCTGGCAACCACCATTCTACATTCTGTCTCTTAGAACTTTATTACTCTAGGTATCTCAAAAGGTGGAATCATAAAGTATTTGTCCTTTTGTGATTGGCTTATTTCACTCAGCATTATGTCCTTAAAGTTCATTCATGTTGTGGCACATGTCAGAATTTCTTACCTTTTTAAAGCTGGATAATACTCCATTGTATATATGTACCATTTTTGATTGTTCATTAATCCATGGATGGATGGACACTTGGGTTGCTTCTACCTTTTGACTATTGTGAAGAGCACTGCCATGAACATGGGTAAACAAATATCTGCTCAAATTCCTGCTTCCAGTTCTTTTGGCTGTATAGCCAGAAGTGAAATTGCTATAATTCTTATAATAATCTTAAGGTAAAGAAATGCCTGCATATATTTTACCTGAAAACTCCTGGGATGTAAATTTAATGCTGATTTTCTAAAGTGCCAGTAGTAAGACTGACCTCATATTTGTGGCTTTTCTCTACTGGTCTTCCAGGTCTCTGTATCTAGGTTGGTTTTTATTTTTCCATCTTCAACATGCTCTCCCATGACGAATTCACCATTCCTATTACTTAAGCTATTTTCTCTTGCTCGTAGTTTCCAAACTCATCACCAAGCCCTGGACTATCTCCTTCAATGTTTGCTGGATGAGCCATATCTTTGTGAATGAGTAAGCTGTGTCCCAGGAGCATTGTTCCCTTGGTCATTCTCAATCTCCTGGATCTTCCGCCTCTCCGGCTTCATCAGCTCTTTCCCCAGGGGCTGTAATTCTGCTTAAAAAAGAGACTCCTGCTATCTTGGAAAATAAAAACACTGCAGTCCAGGTTTGTTTTAATGGTCCCCCAACCATATTTCCAATGCTAAACATAGACCCCTGCATGTGCACGCACACACACGCACACGCACACACACACACACACACAACGCAGACTGGGCAGTTGTTCTAATTAATGAGTTGGATGGTGTGTTCACCTTACATTTTGCCCTAATTAGTAGACCCAATAACCAGGGAAACAGTCCTAGTTTGCAACTGAGACAGAAAATAAGAGCTCTTTCAGCTGAAGATGAAAAACAGGGCTGTGTTATTTCCCTCACCCCTGTATTACTTAGATAACAAGTATACTTCCAAACAAATACTTCCCTTGTCAGTGGATACATACATGCATATATGCATACACACAGGCATACATGCACACACACACCCCTTTCAAAGAAGCAGCCTGTTGCAGACTTCCGCTCATACCTGAAGTGCAAGGCCCTGGCCAGGCCCCTGTGCCTTGCCTGCTGCTAATTGCAGAAGCAGTTCAACCCCTTGCTCAAATTGATTAATAGCCAAATGGCCTGAGGCTGTTTGAAATCTCAGGCCTTCCAAGTACCAAAATGTATAAAACATATTTCAAAAAAAATTCGCTGGAGTCTCCCAAGTCAGACTTCCAATTCAGAAGTTGCCTCCTCACCACACAGTGCTCACAAGTCACCTGCGTGACTCCCCAAGGCTGCAGCGTTGTGACAGTGGGCACCCGCGGGCTGAGCTTCCAGGGAAACCCTGTCCTCAGCTACTGCACACGACACTGTTTGTGGCTGAAAGGAGTAAACCTTTCATTCCAATGGCGGGTGGCAAGGGTGGCTTCATTCCTTCCAACAAAATCATAGTAAGAGGATAGAAGAACAAGCCAAATTTCAAAAGGGAGATCCGGGTTTTTTAATTAGAAGCTCTGCCACACGTCACTCTGCACCTGCTGAAAGACCCCATGTCTCACACTCTGCCTCCCTTCGCTGCTCAACCCACCCAGTCTTGTTCCATTCTCTCTAACCACAACTGTATTTCCAGAGTGGCCCTGGACCTCTCCTGCCAAGGCCATTAATCTAACTGAAACAGAAAAATGCTATTAAAGTAGTCTGCTTAATAAATTATATTTTGGTAGTAGTTCCGTGAAGCTGGCAATTTCATACATTGTTAATTGCACTCCAAAAGTGGGTAATTATTTTCTAAATCTATTTGGCTGTATGTGTCTATTACCATCAAAATTTACATGGTCTAACTTAGTAATTGTGTTTCCTAATAACATAACCCAAAATGGGTAACAAATGAGTATATATATATATATATATATATATATATATATATATATTTACAGTAGTAATATTTTTTTAATTAAAGACTAACAAATAGGCAATGTTTAACTAAAATTCAAATACTTGAACTATTACTATGTCTACAATTACAAATAAAATTATAAATCACAGTAAATACAAACACGCACTTGGGAGAGAACTAAAGACAGAGAAACACAACTATCAATATGTAAAACATCTGCATAAAACAAAACCTGTGAGGCTGGATATCAAAAGTTGTGCAATAGTGCGTTAAGGTAATGGCGATGTGCTTTTGCCTGTATTTGAGTAGTTTATAACATTTTTGCATTATTTTTATAATAGAAAGAGCCTTGGCCAGGTAGCTTAGCCAGATAAGGATTGTCCCCAGACATCAAGGTTGTGGGTTTAATCCCTGGTCAGGGCACATTAACAAAACGTGCCTGGCACTTTTAAATGCTTAGCATCATATTGGCCATATGGAATCATTATTAAAACAACTTTCTAATGATTATGAATACATATTCTTGGAGATATAGTCATTGCAGTTGCTTTTTAATACATGTGGACTATTTTTCTGATTTGGAATTCATTTAAGATGATTCTAAACAATCTAAAAACCTAATGCTTTTATTCCATTTAGCCTGTTATATCAGCTATTTTACAGTGTATTGTCCAAATGGATGTCTCAAATGTGTGCAAATACAGTGGGTTTCCAAGCTCATTCCATTTCTAACAATATATTCTGAATGAGGCTTGAAGTTTCTATTATTTTATCTCAGATACTAATGAAATGGTTCTGTGTAATTTTCAACAAAACCAAATAAAATCTTCACAAATTATATGGCTGTGATGCTTTATCACCGTGGACTTGTGAAACTAAGTACCAAATAGCAGTAGAAAAGATGAAAAAATAAAAGGAGACTGGAGCAGAGGCAAGAGATTTTGTTCCACTGATTATGTCCTGGACAAAGAAATGGGAAAGATGCAAATTGGCTGAGAAGCACTTTCATCTTATTTATTGGTAACAAAAGAGTTAGTATCCTAGCAGAACAAGTGCATGTAACATCTTGTTCCTTTTTCAGGTAGTACTAATGAAAAGTGCATCTTGACCATAGTATTACATAGGACCACAAAGATAAAATGAACAAAAGTTATGTGGGGTGGCAAATTAGGAGGGCCGTTCCTTCTCCATTTCTTGCCTGAGCTAAAGAGTGAGAAAATTCTTTAAAGACTCCTCCATGAGTTTCAGAGTTTTCCAGTCACTTCTATATTTTATAAATTAGCTGTCACTCTGAGAACAGAAACCACAAGAAAATGTTTGTATTCAAAGCACATTACAGGGGAAGTTTCGGAAGGGTCCTACGTTTCCTCTTTGCCAGTGGAAAGCTAGTGGAAATTAGCTTGATGTTTCCAGGCCTCTTGTTGTCATACCCACCATTCACAGAACCACTGGATGACCAGACCACGGCTAAAATGACGCCATGTCATTTTCTTCCTCCATGTCCACTGAGCTTTTTGCTCCTCTGCCTCCAATTCTATGGCCCTTCTCTGAGATTCAGTCCTGGGACAGGCACTCCGTATCCTGTGACAAGGTTCCAGAAACTGAATGCCAGACCTCAGGATTCACAAGTCTTACCCGTCCCTGCGTCTCCACGGCTGAGCACCACTCTACTGGTGGAATAGCCTAATCCGACTCTAATGTCCATATATCAAATTGTTTTCCAGTACTCTGACTGGGGATGACAGTAACCTTGAGTAACAGTCCTAGCCAGACCTCCTCCATGATCTGGACTCCTCATTATTACACAAGACTACATTCACTAGAAGTCCTTTGGCAAGACATGATTCTTGGCTCCAGCAAAACAAAACACTAGGAAGAAATCCACACTTGGCATGAGAACCACACATCAAGAGGCTGAGAAAAGGGCCCAGAAAAAAAGCGTAAAAACCATTTGAGTTTTCAAGGCCTATGGGCTGATACTCAGGAATCATGCATTTGAAGGAGTTATCAAATGTTATTGGTTTAATACACATTTTTATTCACTTGAAGAAGTTGAAACTAAAGTAGTGGGTTCTGAGGGCTATAATTTTGGTGGTAAACATTCACACAGAAGAATAGAACTGAACATTTGATAGTGATATAATCAGCATTTAATGACAAACTTCATTCTGGGAGAAGGCCCAAAAGCTCTATGAATGACACATAAGTATATAATAATAAAGCAATGGTAACTTACTTTATTAATATAGGAATCATTAAAAATATTATCAATGTATCTATTTACTTTTTTCTATGTAGGGATTACTAATCTGATTCCTGTATTTTTAGTGAGAAAAAGATTGATACAAAGTTTTTCATGGCAAGAAATGTCTGTTATAATTTAAAGTGGCCATACCCTTTGCCTTTGGCTCAATAATTCTACCTCTAGAAATGTATTCAGCAAGAAACACTTGCAACAGTGTACAAAGATGCATGTTCAATGATATTCACTGTAGCATTTCTTATAAAACTAAAAATATAGATATAGCTTAAATGGTCCTCAGTAGGGATTGGTTAAACAAATACAGCATGCTCATTCAGTGGAATACTAGGTAATCAATACAAAAGAATTAAGGCCCTGGCTGGTAGCACAGTGGATAAGGTGCCGGCCTGCGAACCCAAAGGTCGCAGGTTCGATTCCCCAGCTAGGGCACATAACCAGGTTGCAAATCAGGTCTCCAGTCAGGTCTGTGGCTGGAGGCATGTGAAAGGCAACCATACATTGATGTCTCTCTCCCTCTCTACCTCTCTTCCTTCCCGTCTTTCTAAAATAATGAAATAAAATCTTTAAAAAAAAAAAAAAAAAAAAAAAGAATTAGTAGTTCTTTATGTACTGATATAAAAAGATTCCCAAAATGTACTTCAGAAAAAAAAAAATAAAGAAAAAATATACCTAATGAAAACAGTATATAGAGTATGATTTCTATTTTATTAAAAATACATATTTCTATATAGGTATTTAAATAAAGGCATACCTATTACTGCTAAAATAGGTTCTTTCTATGGAGCAATATAATAAGAGTTGTGCTGTGTTTTGCAATGTTGTAGTTTTTTTACTTCTATATTATTCCTACAATAAAAAAATTCATAAGTATTTTAAGACTCTGTCCCATTTGCCTTTTCTGCATCATTTTCTTGTAACTGAGGTTTCTTAGAAGAAGAAGAGGAAGAAGAAGAAAAGGAGAAGGGGGAAGAGGAAGAGGTGGAAGAAGAAGAAGGAGGAGAAAGAGGAGGAGAGGAAGAGGAAGAAGAGGGAGGGAGAGGAAGAAGGAGAAGAAGAAGAAGATGAAGAAGGAGGAGGAGGAGTAGGAGGAGGAGAAGGGAGGGAAGGAAGGAAGGAAGGAAGGAAGGAAGGACCCTGTATAATGCTGCCAGTACAAAAACAATCCAAGAACCATTACTCCTCTATTCAAACCTCCTGTTAAGTAAGCATTGTTGAAGTCCTAACTCCCAAAACCAGAGAATGTGCACTTATTTGGAAATCGGGTTATTGCAGATATCAATAGTTATGTTAACATGAGGTCATTAAGATGGGCTCTGATTCAATATGACTGGTGTCCTTATAAAAAAGGGGAAATTTGGACACACACACATACACAGTGGATTCAAACTGCATTGAAGACCTTACTCATCTGGCCCAAAACTACCCTCTCCCCCAACATTCATTTATATTGGCCTGTACAATCTAAATGTAATCATCTAATAAACCAGATGGAAATATTTTATCTTTTCTCATTTCTATACTTTTGATTAGACATTATCTCCACTCAGGACATGAAAACATTGCTGAATAGTAGGTAAAGTTAGCAAGACAAATTGTAAAACGTAATTATGGTTTTAGTTTTGTTCTTTTAATAGCCATAACATTGATTTCACGGAATTTTATCCTTTCCTTAAAAAGTTGGTAACAACACCCTTTGTTGAGACAGTCTCCCTTTAAAATTTGCCTCAAATATAAAAGAATTGCTCAACTCCTCAGGAACTTCCCTCTTTTTTCCTCCATTTTCAACAAGTGCCCACATGTCTCTTCTCAACCTTTAAAAACTCTGCCCATCCCCCTAAGTTGCTTAAATCTTACTACCTTTCCTTAATAGGAAGGTTTCTCAACCTTGGTGTTCTTACTGCCGTGTTGGGCTGGATGATTCTTCACTGGGGGTGAAGATGTTCCTCTGCATTCTAAGATGTTTAGCAGCACATCTGGTTTTTAGATTCCAGGAGCATACCTCTCCCCTTTCCCCACCCAACCACTTGTGACAGCCAAGATGTTTCCAGAAATTTCTGAATGCCCCTAGTGTGCAAAGTAACCCTTGGATGAGAATCCCTGGCTCAAACAGCACACATACCCTCCTTGGGCCATAACATCAAGGGCCTCATTCTGTGTTACCAGTGAAAAGCTTTTATCATAGTCCATGTTTCTCTATTTTCCCACCTCGCTTTCTCTCCATGTGAAGGATGAGAAAAACATCCTAAAATGGAAGTTTTTAGAAATAGAATAATCATATTGTGCTTTGTTTGGCTGAAGGAGAATTATTCAGCACAGTTGTTAAGATTTCCAGAAACCTTGCTATGTATGAGTATTCGAGGAGGGCAACAACTATAAAAGACAAATGTGTTCTTGTTGTATTATTTCACTGGTTATATGTTAAAGAAAATAAAACTCTCTCTCAAGGGCTTCCTTGTGAACCCCAGTGATTCACCATTTCCCAGGAATCGACTTCATCACCAAATGGAGAAAAAACAGTTCTCCTAAATGGACAACAATGCCTTGCAATGAAGCAAAACCTGGCGACCTGAAAGACAAATGACCTGTTCTAATACTAACCTGCTGTTGGATGCTGGTGCATAGTCAAAATTTGGCTGTCGCCCTTGGAATGACTGAGGAGTGAAATCAATTCCTGATTTTCCAACACTAATGGAGACGAATACATCTGACCTAGAAGGTCATCAGTCTCCATCCATAAAAACTCAAGTGTCTGAAAAATGTATTTTATGACTCAACCTAATTTCCCAGTCAAGCCCTGATGCTGCTGCATGGGCGAGAGGTTGTGAAAATTCTGTTCAGTGAATTTAGGACTCTTCTCTCTCCCAACACTGTCCAGGAATTTTGCCACTGCCCTGGGTTTCTGCCACGGAACAGCCCTCAGTCTCATTTGTAATGCGGAGGGAGAAAGGGAGGACGCAACTACGGGCTCTGGGACTACAGCCTGTCTCCTCTGGGCCTGCTCACTCGGGAGCCCTGACCACGGCCCAGGCCCACACAGGCCCGCGCGTGGTGGTGCAGCCCGAACAGCCCATGGTGAAAGCCCTGCGCGTACAGAAGCTTCTCGGGCCCAGCCCGCAGGGATCCTGGGTGGGATGGGGTGGACCCCACGCTATCTGATGGAGAGGCTCTAGCAAGGCTTCCAGGGGTTCACAGGTCTAAGGTGGGACGGGGGCCCCTTATTAGTGTTGCCTTCATATCCTCAGTTTCCTTTCACTCTCCTTCCCTGCCTGTACTCCCGAGAATTTCCCTCTCCAGAAATGGAGACCAACACTCACCCACGATATTCCTCTCAAGTCGTTTGTCTATACCCAGAGATTCTCCGTTGTCTTAAAGGTGTTAGCTTTTGCCAGAAAGTTTCCTGGATCTGGGAGTCTTTTGGTCTCTCTCTTTATTTTTTATTCTGTTTTCTTCCATTCCTTTTCCTGAAATGCCAAGCTGAAAGCAACTTCGTAGTTCAAGTGGCTGGGCATGGATTACTCAATAAGAGGAAAAACAGATTTATATTTCTAAAACTATTATAATCAAAATATTACATGTATTTTGATTCTTATTTGATAATGAGTCTTTAAACATATGATAATGTCTGAGGTTTTTAAAACTCAATCCAAATAGAATAATGAAATATATTATGATGTTTTTCCCTCCTAAACACTTTTGTGCATTCCATTTGAATTTAAAAATCCATTAGCACTATTACTGTGTACATAACAACTGAAGAATCTATAAGAGATAAATCATAGTATATGAGTAATTCCAATAAGAGGATATACCATCTTAAGTCCCAAGGTCTCCCAGGATCCATACCTAAAGAAGACATGGGCATGTGTTGTAAAATTGGTTCCTAAATGCTAATCGCACCTCTGATCTTCTAAGATTTCTCCCAAAATAAGACAAATGCGGGTCATAGAGGGTGCTATTAACTCAGGTTTCCTGTCTCCTGCCAAGTGGCTCCTTTTTCCACCTTAAGGCCAAAATCCTGGGAACTAATTAATCCTGTTTCCCACACCTGGAGTAGGATTTCTTCCCAAGAACTTTACCGGTGAAGTTTCTTTGGCTGCAAGCAGCAAGAACCAATTCTAGCTCATTTAAGACGCAGGAATGTGCTGATCCCCACGGCCAGAAGCCCAGAACTAGAATGGCTCCAGACTGACTTGTGGGGGCCACATCCTAAAGGGCTGCACAGTGGATCTTGACATCACAGGTTCTCACCTGTGACAGCAGAGGGGCCAGCCAGCTTCCTCAACTATTCAAAGGCCTGGAGATCAAACCCTGGGTCTTGGGCTGAACTCCACACTGCAATGTTTTCTGCAAAGAGGAAGCAAGCAAATACAAGTATTTCTGACTGGCAGCTACATGGTCTCTGTCACAACGAGTCAGCTGTGCTATTGCAGCACAAAAGCAGCCTATGTAAATGAATGAGTATGATTATGTCACCGTAAACACTTATTTATGGACACCGAGGTAGAAATTTTACATAATTTTCACACATCATGAGATACTAGTCTTTTGGTTTTTTTGCAACCACTTAATGATGTAAAATTCATTCTGAGCGCACGAACTTTATAAAACAGGTAGCATGTGGGATTTGGCCCAAGGGCAGTAGTAGTTTGCCAACATCTATTCTAAGGGACTCACTTCATGTGAAATATTGACTGAGGCTGGAACACATTGGCTGAGACTGAAGGAGAAGTGGGTCCCTTAAAGCAAACAAGGACAATGAGCAACAAACACAAGAAATGTTCTGCCCAGAACTGTGATGCTTCACAGTTTTAGGCCATGAGGGTTTGAGGAGGTGCACCCAATGAACTCATAAAACTCCTCCTGAAGCTGGGAGTATAGTGAATGGCTTACTTCCAGATCCTCATTGCTGCTCCTAACCCCCTACCACTCACCACTAGTTGTCCAGGAGGCAGAGCCCATGTAACTGTCTATTTCTGATGGCAGCAACAAAACAACAAGTCCCCAGTTGGGATAGTGCTGCACATCTGAGTGTGGGCCACTTGGCCAGTGCTCTGTTCCCAGTGTTACTGACATGAAATAATTATATAGTTTGGGGATAATCCACTTTTTCCATTTTTTTCACCAAAGAACTAGTTATTGATCACCACCCATCACTCTGAGCTGTTGAGAATACAGCAGAGAACAAAAGAGGGAAAAAACCTGCTTGTAAGTGCAAAGGCCCTGGGGCAGGAATGTGACATATTTAAGAAGGTGAGGTGGCTGGAGCAATGGGAATAGGCAAAGGGACATGAGGTAAGAGAAGTAGCAGAAGAGGTAGCACAAATCACAAAGGGCCTTGGAGGCCATGGTACCAACTTCAACTTTTACTCTGAAAAGAAGTGTCATAGAAAGTTTTTGAGTAGAAAACATATGATTTGATCCCATCTCTTAGGTGATCATTTTATTGTTTTAAGAATAGTTTTGAGGAGCAAGGGTTGGAGGCAGGAGCACTTCTAAAAACTGGGTGTCTTGGTCTCCACTCACAAGCAGAAAACATTTCTCTGATTGAACTACAAATCTGTCTTCAAAACAAGCCTCCAAGGGCAGTCCATAACAAACTAGTGGCAGAAGCTTCGCAGAACAAATGCAAGTAAGGTTGGCGCACACTTCCATTGCTCCAGGCTAATTCCTGTGTGAGCAAACTGTCATCTCCGGAGGCCAGCTGACCCCTGTCCCCCAGCACAGCACAAAAGGAGTTGAGAACAGTGCTGTCTGTGGCCTGTGGTCTAATGTTACCCTCAGCCTCTGCAAAGATAACTTTTCATCCTAGGATATGTCCACTCTACCCTTTGGTCCAAATGTCTACTGCCAGCACCGTGTACATGTATACATTCACTTAAGTTCCCAACCCAGCTGCCTTTCTCACTACCGGGACTGAGCATGGTTAATCAATAGGGATAATATTTGCACCAAAAGATAACAGAGATGTCACAGACACCAACTTTAGGCTATTTTCTTTGGCCCCATACTCTTTGCCAAAGACAGCACCAGGGCTTCCACCCCTACGGCCAGGGCAACCTTTGTCCCTGAACTTAATTCGACAGAAAACTGGTCCCAGGCAGGGCTCTCCCCACTGTACCCCAGGAATGGGAGCTGCCACCAAAGTCTTCCTGGAAGTGTGGAGGTTCTTCCCTTTCCTTTGTTCTGCAACACTACAGCGGAAGCAAAGCTATAAGTCTCCCGGCCCTGCCTGCTCCTGCTCCCCTACAAAAAATATTTGGTTTAGCTTCTCTGCCTACCTGTATAACTCCTCCTGGGAATGCTCCCCCCTCCTCATTGTACTTAACTCCATTCCTCCTTTACCTAACTAACTTCTGCTCCAGGCAATAAACCTTCCAAGAAATGACCACCTATTTGTTCTATAGCTTTTTACTATTCCCTGCTTTTTACTTTTGCTATTATAGGGCTTAGCACGTCATGTGACTGCCTTACATCAAGTCTAAGACAGGATCAGTGATGAGATACACTATTATTTCGTGGAATGCTAAGGAACAACAACAAAATAAAAAACCTGTCAATAAAATTACAGCAGTACTTTCTTTTAACAGTATTTTCCTTTCATACACATTGAAAGAATTTTTTAAGTACAATTTTGAGGCACATCAAAGATCCCAGGGTTTTGTTAGCATTTCTGATTTAACCAGCTAATAGTCTCAATTTTTCTTCAACTGCATCACCTGTCACAGAAAGTTAAGCAACTGCTATTCAAACTCAACAGGCAATTTCTGATTTTGGGGATTGACACTCACATGACAGTCCTATGTGATAAAGTTAATCAGTCACATCAACTCCTTGTTGTTTTGAAATGTCTTTTATCTCTTCAAAAGGATTAGGCAATTTCTCCTGCCTTTAGTTGAATTGCTTGGCATGTGATACCAGCATTTCTCAGATTTCAATGTGTGTTTGAGTCATCCAGGAATTTTCTTAAAATGCGGATTCTGATTTTGTAAGTCTGGGATGAGGCCTGAAATTCTGCATTTCCAAGAAGTTCCCAGGTGATCCATACAGCTCTCACTTTGTTAACTTAAACACATTTTATTCATATGAAAACATGGGAGTGTACAAACACTTGGTTTGCAACAATAAATTTTTCTTTTACATGTTAAGACCACAATATTTTGGCCCTGGCTGATGGCCCAGTGGATAAGGCCCCAACCTGCAAACCCAAAGGTCACTGGTTCAGTTCCCAGCCAGGGCACATAACCAGGTTGCAAGCCAGGTCTCCAGCCAGATCTGTAGCTGGAGGGAGGTGAAAGGCAACCATACATTGATGTTTCTCTCTCTCGCTGCCTCTCTCCCTTCTCCTCTTTCTTTCTTAAAAATAATACATAAAATCTTTTAAAAACACACAATATTTTAAGTTAAATATGTCCTGTTTAGAGAAAGTTCCGCCTGCACCCTCTGCCCCTATATAATAGAACCCATTAAAATTGCTACCAATGACCCTCGCTAGGGAGGTATACATCTAATGGTAGTCAAGGATATTAAAAGAAACATTTTTTCCTGTATCATCTAGGGAATGAGAACTCAAAGAAAAATTCCATTTTTATATTAGGGTAATATATTTGTAAATGTGGGGGAAATGCTTCTAAAGGTGTGGGAAATAGCCTCAAATTTAAGCTACCTTTTTTCTAAAACATAACTTTAAATTTCTTGTCTTTTAATATTCATGTTTGCTGTAAAGAAAATAGAGGTAGTTCCTTCAAGAACACTTTGTTTCAAACCCAGTGCTTAATAGACATCTGACTGCTTGGGTGTAAAAATCCTTGCAAGAAGAAGGTCTAGCAGCATTTTCCATCTCTGAGAGTAATTTTGGTAATTCTTTCTTCAGTATTCTCCAAGCAGATATTTATTGAGTGCGGGCCTCTTTCAGATCTCTATTCTAGCATTCTAGTACATTCAAGAACCTGCAGTGTCAACCCAGGGCCTGAAAAGTATTAATGTATTTGAATGGTCTAATTTCTGGCTAAAGAAACTTAATTACTGAGGTCAGAAGGTACCTGCTTGTGCTTCCCATTCTTTTCATTACGTTCATACAATGGATATCTGTTTATGATAGATGACCCATACAATCGATGGCTGCAAACTTCCATAAATTTCCTTGGCCCTAACTAAACTCTGCTTCTCAGTTACTTATCTTCATGTTAGCTGGAGCAGACTGGAAGATCTTCCTACTGAGTAGGCAAAATAGTAATAATATAATAAATAATAATAATCAGGAAACAAAACCATTTTTTAATTCTTTTGCAAGAAGGATGAAAAGTCAGAAAATCACACTCCAAAAATATTGGAGCTTTGGTGACCTCTTGTGGGATAATTTATTAGAAGTCTATAATAACAGTTCCAGAATGGAGTCTGAGGCATTGTTTTTGTAGGTCCAGTAAGTATACTAATGGGCCTGCTGAGACCTAATGGGTCTGTTACAACCTAGAAATACATATACTACATAAAGTTATTAATAAAGTATTAATATTGGGTTGGTCAAATGTTTAGTTTTTTAGGTACAATGGCTCTACTAGGCTCAGTTGTCTTTTAACTTCACTTGAAACAATTTTGTTACATTGTTTGTGACAGCTGTCATATCAGCCACCATTTTTTAAAAACATCAAATTGTTGATTTTTTCTGCAACCATTTTAATATTGAAGATGGAACAAAATATGCAACATTTGCAACATATTATATTTTATTTCAATAAAGGTAAAATGCAACTGAAATGCAAAGAAAATGTGCAGTGCATAGAGAAGGTGCTATGACTGAAAGTGTCAAAAATGGTTGGAAAAGTTTCTTGGTGTTATTGATATTTTGGCCAAATAATTCCTTGCTGCGAGGCTGTATTATATGCATCAGAAGAGGTTTAGCAGCACCCCTAGTCTCTAAGCTAAGAGCAGGAGATAACCAACATAGCCAGAATATCCAAATCAATAAAGTCATTGGTGCAAATGAAAAAGTTGTCTTCTATGGAAAAAGCTAACTTTTTGGCCCACCCAATAACTGCATCAGATTATATAGTCAAAGAGCTGCTCTATACATAGACATACATCAGGAGGGATGTAAATAAAGTATTCAATATATTAAGGCATCCTAGAATCTTCTGTCTATAGGATAGGAATAGACCTTCCAACCACCTGTCAAATATTTGATACTCCTCTGCAAAGGATCCAATCACAAGGGAGTCTGGGAAAAAGTTATGGATAAATCAAACCTAAAGTATTAGGCACAGTATAAAAAAATTCATGGAAAAAATAAAAAGATTTATGTTCATACTTAATAGTTAACACTAACATCTCTAGGCCTATAATAAGTAATAAAATGAATTGAAATATCTTCCAGCCTGATTCCCAGTTGATGGGAAGAGAACTGTCCATTAGCATCACACACACTGCTTTTCAAAATTTCAAAATTCTGCCTTTCTTCTGAGTTTATTTTTTAGATTTCCATTAATAAATTATTAGTCTTGTTTTTTAAGTCAGAGATTTCAATGTAATGAAGCCACATGGTAGTCAAGGAAGCAGTATTGTTATGTTCTATATGTATATTCTGCATCATTTGTATAATTTGTATATTGTCATTTGGTGCCTAGTAAAAGTACAAAGGGATAGGTAGTAAATGTTGATCAGCAGGAGTGAATAATTTTATTTTCATTTTTATTTATTTTTCTTTTAAAGATTTTATTTATCTTAGAGAGAGGGGAAATGAGGGAGAAAGAGGGCAAGAAACATCAATGTGTGGTTACCTCTTAAACACCCCCAAGTGGGGACCTCAACTCAGGCATGTGCCCTGATTGGGAATCAAACCAATGACCCTTTGGTTTGCAGCGCTCAATCCGCTGAGCCACACCAGCCAGGGCTGAATGAATAACTTTATATAAAAAAAAGTAAGTGGATTTTCATTCAGAGAAATTTGTTTAAATCAATCAGATTGGGGAAAAACATAATTTCATTAAAAATCTATCTTGATTATTTTGTAGGAGTTTTTTTAACTAATAGAATTTACGTCCACAAAAGCGTAAATATAAAATGTAACCTTGCTCCCGGCACTGCGGAGCTGGCTGGTCTGGCTCCTCTCCCCCGCCCTGGCGGGCAGGCCGGCTGCCCTGAGGAGGAGGGGAGGGGAGTGGTGGCCCGGCGTGCAGGCAGGACACGATGCCTCATTTTTGCACAGCCCACCTGCAAGCGGAAGAGCACCGCAGTCAGACCTGACCTTCTTTAGATTCCCGCAGGATCCCGCCAGATGCCAGAAGTGGGTGGAAAAAAGTAGAAGAGCAGACTTAGAAGATAAAACACCTGATCAACTAAATAAACATTATCGATTATGTGCCAAGCACTTTTGAGACCTCTATGATCTGTAGAACTAGTCCTTATAGGACAGTTCTTCGAGATAATGCAATACCAACAATAGTTGATCTTACCAGTCATTTGAACAATCCACATAGTAGACACAGAAAACGAATTCAAGAATTGGGAAGCTTGAACACCTTATAGTAGGCACACTATTCCAGATCTACCATCCTTGTAACTCTGCAGCGCGTAGGATAAGAAGGGATAGTTTCATGTTGGCCAGCCTGCTGACATGTCTTCATATCAGAATCATGTCCCATGCTGCTCAGCAGAGTGAAGATGAAATCAGGACACTGAAACAGAAAAAAATTTGAGGAAACTTCTGAACAGGAACAAAAACATAAAGAAATAACAGCAATGCTCAGAATCTCAGTGCAGAAGAAGGGGCTGAAGAACAGGATGAAGATATTTTACCTCTAACCCTTGAAGAGAAGGAAAACAAAGAATATTTAAAATCTTTATTTGAAATATTCTTATGGGAAAACAAAACACACCTCTGGATGGACATGAAGTGATGAAGTCCCCGAAGGTCTCTTTACCCCTGATAACTTTCAAGCACTGCTGGCGTGCCGGATAAATTCTGGTGAAGAGGTGCTGAGGAAGCGCTTTGAGACAGCAGCAGTCAACACGTTGTTCTGTTCAAAAACACGGCAGAAACAGATGCTGGAGATCTGAGAGCTGCATTCGGGAAGAAACTCTCAGGGAAGTGAGAGACTCGCCAGGCTTACATTGTGCCCAGTGGATTTTCTTCCAAAATGAAAGCTGTTGCTTCTAGACTTCTAGAGAAATGTCCCCAAGCTGTCTATACACTCCGCTCTTCCTGTGCCTTAAATATGCGATTAGCAAAATCAGTACCTGTTACAAGAGTGTCTGCTGAGTTAGGAACAATTGAGGAAGTTTGTTCTTTTTTCCATCGATCACCACGACTGCTGTTAGAGCTGGACAATGTAATTTCTGTCCTCTTTCAGAGCAATGAAGAAAGGGGTCAAGAACCAAAGGAAATTTGCCATTCTCAGTGGACAGGTAGGCATGATGCTTTTGAAATTCTAGTAGACCTCCTACAAGCACTTGTTTTATGTGTAGATGGCATAAATAGTGACACAAATATTAGATCGAATAACTGTATAGCGGGCTGAGCATTAGTATTCTCTAGTGCAGTAAAAGATTTTGATTTCATCGTTCCTATTGTTGTTCTTAAAAATGTTCTATCTTTTACAAAAGCCTTTGGGAAAAATCTCCAGGGGCAAACTTCTGATGTCTTCTTTGCAGCCAGTAGCTTGACTGCAGTGCTGCATTCACTAAATGAAGTGATGGAAAATACTGAAGTTTATCATGAATTTTGGTTTGAGGAAGCCACCAATTTGGCAATGAAACTTGATATTCAGATGAAGCTCCCTGGGAAATTTCGCAGAGCTCATCAAGGAAACTTAAAATCTCAACTAACCTCTGAGAGTTACTATAAAGAAGCTCTAAGTGTTCCAACAGTGGAACACATTATTCAGGAACTGAAAGATATGTTCTCAGAACATCATCTCAAAGCTCTGAAGTGCTTATCTCTGGTACCCTCTGTCGTGGGACAGCTCAAATTCAATACATCAGAGGAGCACCATGCTGACATGTACAGAAGTGACTTACCCAATCCTGATACACTCAGCTGAGCTGCATTGTGGGAGAACCAAGCGGAAACACAGAGGAAAAGATACAGAGCTTCCACCCATCATTTATGAAGCCCTCCACCTGCCAGACATCAAGTTTTTTCCTAATGTTTATGCATTGCTGAAGGTCCTATGTATTCTTCCTGTGATGAAGGTTGAGAATGAACGCTATGAAAATGGGTGAAAGCATCTCAAAGCATACCTGAGGAACACTTTGACAGACCAAAGGTCAAGTAATTTAGCTTTGCTCAACATAAATTTTGATATAAAACATGATTTGGATTTAATGGTGGACACACACATCAAACTTTATACAACTAAGTCAGAGCTTCCTACAGATAATTCAGAAGCCATTGAAAATACCTGAGAGACTTTTAAAATAGGTTTTCTCTTATATTTGATATTGAAAAAACCTACGAAATTTGAAAGCATCTCAGAAAAGTTATAAGGCATATGCAGGCTACTTAATCATTGAATGTCTTGAGTACATTAGCCTATTTAAATGGCTCTTGTTTGAACTCTTATGCTTTGAAGAACTAACTGTTCTTCTAGAAGATAGCATCGAAAATGCCATATGACACATCTGTGTGATCTCTGCTAATGGCACTTTGGAATTGTTTTCATGAAGTCGTTTAGACATAACATTTATTATCACTGAGAATCCATTTGTCAGGTATTGAGTCATCAGTTCTTTGAAGAAATAAATTTTACGGAAGTATGGGAGGAAGGAGTCCATTTTATAAAATCTTAAGTGAAGCTTGCAAGTAGCCTTTGAATAGCAAGAGTTTTAAGTACGTAATTAAAGATCTGTAATGGACAGTTAAGGGGATTACCAGGCAGTGAGAGAAATGTGAGCCTGCTGAAGAAGGATTTCTGTGTAGATTTTGTCCTTATCGAATGATCTTAAAAGGAACAAGTTACAGTTAAAGATTGAATGCCAGAGCCCGCCATGGTTGTTGCTGTTTCCATTCCTTTGTTGAGCCTATATCTTCCTAAGCTTTAGCAGATACATGCTGAACACTTCCGTTTTATGATCAAAACAGGATTGGAAGCCATGGAGAATGACAACTGATTTGTCTGTTTTATTCTGTTTCCATGACTTATATCTACTGCCTCCCCTTGATTTATGAGTAAAACCTGGAAAACCTACAGAAATGTGTTTTGTGGTTACCTAGGAATAATAAGAGAAAATATTGCTGTTATTTTTGGTGAAGAAAGTCAATTTTATATAGTTTATTTCAACGTAAATAAAATGTGAATTTTGAAAAAAAAATGTAACCTTGTTATAAAAAACACTAGAAAATAATGAATAGAAGAAAATACACACTCCCATTTAGTTTTGTAGCATTAAAATAAAACATGCATATTCCATACCTTTTAGTGTCTTTTGTTCCTTTTACTATTCTTCATCACTTATATGACAAATTACCATATTCATAGAGACCACTGTCAAAAGCAAAAACGGATTTCTGTGTTTCATCAAAATTAAAAGTTGATAATATAGGTTAGATCACCTGGTCCAATCCCTAATAATGTAAACCAGCATTCCTTCTACGTCAAAGGTATAACAATTTGGTGTTTGATAATCCTGGACACTTCAAGAGTGACCCTGATAAAGGAGCTAAAGTCATAGACCCCCACTTACAAACATATTAGAATATCAGCAAATATTTATAGTTCTGTACCTTCCTATTGAATGAGAAGTGAATTGAATTAAAACATCAGGCAACCAGGTGTAGGGTTGTGATGTTAAATGTTAAGCATAGCTACTTGAACTTTTGTTACAGGCATTTCATCAAAATATCCCTACTTTCCATATACTCTGGAATATTATTTTTCAGAATCCTCTCTCAAGAGTATTTCCATATGATTCAAATTTGTCTGTAAATTCTTGATTGAGAACTCTAAAATATCCTTAAAGTTCAAATAACTGACTCATTCCTGTCCCCCCCACCCCTTAAAATCCAGTTATGAGATCAGTCTCATGATTCTCAGTGTATGAAGTTGGAATCTGAAATCTGAGGATTGTGGAAGATGGGTAAATAGAAATACAGGCTGTTGAATACACATTATAAGATTAAGAACTAGGTTATTTAATACAGCTGTCCAGATGTTAACTAGTTTTCTTTTGCTTACATTTGATCCTAAAGTTGATCATGTGTTTAAGAGATTATGCCTTGATTACAAGCTATTAAATAGTATCCATAAAATAATATTTCCTACTTTAAAAAACTTCCATTTCAGGTATGAAAGTTAGAGTCTGTTAATAACTTGTAACTAGGTTTTATAATTAAGATGCAGTAAGAATAATTTGAGAATTCAGTAATTTCTTTTCCTGTGCTTAGAGTATTTACCTTGGTTCATATAAGTATAATTCTTTTAATGTCCTAATATTGTTACTTATAAAGTATATAAAGTAATTTTAATTTTTAATGATATAAACTTCCAAAATTGTAGATTCTACCACACAAATTATTTTTGCTTATCATCTTTCAGTTCCCATACAAAAGTATCTAACTTTTACACAGTTGCAATTCTAGGCTAGATAGCATCTTACCTTGAACACTTTATTTCTATTTCCATGTTTTCACGTCTTCATAAGTCTCACTGTAGAGATGAATAACATTTTATCATGTTGATATAACATCATTTATTAATTATTTGCTTTATGGTTGCATAAACTGTTTGTATTTTATTTGCTATTGAATATGATGCAATGGACATTTTCATGTAAAATTTTTGAAGGGATTTATTATTACCAATAGTTTGTACTATATATTTTTTGCAATAGTTTAGGAGCTGTCAGAGTCAAAGCAAAGGAAAAAAAAAGGAGAGATGCATACTCCAAAGAGTTTAATGAAAGCGTATATACAGAATTAAATCTATCAGCAAGGGTAAGTGAAATACGTAGAGGCTAGCAAAAGTGAGACTCCACTTATTACCAACCCATTAAACTTGAAGTGAAAAGACTGAGAGCCTGATAAGAGATGAAACTGACTGTGGTCAAGGAGATGTCCAAAGATGAGCATACATTAAAACAAAACAAAACAAAACAAAAAAATTATTACTTGAACTATGGTGAGATTGGGAAGAGCAGGATAAATTCTCCTGCCTCTCTCCTTCTGCCTTCTCCTGCATTACCACCAGCTGACAAAACACAACCAGGAACTAAGAGGGAGGGAAGGTAGGAATGGTACCTGGTGATATGCAGCTCAGCCTCCTGGAGCCTGGGGAATGTATCTGCATGAGGGAGTGTGATGGGAGACAGAAAATAATAAGCACAAAAGTCCTATATTTTATTAACTCCAAACTTGAAGTAGACCAATATTTAACTATTTAACATGTCAAATGTTTTTCAGTTCACCCTGCCCCTTTCCTGCTTTATTTTACTTCCTAGCATTTGTCATCCTTCAGCATGTTTTATACTGTATTACTTTATTATCTTTCTCTTTCACAAGAAAATAAGCTCTTTGAAGGCAGACTTTTATGTTTTCCCCTGCTGTGATCTCAGTATGAGCCAGTAGAATGAATGTATTAATAAACACACACAGAGAAACAAAGGAGAAATCTTCATATAAGACTCTTTAAAACGATAAATAACTGTAAAAGTAATAGATGAATTCTGAATGTTTAAAAATTATAATGGGGGTTTCTAAGCCAAGACCTTGTATTTTAAACTACTGTAAAATGCTGTCTAATATTCACAATACATAAAACAAATGCACTCAAATTTAATACAACATATAAAAACATCTCTAATAATGCATACAAGGTGAGGGGTGGGCCCAAAACCAGAATTGTCTTCTGGAGGGCGGGCCCCTGGTAATACATCTTCCCCCCAGCAGGTGAGTGTCCTAGGAACCATCTGTATCAGTGTTACCAGCTAGCACTGCTGTAAGAAGCTGTGTTCAGCTTCAGTGACATTTTTTTTGGAGACTCTTTTAACGCATTTGCCCATTTCATGATGGTGATTTATGAGTGCACCTGCCCACAATGTACCGAGTGTTCAGCAGTTCCTGACCAAAAGCAGAATGACCCTTGTGTTCCCCATTTAGTAGATCTCACCCTGAGTGAAAATTTTAGTTTCCCCAGATGAAAAAAGTCCTCAAAGGGAAACATTTTGTTAATGTGGCAGATGTGAAAAAACAAACGAAAAACAAAGCAGCAGCACTAAAAAAGGCATCAAAATCAATAAGATCAAAAATGGTTTTGAGCAGTGGAAAAAATGTCTTGATAGGTGTATTGCATCAAATGGAGAGTACTTTGAAGGTGATCGAAGTTTAAACATGGAAGAATAATACACAATTTTTTATGAACAAATTCCTTTTTCTGGAAGGGCCACCTTCATTTTTACTAATATGCACTAGTAAAGTGAATAGAGCACTTTCTTATTTAAAACTAACACCATTAATATAATGGATTGCAAAAAGACAATAGCAAAATAAATAAATGCTTTATGTGAGTCATTTGTCCTTTAGAATGACATAACTCTAAATTAAAAGTCAGGAAGTAGCCCTGGCTGGTGGCACAGTGGATAGGCGCCAGCCTGTGAACCCAAAGGTCGCTGGTTCCACTCCCATCCAGGGCATATAACCAGGTCTCCAGCCAGGTCCATGGCTGGAGGCAGGTGAAGGGTAACCATACATTGATGTCTCTCTCCCTCTCTGCCTCTCTCCCTTCCCCTCTCTCTAAAAATAATAAAATCTTTAAAAAATAGAAGTCAGGAAATATGAACCACATTTTTAATGCTATTGCTTTTCTGTGTAAACTTAGATCTTCTGTTTACCAGGTTCTTCACTTAGGTTAAAGATTTGAGGGACTAAACGTCCTAGCATGAAGCAGATGTGTAATACTCATATGTTCCTACATACAGGAAAGTAGAAGCATTACATACATAATTATGGTAGACTGCTATTAACTGACATATTTCCTATTTCACTTCCACTCCCATGCTCACTCTCAGTTATAAGAATTTAAACTTCACAAGAACAGAGGCCTTGTCCTTCTTGTTCACCACTGTATTTCCAGCTGCTGCAATAGGGTTTAGTATGCAGTAGATGCTTAATAAATATCTGTTGAATGAATGTTTGTAACTCTTTGGCAGCAAACTCTATCAAGAAATTTATGGGCCATTTTACTTATGTCAAATAACCTGAACGGTAAATGAATAGCAAATGACTTTATGTGCTCAAGTCAGTAATAAGAGAATTAACCTAACAGTTTGGACCTTTAAACTATATTCAATAATGAAATAAAATCTTAAAAAAAAATAAAACAAAATAAACTATATTCAACTATATTAGACAACACTCCAATGAATCAATCACATTGGTGGCCCTATTTAACCTTTTAAAAAGTGAAAAGTAACTATTACTATATATCACAATATTATCACTACATTTTGACTGACGCTACTTTCACCAAACAGTTGTAGATCTCTACTGTGTCCAAGGCAACTGGTGAACCTAAATATTATAGGAGGTGATCTTTCCCTTCAGTGAGTTTAGGAGTTAACAAGGAACATGAGATATACTTGTGTAAGAGAGACACAGCAAAATGCTACTGAAACAGAGAAGGCTGGGTAAGATGATCTACCAGGTGGGTGCTGTCCATACTACTTTGCCTTGCAGCAGCAACTTCAACAACATTAAAATAAGGATAATAATAGCACATGCCTTACAGGGCTCTTGTGAGAATCAAATGAAATAATATATAATGTACATAGCAAAATAATAAACATTAAGTAAGGATTCACTAAATGCCAATTGTTGGTCTTGGAGTTCTTACTGAAGGAGTCTTTTATTTCATTAACTTCTATGAATTTTGTTTTTCATGAAGTTAAAAAAATTTTGCTGGTATGACCTTTGATATTATAACCCATTCTTATTTAACTAATTTTATTGGACAAAGTGCAACTTGCATCTGAACTTCATGCTATAGGATTCAATAAAAAAGTAAATTATTATTTATAAATCATTGAATAAAAAGTGATTATATGGGAATGAGCAACTTTTTCAATTAACTTATCATTCACTGAATTACGGGGAAGGTAGGGTTTTAATCAAAATAGAGAATTATTAATGAAACTAGGAGTCTCTGCTAATAAGCAGAATTTATCTTCAAACATGTGAACTGAATTCATAATCAGTAGAAATGTCTATTGTGTAAAATTATTTACCATTTACCTGCTTTTGGCACTATTTAAGACCAAGTGCCTTCCTCCACAAGGTAACTATATAAAATATTATTTTTAACCATATATGTCTGGGTCAGAAAGCCTAAGGGTAAAATATTAAAGAAAATACACTGGAATGGTGTCAGAACTATCTAAAACTTGAGTATTCGATTAGTTCTTGAACAAGATTTTTTCTGTACAGTTAGTCATGTAGGTTTTTAAATGTTACAGATGTAACTTTTGAAGTATAAAATCAAGATTAATATTTTTACATTAAATATTATTAAACAGAAACATTCAAGAGACTTATCTGATACAGCTTACATTTCAACCTGTTTTTCACTAACAAATATTTGAAAAACAAAAACCAAGAAGTCTTAATTATTCAAGAATTTAATTAAAATTCAGCATTAGAAGCCTTCTGAAAGGAGTTTGATAGTGACACAATTGCTCTGGTGTTTATCCTATGAAAACACAAAATTTTTTTCTCCACATTTCTCTTCATTATGATATGGGTATATGAAATGTAAATATGTGTTAAAATGGCTAAAACTCTGGAACAACATTTTTAATCTGAAAAGTCAAAGCTGGTTTATTCTAGACATCTTTTGATGGAAATGGTATATCAAAAAAAAGTAAAACATTATGATATTTTTATTGTAAACAAGGTTCATATATAGGAACAGAGTAGGAAAAGCAAGCATATTTAAATGCCTTCTAGATTAATGGTAAGAGACTCTGAATTGACCATGTCACAGAATAGCTAAGGGACATGTAACTGAATTACTGTCTCCACAATGCTATGGCTTTAGAGACAGTTTTCACTTTGGCTGTTTATTCAGAGGGTATTATATTCCTAACAATAATAATGTTTTATTTCATCATCCTGTTTGAATCAGGTTTAAGCACACAGCTGTAGCATTTTGAATTTTTAAGAGGCAAAGTCAGTCCATTTTTATGAGTTTGGGCTTCTTATTCCATATTTGAATTTATTTTTCCTGGAAAGGAAAAATAGTTATAGCAGCACCTGGTATGGTGCCATGAACATAGTGGAGGCTTAATAAATATTTATCACTGTAGAAGAAACACTGATCTCTATTCTGTACAATATGTTGGATTAGGACCATATTGCTTGCAAAAAACATAAAGACTTAGGACAGTATCTGAATCTTAGGCAATTTTTGAAAATGATTCTTTCGCAGGAGGCCTAATGTTACTAATAACTATAATTAAGATGCACCTTAAAAAACTGTTTAGAAAAGCAGGCTCTACAGAATGTTGAGAATCCTTACACCTTTGTATTGTGATCTGATTAGCTTTGACAGCATTCCAGAAGAAAACCCCAGCCGTGGACCTGTAGAAGGGAGGTAAGCTAAGACTGGCAGGGTCTGGCCAGCTGATGGCTAGAGCTACACCCAGTTTCAGCTCCTAAGGGGTCATATCAGACCTGGGTCCAATTCAACTCACTGTTGATAGGCATCATCTCAAATATACTGGGGAGGGAGGCAGAGCACCAGAAATTGGTTATGGGATGACAGTTTTATGTTTGGAGAGGCACAGACTGTCTGGGTTGTGAGAGGGTCTTAGCCAGTGGGCTACATACTACACAGGGGTAACATTGGGATATGATCCAGATCCCCCCAGAGAGAACGGGCTGGCAAAACTAGTGAGCTTTGGAGGCCTAGAAAGTTTGGCTGGAGTTGAGGACTGAAACCTAGTAACAGCAGAGAATGAAGTGCAAATCCAGAACAGAGGCAAGAGTCTAGGTACCTAGCAGGGTTGAGGTTGGGAGCCAAGGAGCTTAATATTGGTGGCCACATAGGTGTTTACACAGGCTCGCTCAACAGTAGGCTTAGGGCGATAGATGAAGTCCAGACACTGTTTATTGATTGGAATGGAATTCCTGATGTCTTGCCAAACTTGAGTCTCGTTCGAGTAACACATTGATGGTGTTGTGTCTTTAGGTTGATGTCATGTCGTGACTGCTAGTTGGGCATGGCTCTGCAAGAGCTGTCAGTTTGAGGAATTAATTTTTTACTTTGAAATAAACTTAAATAAACCCAAAACTCTACCAAAATTGACCATTCACTTATATACTATAATGTCAGCTCCACAAAGGGATCTTTGTCTTTTGGTTCACTGAAGCGTACCACGGGCCCAGCTGGCACACAGCATTCAACAAGTGTTGGTCAAATTAAAGACCGTATTAAGCAAATGGTGTCACACAATGACCTAAAAGCTTCTACATGTGCCCTGAAGGAGAGTGTTTTCTCTGAAGTCACCAAACCAGAACATCATTCTGTGACTGACCGAATTATAATAACGCAAGTTGGACTGGCAGCCTCACAGGGTGTCTGTTAAAGTGAGGGCATTGACTGGGGAGGACGGGGCTCCGAAAGTTGGAATGGGAGTATGTATGTGGGAAGATCCTGATGACACTGGGGACATTGAGCCCCTCAATTCTGGTGAGTCTCCTTTGCCAGCATCAGCAGCCTTCTCACCCTGAGGGATGAGGCTTCTCTACCCTTGTCTGAGGGATACCACTCTGCCTGAGGAAGCTGGAATGGCCTCCCGAGGCAGCTGCTTGCAAGACAATGTTTATTTTTCTCAGGGGCAACCACTACTATCCTTCTTTGCTTCTGGGCCTATAACTAGACTTAAGTTTCAAAAGGACAGTTGTATCATCTTAAGTGAAATTATGACCTTCTTATTGTCTTCATGTGGAGATTAAGTATCGTTTGAGGAGAAGCATATGAGTGTCAAGTTAACATAGGGTGACCTTGTGATGGTTAATTGCATTGTTACCCTGATAAAAGAGGCCCCAGACACCTTTCTTGCCCTGTTCTGTTACAGCAGTTTGCAACAAAAAAGCAGTACCTCATCAGATAGCAAATCTGCCAGTGCCTTGATCTTAAAATTCCAGCCTCCAGAATATGAAAAATAAATGTTCACTATTTATAAACCACTCAGTCTCTGTTTGTGTTGTTATTACAGCAGCCAGAACTAAGATAGTATTTATCATACAGGAAGGTATAGAAATACTGAAATTGATTGAATATATAAAAGCAATGTGGTATAAATGTTCAAAGGTATTAGAGCCTAGTGTTAAGTATTCTTGTCTATCCTAGGGAATCAGGGACCATGGAGGGGGAGAGAGAGAGAGAGACAGAGAGAGAGAGAGAGAGAGAGAGAGATGGCATTTGCAGGGAGAATTGAATGAGATAGAATTTTGTCAGGTGGACAAAGTAGGAAATAGCATTCCAGCCAAGCAACATAATACGCAAAATTATGAGAGAATATGGTTTGCCCCACCTTTGAACATGGAATAAACTGACATCTTCAGCAACTAAATAGAGTGGTTCTGGGAAGGTGATGAAGGAAGAATGATGGGACTAGGAAGGCTCACCCATAGATCACATGTATCAGATAGTTGAGGCAAGCCATTGAAAAATTCTGAGCAGAAAAATAACATGCTAAAATATGTTGGAAAATTGTGAGCATAAATTGAAGAAGAGTGAGACTTTCTTCTCCCAGGGTCTTCTGCATCATCCACATAAGACATGATGAGTGGATGACAAGAATGACGTGGATATTTTGTAGATGGACACCAAATACAGTAACAGATAATATTTCTAAAACTAGTTGTGGGGCACTGACATTGTACAGTGATTAAGAATCCAGGTTCTGGAATCTGACTTCTTAAATTCAAATCCCGTGTTTCCAACCATTACTAGCTATCATCGTCAAATTGAGGCAGGAAAGTTAAAATAGAGAACAAAGACCTCAAGCTCTACCCCTCCCCTTTTCCATCTGGGCTGGAACATTGCAGACATGACCTTCACTGACCACCTATCCCCTCTTTTCCTTCTCCCCAATTTTCTGTACTTGGGTCAAACAAAACCAGTCTCAACCAAGTTTACCATCAATACTGACCTAAAACTGACCAACAGGGCCATCATAGTATCTTGATAATAAATTTACATTAGGGTTTTGGGATGTCCCTCCCCAAATTGCCATGATAGTTTTGGGAGGATCCATTTTAGTAGCTAATACATATTTTACTTAGTTCACAATTATTTTCTCTATTCCAAGTATTGATTTGATAATTTTGTTCCTGACCAGACCCTGAATAACTCAGTAAGTCAGTAAAATTTTGAATCTGTAAAATCCTATAAAATAAACACCAGACATCAGATATGTTTCCCTTATCTCTAAAAATAATAAAATTTTTTTTTTTTTTTTTTTTTTTTAAGATTTTACTTATTATTTCCCAAGAGGGAGCGAAACATCAACGGCTGGTCGCCTTTCACCTGCCTCCAGCTACAGACCTGGCTGGAGACCAGGCTTGCAACCTGGTTATGTGCCCTGGCTGGGAGTCCAACCAGCGACCTTTGGGTTCACAGGCCAGACCCTTATCCTCTATGCCACCAGCCAGAGCTCAGAGTGCAGATGTTCTGTTGAGCTGTACATACACTTAAAACTTGTATGGCTTTGTGAATCGATATCACCCCAAATAATTCAATTTAAAAAGTAAAGTAAAATAAAATTGGAGGAGGGACTATTAATTGAACTCTTTTATATAACTTGGTTTATTCTGAACTTTCCTAGACTTTAGCTTAATTTGATTTTATTCAGAGACTACTTACTAAAAATTCTTCCAAAATAAATTATATATGTCAAAGTTAAGATTGTGTACTGACCACATACATTTATCTCTTCTTCCTAATATCCCAGTAAGTAGTTATAAAGAAAACACCTGGGGAGGGGGACAGAGGGGAGTAAAAAAGGGATCGATGTAATACAACAACAATAAAATTAAAAAAAAAAACAAAAAAAAACCACAAAAAAAAAACACCTACACACACACACACACACGTGTGTGTGTGTGTGTGTGTGTTTTTACTGAATCAATAAAGAAGAATACAGAAAGTAGAGTATCAGCAGACAAGAAAAGTCATCAAAATTCTTTAAAAAAGCAGCAGTTAGATGAGTAGGGTAGCAAGTTGAATGGTGGCCCCCAAAAGGGTATGTCCACATTCTAATCCCAAGAACCTATAAAGGTTTCTTTATTTGGAAAAAGTGTCTTTGCAGATGTAACTGAATTAAGAATCTTTGATAAGATCACCCTGGATTTTCTGGTTGAGTTCTAGCTAACTTTAATGAGAAGCATCCTTTAAAAAGTGAGGCAGAGGGAAATTACACAGACAGAAGAGTAGACCCTATGAAGATGAGCAGGGATTGGAGTCATATCTTTACAAGTCAAGGAATGCCAACAGCCACCAGAAGCTGGACAAGGCAAGGGACATATTTTCCTCAGAGGCTCCAGCCAACATCTTGACTTAGACTTCTGGCTTCTAGAACTGTGAAAAAAAAAAAAAAGTATGTTGTCCTAAGCTACCAAGTTGTGTTAATTTATTGCGGAAGTCACAAAAAACTAATGCAAGTAGCTTTTAAAGAAGCTGAGAAAACTAGCCTTGCAAAAATACAGAGAAGCTCAGAAAATACCAATTGGGAGCAGGGAGTGAAATGCAGAGTTTAAAATGGAGGAATTAATTGAAAGTGAGTGTAAGTTCTAATCATTCTTCTTACCACTCCCTCATCCCCACAAGCAGAACACCCAGCCATCAGGTATTTGCCACTCTAGCAAAAACATAGGAAGATTTTTCTCTGTAGAAACTGTCTGCCCAGAGATGTAGGGCAGCCAATGTGGTGTTCCCCAGCAAACACCCTAAAGGAAGGCTGATCAATTGGCAAGCCCCGTCCACAACCATAGAGCTCTGAATCAACTCGTCACTGCCTGATGTTTAACAAATAGCAAGGAAGGAAGGAACTCCAGACATTTTTTAAGGCCCCAGATTTATAGCGAGGCCAAAAGTAAACAGGGAAAGAAAAACTCTACAAGGAAAGTTGAAATTATTCAAGGACCAGGAGAGAACCAAGAAAAGGAAAGCAGCCTATTTATTGAGTCAACTCAAAGATAGTTAGGCCAGTTATTTACTTATTGCTCTTTGGCTCAAATCTCATCATTTTTTCCTGGCTTGTGAACCTGCCAGTGGAGTCCACCGTCAACTTTGCTGGCTGGCTAGATGTAGGTCTGTGGACAGAGGACACAGGGAACACTGCAGGTTTGGAAGGGGAGGAGGCACTTTCTGCTCTAGTGTTGTTTTTCCTGTCTGGTCCAGCAGGGGTCCTGACGGTGTTCCCTTCGGTGGCAGTGCTATACACTCTAGTGGCAACTGTGCCCAGTGCCAGTGTTGTCTGAATCTCTATCTCTGTCTGGGGCACCCACGACCCTGGGAAGTTCAACGTTCCTTCCCATTCACTTTTCTCTCAACTCTGCAGGTACTACCTCTGTATGCCTTAGAGTTCTCTTCTACCTGTTTTTGTAGCTAATACATCTTCTCCTTGGTTCACAATTGTTTCCTTTATTCCAATGGTCATTGTGGTAATTTTTGTCCCTGAACAAACAGACCCTACTAACACAATAGTCAATAAAGTTTTGAATCGGTAAAATTCTATAAAAATAAATACTAGCACTGGCTGGTGTGGCTCAGTGGATTGAGCCAGCCCGTGAACCAAAAGGTTGCAGGTTCAATTCCCAGTCAGGGCATGTGCCTGGGTTGCAGTTTAATGGCACAGAAGCAAATGATGGATGTTTCTCTCTCACATCAATGTTTCTCTCCCTCCCTTCCCTCCTTTCTAAAAATAAATAAACACTAGACATCAGGTAAAACTCAGATTGCTGAAGTAAAATTTTCAATGGCTGGTTAGAAGAAAAGTTGAGAAAATGCTCCAGAAAATGGACTCACCAGTTAAGAGGAGGAAAACATAGGGGGTGAGATTGAGGTTTGGAAAGTGGAGAAAGTAAAAGGAAAGTGTGAGGTTGCCCCTATCCTCATCTTAAAAGGTGGGTGACGGGAGGTATAATATATAGCTGATCAGAAACAAAGGGGTAAGTATATTATCTAAACCTACAACCAACCAAAAGCAGAATTAATTATAATAAATGTACTAGTTACTGCGTTAAGTAGATTGATCCACTTATCTTCATAATTATCCTCTAAGGAATGGACTATTACTATCCCCATTTTACAGATTATGAACAAGGTTCGGAGAGATTGAGTAACTTGTCCTCAAAGGTCACACAGCTAGTAAATGCGGAAGTGGGATTCCAGAGAGTGTGCTCTTACATCTTAGTATAACTCTACTGCCTCCTTCTATGACTCCATTGGGAAGAGATGGGCATGGAGGGTAGAAGGTGATGTATATGAGTTAAATTGCATCCCTTGGCGGTAGACTAAAGCTGCATTTTAACTGGGGATTAAGAAATAGTGATAAGAAACAGACAGGTGTTATAAAACAAAATTCAACTGAGTAAATTTAGAGTTCTAATCAACTTTATTAGGTGATTCACGAACTGGGTATTATCTCATAAAGCAAGTAGAAGGGTACTCTGAGGGGTTGTACAAAATGGAAAGTTTTTATAGGAAGAACAGGTCCAGGCAAGGGAGTTATTAAAAAAAGAACAGAGCCCTGGCTGGTGGCATAGTGGATAAGGCACTGGCCTATGAACCTAAAGGTCGCTGGTTTGATTCCCAGCCAGGGCACATAACCAGGTTGCAAGCCAGGTCTCCAGTCAGGTCTGTAGCTGGAGGCAGGTGAAGGTAACCATACATTGATGCTTCTCTCCCTCTCTGCCTCTCTCCGTTCCCCTCTCTCTAAAAATAATAAATAAAATCTTAAAAAAAAAAAAAAAAAGAACAGAATGGATTATTTTTAGACCCCAATATCATCATCTTCTTTGTAAGGGAGGGGAAAGGAGGCAAGGTTTTTGTTTTTGTTTTTAATCATGAAGACTGCCTCTTTCTAAGAGGGATGGAAAAAGAATGACTAATTACCTTACTAGTGCTTCACCAGAAAATTCCAGACTGGTTGATTAAGATTATACTTCTAAGAAAGGTGAAATCAGCAATCAAGTCAGGCATTAAATCTAGATTTGGTATTAAGGGTTTTGGTAGAAGTAATATCATATTGGGCCTGCGGTTTTTCCTTTAACAGAGGTTTTCATGAGAGGAAACAAAAGCAGAAACTGTTTAAAAAGATGACTTCCAGAGCAGTACTTTGGGAAGGACAAGGTGAACCCCAGATTTGTCATTTTCCCTTCTAAGTCTTTCGGTACTGTTAATGTCTTACTTTAACAATAATTTATTCTAAACATTTTAAAAGATACACAATTTTAAATTCTCTCTGGGTAGGAGAGAAAATAGAAAATCATGAAGCCAAATTATACATAAAATTATGTATCTTTATTTTAAACTATTAGTTATACAAAGATAATTTTGGATGCGAAAACAAGGAAAGTCCCTCCTTACTTGTGGTAGGGAAATCTAACTTTTGTCCCTGAGAGAAGCAGGCCTGGCAGTTACCCACAGCAGGGTTGAGAAGTCCCTGTTTTCACAATTTATAAGGGAGATGAAGCTGATTCTCCCTCTAGTAAGTATATACCATTTCAACAATATGAAAACATGTTAAGCATAGCAGCCAAAAAAGGCCTTATAACCCAGGAACAGGAATGAGTATGTGAAACGTGACTTTGGTTCCATCATAAGACCTCTCCTCAGCAATGACAGATGAGCTGAGTAGAGACTGGTTATTAATGACAGGCAAAGGGCTCTAGATTCTCATGAGTATATTCTATAGACTGGTTGTATGATTTTCCACTATATTCATTAATGTAGAAACTGTACCTTTTGGCCTTGGGGCTTAATGCCTCTCATGAACTAATATAAATTCCAATTATTAGATTAAACATCTGTAAGTTAAGTGGTTTGGATAACAAAGGGTACCTAATAAGACACAACAACAAGGCCTAGGAGGCCTTTAAACTGTGACCTTTCAAGGCACGTGTAATGATACACATTGATTTGCTGCCATCTAGTGGTCATTGCTTTAGAGAACGGGTGAGTATAATTGACATGATTTTTTAAAAATTTCTTTCCTCAGTCTCTTCAACAATGTTTTTTTATGGGGCATTCAGTGACTTAAATCAAAACATTTTCCTAATAAAATTATATTCTTTTAGACAACAAATCTATAAATAGCTTTATCCACTGGGAAGCTCAGAGAATTCTGACCTAAGGCATATCTACAGGTTTGAGCTATCTTAGCATGTCATGCCACAGAAAATTTGTAAGGGAGGCTCAATTATTTCAGTAAGTCATCTGTTAAATTTAAATGAGAAAGGTAATTACTATTACCTCATGAAATTCCCTGCTGACTAAATTGCATCATTGAGGTCACTAAAAGAAAAAGAATTTTCCAGGGACCCAAAGATGAAAGAGAACTTAAACATGGGTGGTAAGCAGGCACTGAAGGCATTCCTGGACCTAGAGGCATTTGCTGATACCCTACCTGTAGTCTGGAATGTAATATCTCCAAAACATAGTACATGAGGCCTTGTCCATGTAAGAACTGAGATCTTCACATAGAACTGGAACCTTCAAAAGATCACACCAGCAAAAAGATACAAGAAGGCTTGAATGTCTGGGCTAAACTTTGAGTAGAGGGGAAAAAAAGCTTCCTCCAAATTATAAACAGGCTCTCTCGCATGGGATTTGGGTTAAAATCTAGGCTAACCTGATAGGTTTATATGTAGTGTAAGGAAAGAAGAAAGGCCAAACATTATCCAAGGTGTTAGGTGTTTGGCTCAAGTAACTGGAAAAATGGAATTGTCACTATGTGAAACAGAGAAAGCGGCCAGTGTGGTTTGTCTGAGGAGGCCAAGATTAGGAGTTCAGTGTGAGAAAAGCTAAGCTTGAGATGCTTATTAGATATGCCGTTGAAGTTCAGTCTGCAGATAAGTCAGAAGCTCAGGAAAGAAGAATGAGCTGGAGAGACACTTTAGGAGTAGGACAATGGGATGTAGAGTCCAGAAGAGATCACCGACCAAGTATAGATAGAGAAGAGGTCCAAAGAGTTAGCCCTGGGACACTTCAATATCCAGAGGTCAAGGAGATTAGTAAAAACTAGCAAAGGAGACCTAGAAGGAGGAAAAGCAGGAAAATGTGCAATCACCAGTTAGAAATATACAATAAGAGAAGTTACTACATTTCAAACAGTACCAAAATTATATTAAAATACTGAGGAATGAATTTAACAATAATATGAGAGACTCTTATGAAAGCTCTCTTAATTTTAAAGGACCCAACCATATCTCCTTTTGGCATTTTTATTATAACTGATAAAGGATCTCTGTAATAGAAATGCTATAGTATGAAGCCATTAAAATAATATAGATTAATTACTGACATAAAAAGCTTTCTAGGATAGCAACACTTGACAAAGACAATGAAAGGTGATGGGACAAAAACTAGAGCATGAAATTATCCTTATAATTTAGTATGTTTAGAATATACGCATAAAAGAAAATTTGGAAGAATGTATAAAACACTCATCAATGGTTTCTACATTATAACATCTGGATGGTTGTTTAAATTACTATGAGCACATATGAAAATTATTAACAAATTTAGAATTTGTAATGAAGTTTATATGGCATACCTAATGGCATGGAGATAAAATTATAATGTTAATTCAAGAAAGCAGAAATAAACATCTCACATGTGGTACATGTCTAATTTGAGAGTATGCATGAAAAACAGGCTGAAAAAAAATTTTGCAAAAAGCTGGTTGAGCCCTGGCTGGTGGCACAGTGGATAAGGGGCTGACCTGCAAACCCAAAGGTCACTGGTTCGATTCCCAGCCAGGGCACAGAACTAGGTTGCAAGCCAGGTCTCCTGCCAGGTCCATAGCTGGAGGCAGGTAAAAGGCAACCACACGTTGATGTCTCTCTTCCTCTCTGCCTCTCTTCCTTCTCCTCTCTCTAAAAAGAATAAATAAAATCTTAAAAAAAAAAAAAAAAAGAGCTGGTTGAGATTCTCTTTGGATAGTGCCACTGAGTACTTTTTCCTTTTTCCCTGGTACTACAGTTTTCAAATTCTCTGTAATATGAGTTTTCCTACTTGTATTATTCCTGTTTATTATGAAACTGTCTAAATACACAAAGAAAACATATAATAAAATACCAGGTATCTATCAACCAGCTTCACCAACCACCAAATTTTAGATATACATGCATCTTTGCACAATGTATTTTTGAGGGGTGAGGAGGGTGCAATATTTTAAAGCAAATCTCAGACACCTTGCCAATCTCCTCTATGTACCTTAAAGTCATATTCTTACATAACCACAATACCATTATTTCATCCATTAAAAAAAATGACAGATTCCTTAATATCCAAAATGTAGCCCATATTGAAAAATCTGATTACACAACATGTGTTTATATAATTGGTCTGTGGCTGAATGAGAATCAAAACAAGAACCACTTGTTACATTTTGTTTTGCCTTCAGAATCCTATTTCAACAATGTTACGGGCTGAGTTCTTGTGTCTCTTGCCCCCGCCAAAAAAATTTATTATGTTGAAATTCTAACCCCCCAGTATTTTAGAATTCAACTGTATTTGGAGATACTGTCTTAAATATGTAATTAAGTTAAAATTAGGTCATTAGGGTGGGCTCTAATCCAATATAATTTATGTCCTTCTAGAAGAGATTAGGACACCTACAAGTACAGAGGGAAGATATCTGAAGACAAAGGGAGAAGGCAGCCATCTGAAAGTCAGGGAAAGGCCTCAGAAGAAACCAACCTTGCTACCACCTTGAGCTTGGATTTCTCTTACATGACGTCCAATAGCAGCATCATACCTCACATCCCTGTATCTAGATTTGTTTTCTTCCCATCCAGTCCCACACTGCAGCCAGAGTTTCTTTCTGTAATAAAAATGTGGCCATTTCCCCCCATTATTAAAACCTTTTCATGGATCTTATTGACCCAATAGTATTTTCTACATCTCTTCATAACTTGCTTACCTCTTTTACTTTCTCCCAAAAGCCTCTAGTCTTTCTTGACTTTTTATCATGCTGAATTTACTTCAGTTCTTGGATTATTAACAGCATAATAAAAATAACCTTGAAAAGAAAAAAAGGTGGGTAAGCTATGCACCGGGTATACTATAAAGGTAAAACGGACATGATTTGGTCTAAGATATAGGTTGCGCTACAGGTTTCTTAACTACAACACTGGGACCGTAATGATGGCTTAGACCGAGATAAAAACCCAGAAAGGGTTTGCGTGTCAAGTTACACAGTTCGCTTGGAGATGCACTGGATTTAATTTTCCTCATTTCCCTCAGGATTTGGAGATACAAGATGAGATGCTCTGTGAAGTATGGTGATGCCATTGGGAATGGGGTCTCACTTGCACTAACAAAGCAACAGGTTATAGCGCGTGACCGCAGCCTCGGAAAGCAGGAGCGGGGAAGGGCTTTGTCTAGTATTTTTCCAGTTTTGGTGACTCAAAAGTAAAGATGGCGCTTGAGGCAGAAATTGGGAAGTGGGAGGGGCATTGGGGTAGAAAAAAAGATGACGTTTTTTCTTTTCTGCTTCGAACAGATCTTGAGCTCATTTAGCGCCAAAGGAACGACTCAAGGCTAACTTTCCCGTAAGATTTGGTCTGCGGTACAACAAACACGTCCTTCTGCACGCTTGAAAGGATGTTTCCTTTCGCGGTTTTGCGGGCGAGACGCGTCTGTTTCTTTTCCTCCGCCACGTTATCTTCGGCAGCCCCCTGAGCCCCGTCCCGCTTTTCCCAGCGCTGCGACAGGTCCGAGGTGCATTTAGGCTGTAGGGGAACGTGCGCGTTCCCGGGGTCTCTTCCGGCTCCGGGGGTGGGGGGAGCGGACCCCTGTGCCTTTCAGGCCGGCGCCGGCGGGGGGAGCGCGTGCCCGGCCGCCACGAGAGGACCCGCCCGCGGGCGCGCGCACCGCTTCCGCCGGCGCCGCACTGCGGTAGCTCCGGGCCGCGTAGGCGGGGCGGGGGCGGGGCCGGAAGGCGCCGGGGCAGCTGCGGTCCGAGCTGCAGTGCATCGGTTGTCAGGGGAACGGCGGCCGAGGTGGGTGTGACGTCACCGGGCGGCGAGCTGCCCGCAATGCGGCACGGGGCCGACTCTATAAAAGAGCCGGGGTGGCTGGAAGCTGCGTGGGCAGTGTGGCCGCGGGACCGCCAGCCTGTGCCTGGCCCGGGAAGCCGCCTCGCGCAGTCCCGGCGTCGGCTGCTCCGCGCTCCCCTTCCCGTGAGTCCGCAGACGCGCGCGGGTGCCGGGGCCCCGCCGCGCGCTCCGCCGTTCCCTGGGGGCGGCCGGTCCTGGGGGTCGGCAGTGGGGAGGTGGGGGGCTCCTCGTGTCCGTGGGTTCAGGGGCGGCAGTAAGCGCCGCTGGCCGAGGGACTGTGGTTTCGGGGAAATATAGTTGCGTGCTTTCCCGCTCCCTGCCCTGGGCGCCCTGGATCCGGCGTCTCCCGAAGGAGTGAGTGCAATCTTTGCTTTTCCTACTCCTGATGGTGGGCTAAATGCTTTTTAAATCACATGCGTAGTTAGTACGTTACTTTCCTTTTAGGATGGCAACCTGGTGCTGATACTGAACCTGTGAATGCCTTCTTGATTACCTCTGAGAAAAGGTGATCGGTGCGTTTCATTTATAAGGAAAAAGTCGAATTACATGAGAAGGGTCTTTTAGATATGTGTAAGTCTAGAAAAAAGTAGGCTGTTTAATAATCTGTACTGTGAAATGTCTGCTGATGGGAGTATATGGCGTTTTCTTTTTCTTTTTGAGGAAAGGATGCTAACAGTTTTTTCACCTGTTGCATTGATTGCGGCTACTGCGTGGGCCGTCAGGAAGAAGATTGCGTATTGCTAGAACTATGGAAGAAATTTAAAATATATTTGAAATCAATTGGAATACCAAGAATATTTTAAAACCGTATCTAGAATTTTTCTTATGTATGTAGATTATCGTTGATTTACTAATTTACATTTGTATAAAGGGTTTTTATTTTTTCTCTGAGCTATAAAATTCGATTAAGAGTGAGCTATCCAAACCTTACAGTTTTTGTTTTTTTTTCCGTTGATCTTGAGTCATATACTGGCCAGTCAGGTGGTTAGATAAAAAGTAAAATGAGATGAAACCTAATTTTTCTGTAGAGTTTTTCTTAATAGCACCTGTTGAAGGGGCTATTGGGGAGAAGATTTAAAATAATAGCACATGTGAGGTTCAAGAATGCCATTTTAAGTCTAACTTTTAATTTTTGCTATTGATGTTACTAATCAAATATTCTGTAATTTATTTGCTGTCGTGTACATGAACATTTAGAGACGATTGTTGATGTAATTTTGCTGTGTTCAGCAATGTTTATCAGTTGTGCATTAAAAATACTATATAGTGAATAATGTAAATACATAATTATTTTACCAGTCATACAATTATTTTAATACTGTAGTAATGGACAAAGTAATTTTATTGAACACTGTACCAGCTACTGTGCTGATCACCTTGCTTTTCGGTATTCCCTTTTCTCCTTATAAAAAAGTAGGCACCATTTTAATTGTTCAGGAAAGAGTAAAAAAACCCAAAAAGACAGCAATGAAGCTTTAATGATATTACATAGCTTGCCCAAGGCACATTCTGTAAGTGGCAGAACAGGAGCTTAAAGCTGAGACTTTTGGACTCTAGAACCATTCTTACTGACACCTCCCTCCTCTTTTTAAAATGAGCATACAAGCCCTAGCTGGTGTGGCTTAGTGGACTGAGAACAACCAGCCTGTGAACCCAAGGGACTCTGGTTCGATTCCCAGCCAGGCCACATGCCTGGGCTGCAGGCTAGGTCCCCATTTGGGGGTGAGTGAGAGGCAACCACATACTGACATTTCTCTTCCCTCTTTCTCCCTCCCTTCCTTTCTCTCTAAAAATAAATACAATCTTTAAAAAAGGGGGAATACATAGATAAAAAGAATATAGGCCTAGTTCTCAAAAACAGCTAGCAGCTCAGGGAAGGGGGAGTGAGGGTCACGGAACATATTACCAGAGTAAAAGTTCAGGGCTGGGCTAGAGGGAGGTGTGAAGATCAAGGCATTATGGGAGCCCAGAGGAGACATGCTGAACTGCCCTCCAGGTTTGAGTGCTCTCAGAAGAAGATACCAATGGCATTTGGTGTCAGAGTCTACTTCGACATTTGTTAGAGGAATGGAAGAGGAAAGGCATTTCTCAGGAGAGAGATGTGTAATGGTACAAAGGCAAGAGTTTGGCACATTGGAGGGCTGCAATTGGTTTCACATGGCTAGAGCACAGAGTGTGCAGATGTGTGGCTGGAGAAGGGGAGGTGAAGAAAGACAAGGGGTCATTTCATAAGTAGCTTTAGGCCCCCCAAAATAATGAGTTCATATTTTTCTACTGGGTGATTGGGAACCATGAGGAGTTTCAGACAAATAAATGATACCATCGTATTTGTATTTTAGAAAATTACTCTGGTTGCAGTGTAAGGTTTGAGTGCTGGAGGTGTGGAAACAGTCTTAAAAAAAAAAAACCCAAACAAAAAAACCCCTGCAGAATCCTTCCTTTGTCTTTTTGTCTCAAAGCTGCTGTCTCTTGTCACTTGCCTTTCGGGGGAGGGGAAGAAAGTTGGAAGCAGAATTGCGGAAACAATTATCTGCATGTTTCTTCTATAGGTCTCACCTTTCATTCATTTCTCCACCATGGCTGGCCGGTGTCTGCCCCTCCATGAACAGCTTTGCATGTATGACTTCCTGATCACAGACCCAGCAAACTCTTCAAAACTTACAGCAACTCTTGGTACCACGCATTATTAGATGACTTTTTTCTTAAAACACTTTTTTCCTTTGGTTACTTCTCCCAATTTATACCTCTCTCCTTGATGTATTTTTTCCCCTTTATTTTGTGAGCTCTCAGAATCCTGTATTTGGTGCCTTTTTTTTTCCTGGCAACCATCACAGATATAAATGATGCCAAAACTTGAACCTAGGTCTCCTTGCTGGATTACTGTACAAACATACCTGGGAGATCCTGCAGGTTTGCTCTAGACCGCCACCATAAAGCAATCATTGCAATAAAGGAAGCTGCATCTTTTTGCAGGTGGAGTCTTGGCTTTTAATTTGTATAAAACACAGTACCAGTGAAGCACAATAAAGTGAAGCGCCATAAAACGAGGTACACCTGTATCCTGTTGCCTGCCAAGCATCATCCGATTACGGTATACATATTCACACATATACTTACAAGAGTAATAGCTGCCATTTTTGAAAGGCTTGCCGTGCTCTGGGCATTGTAGTGAGTGTTTTATTTTCATACTCTCTTTTAATCTGACAGAAACCAGATGGGGGTTTTACTGTTACTTGAAAGATTAGGACTGGAGGTCCACAAGGATTAATCTACTGGCAGGTAGAACTGACACTAGAATTCAGAGATCTGACAGTGGAGCCAGGGCTTGCAGTTACTTAATGCCCTCAGGTACCTAACTCAGCATGGCCACTGAGCTCTCTGAGTGTCCCCATTAGAAGTATCAGTTATAATCCTGGCCGGGTGGTTCAGTTGGTTGGAGTGTCATCCTGTACACCAAAAGGTTGCAGGTTCGATTCCCAATCAGGACACATGCCTGAGTTGTGCATTTGCTCCCCAGTCAAGGCATGTACAGGAGGCAACCAGTCAATGTTTCTCTCTCACATAAATGTCCCCACCTCCACCTTCTCTCTCTAAACATAGCCTCAGGTAAGGGTAAAAGAAAAGAAATTTGGCTGGTGCAGCTCAGTGGATTGAGTGCTGGCCTGCAAGCTCAAGGGTTGCTGGTTTGATTCTCAGCCAGGGCGCATAACCAGGTTGCAAGCCAGGTCTCTAGCCAGGTCCCCAGCTGGAGGCAGGTGAAAGGCAACCATACATTGATGTTTCTCTCCCTCCCTTTCTTCCTCCCTCCCTTCCCCTCTCTCTAAAAATAATGAATAAAATAGTTTTTAAAATAATGAAAAGAAAATTGTTCTATTGATTGAATTCAATTCTAATTGAAATGTCAGCAGGCCTTTTTTTTAAGAATTGATAATCCACCCTGGCCCATGTGGCTTGGTTGGCTGGAGCATCAGCTTGTAAACCAGAAGGGCGCAGGATCAATTCTTGGTCAGGGCATATACTTACAGTAGTTTATAGGTTGGTCCCCAGGGTGCAGACAAGAGGCAGCTAATCGATGTTTCTTTCCCTCCCTCTTTCTCTCCTTTCCTTTCCCTCTCGCTGGAATCAATAAGCATGCCCTTGTGTAAGGATTAAAACAAATAATTAAAAATGTAATTATAAAATTTATTTAGAAATTTAAATAATGGACCTAGAAAGCCAAACAATTATAAAAAAGAACAAAGTTGAAGGAATTTTATTGTCTAATTCAAAACTCATTATAAAGCTTTAGAGCAGCAGAGAGTCTTGAAATAGATCCAAAAGCAAATGGCCAGTTGATTCTTGACAGTTGCCCAGGAAACTCCGTCAAGGAAAAGGATAATAATTTTCAGCAAATTGTGCTATCCATATACAATATTACAAAGTCTAACTAGAAACCATGTTCAGAAATTAAATAGAGATCAGAGACCTAAACGTGGGTGCTAAAACTATAGAGCATATAAGAAACAGCATAAAACCTTCCTAACCTTGAGTTAATGAATAGATTTCTTGTGATGTAAAAGCATGAACCATAAAAGAAAAAAGATAAATTGAACTTTGTGAAAATTCATAACACTACTAAGAAAATAAAATAAGCTAAAGGTTGAGAGAAAATATTTGCAACACACTATATGATAAAGTATATCTAGAATATTTTAAGAACTCTTAGAATTCCGTGGTGTGAAAATAACCCAATGAAAATGGGCAAAAGATTTAAACACTTATCCAAAAAAGAGATGCAGATAGCAAATAACATGTAAAGATCAATGTCATTAGAAATCAGTGAATTTAAAATGAGATACCATTACACACTTATTAGAACAACATAATGAAAATTGGCAATGCTAAGTGCTGACAACAGTGTTAAAAACTAGAACTGATACATTTGGGAATGTAAAATGATATAGCTAGTTGGGAAAGCAGTTTTTCAGTTATTTAAGTTAAGTATCCACTTACCATATAGCACAGCATTTCTACTTTTGGGTACATACCCAAGATAAATGAAAACCTAATAGTGCAAAATTGAAAATAACCCAAATGCCCAGTATGGAAAAATAAAATGTAGTATATATATATATATATATATATATTGGAATATTATGCAGCAATAAGAAGGAATAAACTATACATGCAACAACATAGGCAAATCTCAAAGCTCTCTACCGAGTAAAGGAACCAGATACAAAAGGCTATGTACTGGCCCTGGCTCTTGGGGCTTGGTGGATTGAGCACCGGCCTGCAAACCAAAGGGTCGCTGGTTCCATTCCTGGTCAGAGCACATGCCTGGGTTGCAGGCCAGGCCCCTAGTTAGTGGCATGTGAGAGGCAACTACATACTAATGTTTCTCTTCCTCTGCTTCTCTCTCTGTTATCCTTTCTCTAAAAATATTTTTTAAAAAATATTAAAATTTTAAAGGCCACTTATTTGAAGATTCTGTTTATATGAAATTCTATAAGACAAACCTGTAATAATACCAGGTTGAGTGGGGCCAGCGGATGGGGAGTAGGGGTTGACTTTGTAAATGGTCATGTGGGATGATAGAAATGGTTAATGTCATCATGTGGTTGGTGGTAGTTACATATCTGTACACATTTGCCAAGATTCATTTAATTATACATTTAAAATTAGTGAAATTTATTACATTATATATCAATAGACCTGATTTTAAAAACATACAAATTAAGCCAAAATTCTGAACGATAGCGAAGATAAAGATAATAGAACATGAACAAATGTATTTGGGACACTTCAAAATTGAGTCATAATCTAATCTGTGAAACTATTCTGTAAAGTAAACATTTTTACAATAGTACAATGAAACTGGAAATTAGCAACAAAAGTTTAATGTTTATAAACTTTGGAAATTAAGAAACTATCCCATCAAGAAAAAGAAAATCGAAACCACAAAAACAGGATCTTTGAAAAAGTAAAAATCTGTGCTGTAGAACATATGGGATGGTACCAAAGATATTTGGAAATTGTGTTTATTGTACTGTTTAAAAAAATTAATTGAAACTTTGGTACATTTACACAATGGAATTCTATATAGCAGAAAGAAAGAAGGAACTTGTACCCTTTGCAACAACATGGATGGAACTGGAGAGTATTATGCTTAGTGAAATAAGCCAATCAGTGAAGGACAAATATCATATGATCTCACCCATTACGGGACAATAATGAGCAAAACTAACAACAAGTAAAACAGAACCAAGTATATGAATACAAGGAATAGGCCTTCAGTGGTCAGGGGGAACGAGGTTGTGGGGAGGGGGGAGGCAGAGACAAAGAAGGGGAGCAGTTTAGACAAGAACCTAGTATAAAGGAACCATGGACATGGACAACATGTGGGATTGACTTTGGGGGGAATGGGTGGGTGGGAAGGGGGACAGAGGGGAGCAAAAAGGGGATAGATGTAATACAACAACAATAAAATTTTAAAAAAATTAATTGAATATAGCAAAAGGAGATAAGTAATGAAGATAAAGTCACTATAAAATTAATATATGTTATTAATATAAATGTTGACATCAGTGGAAGAGAGTAATTTAAACACTTAGACTCATCTGATTAGCTTTCCAGGGGTTTCATGTTTTATTTTTTATTATGCTTTATTGATTATGCTATTACAAGTATCACATATTTCCCCCTTTGTCTCCTTCCACCCAGCACCCCCAGCTCCCTAAGACAATCCCCACACCATTGTTAATGTCCATGAGTCATGCCTATAGGTTCTTTGGCTACTCCATGTCATATACTATACTATACTTCCCCATCCATGGCTATTCTGCAACTGCCTATTTTTACTTTTTAATCCCCTCACCTCTTCCCCTAGTCCCCCACACCTTCTTCCCATCTGGCAACCATCAGATCATTCTCTGGCCCTAGCTGGTGGCTCAGTGGGTTGGTGCTGGCCTGGGAACCCAAAGGTCGCTGGTTCGATTCCCAGCCAGGGCACGTAACCAGGTTGCAAACCAGGTCTCCAGCCAGATCCATAGCTGGAGGCAGGTGAAAGGCAACCATACTTTGAAATTTCTCTCTCTCTTTTCCTCCCTCCCTGCCTTCTCTAAAACTAATGAATAAAATCTTTTAAAAAAATTCTCTGTATCCATGATTCTGTCTCTGTTCTTGTTTGCTTATTTTTAGATTCAATTGTTGTTATGTATCTATTGCCATTTTATTGTTCATAATTTTGACCTTATTTTTCTTATGTGAGTCCTTTTAACCTGTGTTCTGCCTGAAGCCGCCCTGCCTGAGCTATGAAGCAGCCTGAGATGCTGCTACTTCTGCTGGGCTTGGAGATTCCCAGGCTAAGCCAGGCTGTGAGTCTAGGCTGCTGCTGCTAGTCCCATGGTTGGGACTTCTTTGGGGACTCAGGGCTCACTGAGGCTCTCTGTTGTCATTCAAAATGGAAAAGTTACCATTAACAGTTTGGGTGGGCCTATCAGTCTTAGGGGATCGGGATCCCCAGGGCAGGACAAACAATGATAGCCAAGAAGGCAGGGTATCAGACCTGCCAGCTCTGTGGCTCTGTGAGGGGAAGGCTCAAAAAGGGAACAGTGGTCTCTGCCTTTCCTTATGGGAGAACTGTCCCCCAGCTCTTGCCTTAATACCAGACACTTCAGTCCCTCCCCACATGCCACTGGTGCCTTTCAAGCTGCTATGCTGGTGCTGGAGCTCAGAGGGAGTGAGTCTGAGTAAGTCTTTAAGGAGAACTGCTTAGGACTTGCGAATTTTGCTCCACCAACTCAATCCCTGCTGGGTTTTGCAGCTGGAGGTCATGGGGACTTACCATTCTGGCACTGAAACCTTGGGCTGGGGGGCCTTGTACAGGGCTGGGACTCCTGGCTCCTGAGATACCCCTCCTGAATTTGTATCCACCATACATGAACGTGGGACCAGCCTGTTCTGCATTTCTGCTCCTTCTACCAGTCTGGATGGCTGCGGTTATTAATTCCATAGTTATTGAACTTCTGTTCAACTTGATTTCTGATGGTTCTGAGTGATCGTTGTTCTATATTTTAGTTGTAATTTTGATGTGATTGTGCATGGAGGCTAACCATGTTTACCCTGCCACCAGCAAGGGTTTCATTTTTTAAATCATTTCTTCTAGAACATTGTTCTTTTTTCTATTTCTAATTCTTGCCTGTTTTTTTCCAGCTATCTCCTTCATTAATTTATTCACAATTTGTATAATATTGACACTATATTTCTTGTACTCACTGAAACTAGAAAGAAAAATTTACCTTTGCCCAAGTTTAACATGATGGAAATTCAAGGTTATTAGTTATGACTAATATTAGTCATAATTATTAGTTATTCATTGAAAAAACAAAAATAAGGCTCTGGAAAGATTTACAATGATTTTCCTCATATGAGACTACCAGGGTTGAGCTTTGGGTCTTCTTTTTCTTTGTATTTTCTGTTGTTTCATATTAAATTTTTTTTCTTACTGTCTTAACTGAAACATATATTGAGTCTACAAACAGAGCATGTGAAATAAAGTTTTTTTTTCAGATTTTTTTTTTTAAGATTTTATTTATTATTTTTTAGAAAGAGGGGAAGGGAGAGAGGCAGAGAGGGAAAGAGACATCAATGTATGGTTGCTTTTCACCTGCCTCCAGCCACAGACCTGACTGGAGACCTGGTTTGCAACCTTGTTATGTGCCCTGGCTGGGGAATCGAACCTGCGACCTTTGGGTTTGCAAGCCGGCGCCTTATCCACTGTGCTACCAGCCAGGGCCTGAAATAAAGTTTTTTAATAGAAAATTTATTGGAACTGATTAGGGAATTTTTTTTGAAGATTCAGCTTCATAATTCATCTTTGAGAATAGATAGAATTTGGAAATTATTTTAGGTAATCAAAGGAGTCTTGGAGATGGTAAAATAGATATACAGGGTGAGCAGAGTAGGTTTGCAGTTGTGAGTGTGCAAAACAGTTTATTCTTTATTATTTATTACATTATTTTTCATAGGAACAACTGTAAACCTACTTTTGCTCCATCCTGTATTTGAGATATTAGTTCTCTAAGCATTTTCCAGTCTTTTCTCCTATATTAGATGTTTCCTTACTGCTTTTAAACATGGGGATATTCATAAATTGAGCTTCAGATTTTTTGATAAGCTCATGCATTTCTGGCAGAATTTTTCATTTTGATACTGGCCTCTATCTTTAGGACTTTGCTTTTGTTCATTCTGTTTTTCAACACATATCTTAAACTTTCATTTCTATCACTCAGAATTGATATTATTCTAACATTTGCAGTGTTTTTTTATCCATTGTACTTCCAAATTTCTTTATTGATATTAATCACATTTTATTTTTATATTTTAATATTCTTTTTCCTTTTTATTGTACTTTTTTCTCTTACTATTTAGTCCCCTTATATCCCCCCACTCCCCTGCAGTCACCCACTGTTGTCCATGTCTGAGTCTTTTTCCTTTTTGCTCAATCCCTTCATTCTTAACCTTTCCACCCCACCCTTAGCTGTCACCCTGCTCTCTGTATGTCTCTGTTTTGCTTGTTAGTTCAGTTCATTAGGTTCCACATATGAATGGAATTATATGGTATTTGTCTTTCTCTGACTGGCTTATTTCACTTAGGTCCATCCATGCTGTCGCAAAGGTAAAGTTTTTTCCTTTTCTACAGCCAAGTAGTATTCCGTTGTATAACTGTTCCATAGTTGTTCTACCCACTCATCTACTGATGGAGACTTAAGCCATTTCCGTATCTTGGTGATTGTAAATAACACTGCAGTGAACACAGGGGTGCTTATGTTCATTTAATTAGTGTTTTGGGTTCCTTCAGATATATTCCCAGGATTGTGATTGTTGGGTCAAAAGGTAGATCCATTTTTAATTTTTTGCTTTCCACTGCGGCTAGGCCAATCTAACTTCCCACCAACAGTGCAAAAAGGTTCCCCTTTCTCCACATCCTCACCAGCACTTGTTTGTTGATTTATTGATTATAGCCATTCTAACATGTGTGAGGTGATACCTCACTGTGGTTTTAATTTGCATTTTCTTTGATGATTGGTGATGTTAAGCATCTTTTTATATAACTATTGGCCATCTCTATGTTCTCCTTGGAGAAATGTCTGTTCAGGTCCTTTGCCTATTTTTTAATTGGGTGGTTTATCTGGTGTCGAGTTTTGTAAGTTCTTTATAAATTTTGGATATTAAACCCTTTTCAGATGTATTAGCAGATACGTTTTCCCATTCTGTGGGTTCTCTCTTTATTTTGTTGATGGTTTCCTTTGCTGTGCAAAAAATTTTAGTTTAAAAAAGTTGTACATAAGAATAACCCTAATCAATGATGTTAAAAGACCTGTACTCAGAGGATTTTAAGATAGTCAAGAAAGAAATTGAAGAAGATACAGATAAGTGGAAGCACATACTGTGTTTATGGATAGGAAGAATTAGTACCATTAAAATGTCCATACTACCCAAAGCAATCTATAAATTCAGTGCAATTCCTATCAAGATTCCAATAATTTATTTTACAGAACTAGAACAAATATTTCAAACATATGGACTCACAGAAAGCCCCTCATAGTGTCAGCCATCCTGAGAAAGAACAAAAGAGGAATCATGCTGTATAATATCAAGCCCTATTGTAAGGACATAGTTATCAAAACAGCGTGGTACTGGCCTAAAATCAGACACACACATTAATGGAACAGAATAGAGAGCCCAGAAATAAATACACACCTTTATTTATAGCCAGTTAATACTCAACAGAGAAATCAAGCACATACAATGGATTAAAGATAGTTTATTCAATACATGATGTTGGGAAAATTGGAGAGATACAGAAAAATGAAGCTAGATCATCCTCTTATACAACATGCAAGATTAAATTCAAAATGGGTCAAAGACTTCAATGTTAGATCTAAAACCATAAAAATCGAAGAAAACATTGGCAGCAAAATTGGACATTGCTTGTAGCAGTATTTTATCATATTTATCTCCCATTCAAGGGAAACAAAAGAAAAAATCAGATTGGACTACATCTAGTTAATCACACTTATTTTAAATTCTTCTGTTTATGCTATTCATTTTCCTTCATTGTTAATAGTTCTGTTTTATTGGATTTTGTGGCTTTTATTTCATTATGCTGTTGTCCTTAAGTGCTTGCTTAGTTTCTAGTTGTCCAGTCATCTTTCTAAGTATGAATGTCTCTCCGCTGCCTGTGGCTGTGCTCGACATGGCCAGCGTCTGCGGTGGGTGAGGACCGCCCACCTGAGGCACGCTGCCAGGCTCCCTTTGCTCAGCCACTTTACCCGGGTGAAGTCACCACCCAACACAGGCGGAGGTCGGGCCAGGGTGGCCCTCCCAGCTCCTCAGCTGGCCATCCTTAGGCGTATCCCTTCCTCCACTTTGTATTTCTTAACTCCGAGTTTATGGTTTCTCTGGAAACATTTCTTTTTCTCTGGACAAGTCAGTCTTTTCTTCCTGGCTGTGGTTTTTCTCTGGGAGTTTTATAATGGTTCCTTAATAGACTTAATCCTGCTTATAATTTTATTTATCTTTTGGGAATTTCGAAATACTCATTTTATTACTAGTAACATTCCTTTTTTGATTTTTAGCCTTTTTTTCTATGAAAATACCTTATTTTAAATAATTTGGATTGGGGAAAGAGGTACAGGTGTGTGTTTAGCCTGTCATTTGATTTAACTTGCTAATATTTCATACTTAGCAGTATTTTCAATGATATATTTGTACTAACTGCAAGGTGATCCTAGAGCTATAGACTTTTGGTTTTAGAATGTAATGATGAAGCAACATAAGTGACCCATGTGTGTTTTCTAATGGGGAATCTTAAGTGCTTTAGGTCAGTGGCTCTTCCACCAGTTTCTCTAAATTAGAACGTGGATCGTTCTGCCAGAGAGGAGAATTAAAAAACAGCATTGCATTTTAGCAATTAATTAACTTATTAAAGTCATTAAGTTGGGATATAAGTCAATAAGTTCACATATTGATTAACTCATTCTATCAGAAGTTACCCTGAGAGATTACTAATGCTGGAAACATGAACCAGGAGAATGCCTACCTACTGGATGCCATGTTCAAGTAAACAATGAAATCATTTTTCCAGTATTACACATTGTTGACCACCAATCACGGTGTTTTACCTTTACATAACTAAACTGTGCTTAGTGAAACTTTGTTATTGTGTTTTCATTTCCTAGCTTGACACTGTTAGAAGCAATCTTCAGAAAGTTCAAGAAACTAGAAGTGGGTTAGTAGTTGCTGCCAACTGAGTCACCCGAAGAAGGGCCATGCGTGTCGTTAAAGACAAACCCAGCGACCCGCAGCCAGCAGCTGAAAACCCAGATGAGGCCGTCAGTGGAGAGGAAGACAGTCAGGAAATGGCAAGTAACGTTACAGAAACAGCGGGGCAGGACACTCCTGAGAAGGTGGATTCTGCACCTCAGAAAGCACAGCCAGGTGATGACCATGGGAAATGTGAGGAAGGAAACGAGGAGAAAGGAAGCAGCTTGGAAGAGGAGGAGCTGAAGCAAGTGCGCCAGCGCCAGGCAGCTGAGCAAATGGCCAAGGAGCTTCAGAGGAAAATAAGAAAGAAACTCAAAGAGCAGCTGATTTACTTCCCCTCAGACAGTTCCTTGCAGGATGACAAATTGAGCAGTGAAAAGAAAAGAAAGAAAAAAAAGAAAGCTCCAGTCCTGTCTAATGTTGAAACAAGGTGCTTTACATTAATAAATATATTCTCTTAAAAGCTTTTATTTTCTACTTTTAAGCGATATATGTAGTTTCACAAAGAAAAGTCTTAAGACTTTCATTTGGACACGCTGCTGGTGCAATAATAACAGCTAATCTTATTATGTGCGAAATGCTTTATAACAATTTTCTAATCCAATGAGGAATAGTAATGCTATCTTTCGCAGATGAGGAAACTGAAGAGGTTATGTCACAGAACCAGTAAGAAGCTGAGCCCAAACCTTGGTAGTCTTGCTCCAAAGTTCCTCCCCTTAAGTACTCACTCATATCTGCTTTTAAGTAATAGAAACTTAATTACTCCTCCATTTTTGAGTTATAAATACCTGTTTAGATATGTGAATATAGCCCTTTTCCCATACTATACAAAATAGCATGTGCTCATTGTAGAACACACAGAAACAAAAAAAAAACAATCCAGCCATCCAGAGATAATCACTATTAGCAATTTGGCATTCTACTCTTTTTCTCTGTCTGCTGCTTACATATGGATGCTTGCATATACAATGTGAACTTCTGTGCATATATTCATATAAATATGGCCCTGCTTGGGGGAACCAAAATAAAAAACATCCTTTAACTACCATAATTTTCTGTAATCTATAATTAGGTAAACAACTTAAGGTGGGAATAACCTGTATTTGACTATTGCCTGCCATACAGGAGCAATTTTCACTAATGTCCTCATCTAAAAATAATTCCCCTTTTGGCAAAAGCTGGACAACCAGTGGTAACAGAGGGCACACGGAGTTGCTACAAGGACATATTAGTATATTTATTAGTTACCTGTTGCTGCATTAAAAAGCACTATTTCAGAACTTACAGCTTAAGACATCAAACATTTATGATCATTTTTGTGCATCGGAAACCTGGATGTGGCTTAAAGAGGTGCCTCTGACTTAGGGTCTCTCACAGGCTACCTTGAGGATGTCAGCGGGGGCTGCAGTCATCTCAAGACTTGCCTGGGTGGGGACGGATCTGCTGTTGGAAGGCTTGGAAGACCCGCTTCTAAACTTACTCATGTGACTGCGGGCAGGTCTCAGGTCCTGACTGGCTTCTGGCCAGGCATGTTAGTTCCTTGCTGTATGGACCCCTTAACGTGGGCTACTCAGAACAGTGGGCACTTCTCCAGAGAGAGGGCTGAAGAAGAGCATTCGTAGTCTTTTGGGAACATGATCTTATTTGTAGCCTCTGTTACTTTTGTCATAGTCTTGTCTATTAGAACTATCAAGGTAAGATGATTGCACAAAGCTATGAATGTTAGGAGGCAGGGGCTATTGCAGGCCACTTTAGAGACTATTCACCACGGTAGATTATAAATCCTCTTCTTATAGCTACGTAAGAATTGGGGAGCCATACTTAAATACATTAAGTTCATGAATTTTAGGTAAAACCATGGCTCACATGTCAATGACATGCAAAGGGTATTATACTTCTTAAGTAATAGTACCTGGTGATGTGACAAAATATGGCTTTCTGGAATGACTAATTTGAAATACCTTTAATCCTTTTATTTCTCAACCTTTTTGAAAAATACAGTCAATTTTTTATTATTTAGATGTAAATTTTTTTACTTGATAAGTTACAAACTTTAATAGCTGGTTTCTTGCTATAACTATGTTCACTTCTGAGATGCTACCCCTTTACCATTAGTTAGTGTAATGCATATTTGAATTTTAATAATAGCCTTCCGAAAATGTAGAGACATACCAGCCACTGGTAAACTTGAGCAGTTAATTCTTACCTAGAAATTGAAGGTTGAATATCTGAAGCCTTTTGAAATCAGAACAAAGAGAATATAGTTTTTGCTTTTAAATAAAGAAACTGAGAAATTTGGTCATTCACCATTTATTTGGCAGTAGGGTGAGGAAGCATTTGATCCATCCTATGTAAAAAGAGATCCACTGGCCATAACATACAATTGTACTTTTCCCTGGAGTTTGGAACTCAGTTTTATTTGGATCATGGAGTATATAACTTATCACCAGGTGTAAAATAATACCTGGAATATCTTATTTGACAGCTAACCATTTTAGTGCAAAAGAAAACATATGTATCTCTTAGCTGGAAATAATATTGATTTTAGGATTATCTTTGCTTCTATTCCTTGTTGATTTTGTTGCACCATGAAAAATAATAATAATACATTTGTAATGACTTGTACTTGGGTTGTATTTGCAGCACATTGCCCGTAGATGACACGGTTGAAGGTGAACAAAAGAAGGAAAGTCTAGTTGGAACAGGCACTTCAGATACCCGTCAAGGTGATGAGATAACTTCTGTGGAACAAAATGTAGGAGACGACACAAAATCCAAACCAAAGAAAAAGAAAAAGAAGCCTAAAGCAGGTTTGTTATCCAAATTAAGTGAAAAGTTTGTCCTTGGTAGAAATAACTTTACTTTAGGACTTTCAGTCCCTAAAACTAAAGAAAATTAGTTCCAAAGGATATAAAAAATCCAATATAGAATACTTGGTACTTGTTCTTCTTCAATTCATCTAGATTAAAATAGTAACTTATTTGTAACTGTGACTTTCTCAATAAGTTAGTGTTACTTGAGTCATCTCTAATTCCCAACTTAATTGAATTCAGCTCTGGAATGACATTAACTTAGTAATTGCTATTATAGCATAGAGCATTTCTTCTTTTTACCATTGAGTTTAGAACCCTAAATAATTTAGACTCGTAGCTATTGGAAACAATAAGTGATCAACAGCTGATAAACATTTTATATAAGACTGAATGGCTCTGTCAAACATGGTGTTTTCCTAATTTCTCAGCCTAAGTCAATTTATGTCCTTCCTCCTTCTCACTATTCCCTTTCAATTCTCCTCTTTACTCATGTCTTTCCTCTTATTTTTCTTATTACTCTTGCCTTTTTTTTTTTTTTTTTCACTTCTTACATCCTTTTTTTTCAATTCGCATTTAATTGGTCAAAAATTGGGACTGAAATAGGCAGTTTTAGACTTTATAATATTAATTCATTGGATTATGCAATTGATGATGTTTTATGGTTTCTGTACTTAAATTTTAGAAAAGTGTATGTATTATAATTATACTACTTAGCAAATTTACTGAGAAGTGCCCTCAAGTTCCTTTCCAGTCATTGCACTTCAGAAGTAAACACTGTCTTGACATCTAACACAGAGTTTATTTTTGCTTGCTTTTCTCCTTTCATATAAATAGAATCATGAATACTTGCTCTCTCTAAAATCAATAAGCATTTTCTTGGATGAGGATAAAATAAAAGTCCCTGTGTGCTAATCTAGTCTGGATCATCTGTGGGTCTGCTTCTGTTTTCTGGTTTTGGTTCTTTTCTTGGTTATTGTCATATAGTCTTGCCTTTTTTTATGTCTGGTAATTTTTTATTGTCTTTTGCACATTGTGTATAGAACCCTAGATGCTCCAAATGATATTTATCTTCCACTAGGAAGGGCTTCCTCTTTGTACTTATGCAGATTGGTAAACAGCTGAGCTCAATTTCCATCAGTGAAGAATTGAGCTTAGTTAGGGTTGGGTTGTAGTTTTGGTAAGATTCTTTCTCTGATTTTTCCTGTTCTTTATATGTGGCTTTCCAGGTGTTTTACATTGAGAGCCTGACAGATAATTATTTCCTCAACCCTAAGAGATTGTTGGAGGTTGAGTTCTGCCCTTCGGAGGTTTCCAGCCTTAGTCTAATTAACCTTCTGCCCCATGCAGCTTCAAAATTTGGGAAATGTCTTGTGGGGGAGACCGGCCACGTGTTTGAGGCCCTTTAGGTTTCCAGTTTTGTCACTGCAGCCCCATGCAACCACTAAAAGTCTCGTTACTCTTTCACCTGGTAGTGACCTCTTGTCTGGGCCCAGTGCTGATGCTCAGCCCACGCCCTGAATCCCCAGATGTCCCCAGAGACTGAAATTGCTGCCACTCCATCAGCTTACCTCTGAATGATTCTCCTTGTCTAGAATTTTAGTCCGTCTACTACATATTATTTCTGCACTTTTCTGATGTTAAAAAAAAATCCTTTTGGATGCCTTTAGAAGTAAAGTTTTTGTAATTTGGCTTTTCAAGTTTTTGTTAACGGGAGCATTGACTTGCTACATCTTACTAATCCTGCCCAGAAGCGTAAATTACAGTTACAAATCAATTGAGTAATATATATTCCACTTAGAAAATACCTAGACAAAACCACTTTTTATCTTTGCTTTCTTTTTCTTTTGCTGTTGGTCCTTGTTAGGAAAAATAAGAAAGATTCCTTATTTTAGTACATTACTAAGTGCAATGTTTTACTCTTAGAAGGTAAGTCTGCTGTTGTCTGACTTTTTCTTTCTTTTGCCTTGAAGTGTCCAAAGAAAATAACCCTGAATCATAAAGATTAGGTAATAGGGAAATTCAACTTCCATTGTTGAGTATATTTTGGGAACAATTATAATGTTCATTTTTTTCCATGCTTGTAGTTTCGGATGATAATGAAGACACTGATGGCGATGACGGTGTTAATGAAATAACAAGTCGAGACAGTCCAGTTTATCCCAAATGTTTGCTTGGTGATGACCTTGTCCTGGGAGTTTACATTCACCGCACTGATCGACTTCCATCAGATTGTATGATATCTCATCCAATGGTAAAAATTCATGTGGTTGATGAGAAGACTGGTCAATACGTCAGGAAAGATGATAGGTAATTTTTTTTAATTGAATTGAAAATGTCTCCAGTAGTTCTCATCTCTGCCATTGAAAGTCCGTGGCAAGTAGGGCTATGAATTTTTATTGAGAAAAATTTACTGGTTGTAGTGTTCCCCAACAGCTGAGACTGCTGAGTATGTTTTATAGACGATACGGAGAGCATCTGTTAATCTAGTGCTTCATTTTAAGTGGAGGAAAATTGAGGGAGTTTCTGCCAAGCTTAATGACTAATTCATGGCATTAAGCTAGCATTGTAAACCACCTTATGTTGCAAATGCATTAGCTTTCTAACTTCGTATTTTTGTTTTGAAGTTAATATGTTGCCTGGGCCTCAGGTAAGATAAATTTTAAATTTAATTTTTTCCAACTATTATCTCTAGCTACATGCATGAAGGCCTAGATAAAAAGTACAATAAAATACACAAAATAAAAACTGCTTGGAAAGATGGCAAGAATGAGAAACATGAGTATTATCAAAAAGGTAATTCACTTATTCTGTTGTCTTAGGACATACAAAGAAGATGTGATTCATGTTGAAAGGTTTACAATCCCATTGAGCTCATTTTCTTGTTTAAATGTGCTATACTGCCCTGGCTGGCATAGCTCAGTGGATAGGCGCACCGGCCTTCAAACCCAAAGTTCACTGGTTGGATTCCCCAGTGAGAGCACATAACCGGGTTGCAAGTCAGGTCTCCAGCCAGCTCCGTAGCTGGAGGCAGGTGAAAGGCAAACATACATTGATGCTTCTCTCCCTTTTTTCCTCCCTTCCTGCCCTCCTCTCTGAAAATAATGAATAAAATCTTTTTAAAAAACGTACTATACTATTTTATGACAGAATTATTTAAGATTCTGAAGGAGTTGCTTTATTCTAGCTTTCCATGCTGAAGGTATAATCATACCTCTCACTTTATATGTCTACAATAAAATAGTTCTGTGGAACTGGTATGTGTAAATGCCAAGTGAAGAGCTACCACTTTTGAGTCTCATAAAGTTTATAATTTTCCAAATGGACAATCAAAGTAATTTTTCCTTCTGTATCATAACTAGTCATTATTTCTAGTTGCCTCTAGTTACCATATCTTTATCTTTCTCATTCTCAAATTTATAAAGAATTGTGTTAATAGAAATATCTTTTTTTGAACAGTGAACGGCCTGTTTCATCTTACTTTGAAAAAGACAACGTGGATTATATTCTTCCTATTATGACCCAGCCATATGATTTTAAGCAATTAAAATCAAGACTTCCAGAGTGGGAAGAACAAATCATATTTAATGAAAACTTTCCCTATTTGCTTCGAGAATTTGATGAGAGCCCTAAAGTCATCTTGTTCTTTGAGGTATGAATCGAGTAGAGCAATTTAAACTAAATTTTAGTTATTACAGTCATCCCTCAGTACCCACATGGGATTGGTCCCAGGATCCTCTGCGGATACCAAAATCTGTAGGTGCTGAAGTCCTTTATATAAAATGGCACAGTATTTGCACACAACTTATATTTGCATATAGGCTGCAGCAGGTATGTCTACACATCACTTTATTCATGTTGATGCAGCATCATTCTCCATGCAGGGCAAACTCAAGTTTTACTTATGGGAATTTTCTGCATTTAAAAAAAATATATATGTGATCTGCAGTTAGTTAAATCTTCAGATGTGGAACCCACAGATAAGGGTCAATTGCAAAGCTCTTGTTTTAGTAGTTCAATATGCAGCCAAGTACTGTGAGAATTTAATCTCTTATTATTTAGTGTTTATCATAAGTACTGGAGATACAATAAAAGCATATTTGTTGAGCCTCTACTAGTATAACTAGTTAGCCTTTGGCTTTACTCTATAAAACAATGCCATGACTATTAACTGAAGTGTTGAATTCAATGTGTGTCTGTGTAATCTTCCATTCTTAACCCATTCACAAAGTGTAAACTTATTTAACAATATCAGACTTCCTGAGAGTTTGTATACTAAGAGAAATGAAGGTGAACACGTACACATCACTTGACTAACATAATGTAACATAGAACCAAATGGACTAGAGCTCCTTAGATATGGAAGGTTAGTGGAGGGTCCAAGCAGTTAGGAGAACCTTTATGGATTATATGGTCTTTGAGCTAATATGCTATTCTCATTTTTTATTACAAAGGAAATCAAGGAGTATAAAGTGATTCTCAGTTATTGTAATTTTAAACCTGGGTAATTTGCATTGGAAGCTAGTTTAAACTTAAATCCCACATTTCTTTTAAGTAATTCATGCTATCTTTCCATAAGCAAAGGGAAGTAGAGAAATTCTCTTTTAATTTAAGCAAGGTGGTGAACTTTAGCATGGGAGGAGTGAGGCATGATGAGAACCAATGATTGATTTTGTAGAGTTATTTGGTTTTATGATCCTTTAATTTTAGGTGATCTGTATGTGTTTATGAAACAGATATTCTACCATTCACATATGATTATGTTATACAATTTATACAAAGCTGTGATTTTTAAAAAAAGTGATATAATTTTCATTCAAGGGACTTTTTGTCATAGAAATTAGTCATTTACTATAATTTATATTCATTTTAGTAATATGAGATTTAAGAAAGACAGATCGTTGGATTAAAAAAACACTTTTGGCTGCTTCTCAAGTTTTAACATGTGTATTGTCTACAAAACTAATTTTTATTTTAACTTTTTAAGGGTTTATTGAGGACAACTTGATAACTACCAGATGCCTTTAAAACTTATTACGCTTCTAAGTATTTCTCCTAAGGGAAAAAAATAAGTACACAAAGATGTATGTATAAGGGTTTGGTTTATATTAAACTTACAGTATTTATGATACAAAAGAATACTAGGCAGCCATTGCCATGGTAATATATGTATGTATGAATTGACTTAAATACATAGCCACTATGACATGTATAAAAATAGTTTGTGAAATAACGTTGGATTTATAGTAATACAGAAATATTGAGAATGCTCTGAAAAAGATTTAGATAATACATGTAAACCTGTAAACATTTAGATGTTAATGTTGATCATCTCTGGGTCTGAATTACAAGTTGTTTTTACTTTGTAATAATATTTTTCCTATATTGTCAGTGTTTTTTATTGAGTATGTATAACATCTGAAGACAAATTTAAGATCATAAAGAACAGGGATGAGTGGAGGCCATATTATTTTGTAAAGCATTTTTCTATAAAGATTTGTTACCTCAGCTGAACTTTTGATAAGCAACAGTAAGTTCAAAGTGATCATCTTCGTTAAGTTCCTAAAATACATGTAGTTTCTAAAAGGTTGGCTGCAAATTTATGAGCTTTAACACCTAGACAGGCTGGAAATTTGAACGAAATTTTCTTGAGAAGCTTAATTACAACTTATATACAAAGAGAAAATCCCCAACTTCATGAAGATGATACAAGGAAGGACCCAGAGAAATAAAGCCATGAGTTTTTAAACATTGGTCCTTCAAAGTCTGCTCTCATACATTAAAAAATGATCAGTGTTTTAAGTATTCTGTGCCTGGTGTGTTTGTACTTAGAGTATGTTTGAGGTAATTAGTATTTTTGTCTTGGATTTCAGATAAATCTTAATAAACGATTTATTAATAAAAATGTGATCAAAGAATGGACCCTCACTAATAGCATGAATAACTTAAAGGTTAATGAAATTAGATAAAAATGTTTTTCCTCCCTGCAAGGAAAACTTTTAAGAAAAATGTATTGTTGGAAAACATGAAATTTTAGGTAGCTTAGTCTTCTGTGAAGTAATTTTTTTTTAATTTTATTGTTGTTGTATTACATCCATCCCCATTTTGCTCCCCTCTGTCCCCCTGAAGTAATTTTTTAATATTAATTTACAGATTCTTGATTTCCTAAGCATGGATGAAATTAGGAATAACTCCGAAATTCGAAACCAAGAATGTGGCTTTCGGAAAATTGCTTGGGCATTTCTCAAGGTATGTTTTTTATCTGTTTTAAACACCTTTAAAATAATCATCAAATCTGATTGGCTGCTTTTTTCAAATTCAGTTTGGTTTCATATAAGGAAATCTAAGGTAAGATTGCAGTGGTAAGCTCTAGCAATACTCATTAAGATTTGTAAACATTTATTGAGGGTCTAGTTTGTGCTAGGTATACTACTTGGCTCTAAGGATACAACATTGAAAAAGACAGACACAGCTTCTGCTGTCATTTATTCAACTTAACAAATGTTTATTAAGCCCTTTCTATATGCCAGTCACTGTTCTAAGTCAGTGAACAAAGAAGACAAAGTTGTTGATCTCATGGACCTCATATTCCAGCAAGAACACATGAAACAATTGATTATACAATTTTTCATTTATTACCATTTTCTGCATACTGTGAAAAGGTAGGAGGCGGATGATGAAAAAAGCCTCAGAGAATTTGTTTTCTGCACTTAATCCCTGACCTTCATCTTCTGCTCAATTCCTGCAAAAGCTCCCAACTGTCTGCTAGTTTGTAGAGGACACAGAAGTTAACAAAAACTTGGTTTATTATACTAATAAAAAAGGACCTGTTGGATTTGCTGAGATATTTTTCTCATAAGAATCTCCATTTACTTCGCTTAAACATAAGTTGTATTATATTTTTTTAGTAAATAGACCTCTGTAAGAATGTAGACTAAAATGTTTTTAGGTTTGATGAATGGATTGAATGACTTTAATTATGTTAATTACCATTTGAAAATAATTTTGACTTAAAAAAAATTAAAACCACAAAATTTTACCATTAAAAATACTGAGACTAGCCTTGGCCAATGGTTGGAACGTTGTCCAGTAACCAAAAGATTGTGGATTCAACTCCTGGTCAAGGCACATGCTTAGGGTATGGGTTTGGTCCCCAGTTAGGATGCATTCAAGAGGTAGCCAATTGATATCTCTCTCTTATCAATGTTTCTCTCCCCCATCTCTCCCTGCCTTTCTCTCTCTCTGAAATCAGTGGGCATGTCCTTGAGTGAGGACAGGAAAAAAAAGTACTGATAATACGCAGATGGAAAATTTGTTTCTGTATTTAAATAATATACATTCAACCTTTATCATTATTATCTCAAAAGTACCATCTTCAGTATGCAAAGTAACGTGTGCACAGTAAAGTAAATACTTTACCAACGATCAAGTTTTTTAGGCAAAAAAGACATCTATCAGGAAAATAATTAACAAGTCATTTGGCTTATCTGTTGTCACAGCGATTTTGAACTGTGGTTAGCCAACTATGTCAGAGTTCTTTTCTTTATAATCTAAGGAAATTCAGCATGCCATATTAATCTTTGTAAAATGAGTTTTTGACTGTACATTATTGCTTTATTGGATTGATTTATTTTCAATGAAGATAACATTTTATTTGAACCCTTCTTTGAAGCTTCTAGGAGCCAATGGAAATGTGAACATCAATTCAAAACTTCGCTTGCAGCTCTATTACCCACCTACTAAGCCTCGATCCCATTTAAATGTCCTTGAGGTTTTTGAATGGTGGTCAAAATGTCCAAGAAATCGTTATCCATCAACGTTGTACGTAACTGTAAGAGGATTGAAAGTTCCAGAATGTGTAAGTGAATAGAACATGTAAATGTATATCCTGTGTTGTTGAGATTAAATGGTGATGTGTTTTCCAGTTCTAAAAAGATAAGACCTTTTACCTTTGGAGATTATGTATTGGGTATATAATAGCTGATACAGGATACTTAAATGAATTTTAAGTAATAAACATAAATTTCATTGTTAGGAAAAATGCCTTTAAATATACTACTGTTTTTAACTATCAAAGGTAAAAGAATGATGTAAAAAAGGAGTTGAGAAATGTTGGTCATAAAGGATCAGTTAGTTAATATTTTAAGCGTTTCAGGCTATATAGTCTGTGCTGCAATTACTCAACTTTGTAGCATGAAAGTAGCTGTATAGACATAGATAGGTGATAACAGAACAATTTGAAAATGTGTTCCAATAAAACATCATTTACAAAAGCAGCAGTACAGATTTGGCCTAGGCCTTGGTTTGCAGACATATTTACACAATAGTATTCAAATACTTAGTAACTAATATTTCTACTGCTCTTTTACATAGTCTAAAGTTATAATGATTTTAGCAAGGAATAGGTCCTAAAATGAGATGAAACCTTTGCTTTTGTTTTATTTGCTATAAGATATTTTAGGTCAGTTGCATGTTCTGTAGTTGATATTATACGCTGTGACCACAGAGTTGGTTTGCATTGATTCAAATGCAGTTAAATCTATTTGTAAGAAATGAAAGCTTGCAAACTGTGGATCTTACTATCAGTTTTGTGACATTAAAGCCAGAGATACTCTTGTACATCAGCACCACGACATAACATCTGGTAAGTTTTAGTGAAGAAACAAAGGGAGTGGAGTTACTAAAACAATTTTATGTTACCATTCAAGTTCTACTTTTTTTCTCCTAACTCGTAAGGCTTTTTTGTTACAGCATGATAATTTCAAAACAACTTTCTCTTTAATTAGAATAATGTACAAATAAAATCAGATCTTTTTCTGGATTACATTTTGAAAATATTTCTGTTGTTGATTCCAATATTTTAAAAACTATGGCAGAAAGAGAAAAAGTGAATATGATATATAATTTTCTTACTTCCTATCCATATTTAGATAAAGCCATCTTCCCGCTGTGTGATGGCGCCTCTGGAGGAAAAAAGCAAACCAGTGTATTGTGAACAACACGGTGAGTCAAGTTCAGCCGAACCAGAACCTGGATTAGAAGATTCAAAGGAAGTAGTCACGTGGAAACGACTGCCTGGGCAGGTAAGCTGTTTGAAGACACTGGATTCTTCTAGATATTTACGTGTTTAACACTCCAGCAACTCCTAGGATAACTAGATTGCTGTTTAAAACTCTCAGACTATTCTTGTTTTTAAACCACACTATTGTCTTTTACAGTAATTTTTTTTTTAAGATTTTATTTCATGATTTTTAAGAAAGAGGGGAAGGGAGAGAGGCAGAGAGGGAGAGAGACATCAATGCATGGTTGTATTTCACCTGCCTCCAGCCACAGACCCGACTGGAGACCTGGCTTGCAACCTGGTTATGTGCCCTGGCTGGGGAATCGAACCTGCGACCTTTGGGTTCGCAGGCTGGCGCCTTATCCACTGTGCTACCAGCCAGGGCTTTTACAGTAATTTTTTTTGACAAGTAATAGTAGAGTGATTATCATTTGCATGAAAATACTTTCTAGATTGATTGTTCAGAGACATGAGCAGTTTTTCCAGTTTGCTAGAGCTGCCATTTAAAAAATACTGCAGATTGCTTAACTTGAACCTCAGAACTTAGTTACTCAGTTCTGTAGGCTGGAATCCAAGACCAAGAGTTGACAGGGTTGGTTTACGTTGAAGCCTTTCTTCTTGGCTGACAGATGGCTGCCATCTTCCTGCCTTTCATGGTCTTTTCCCCTTGCCCTGTATATCCCTGTGTCTTCTGCTCTTCTAATCATGACTCACCCCCCAAAAATTAGAAAACAAAAAACACCTTCATTTTAACTTAATCAGCTAGTTAAAGAACTTACCTCCAAATGTTACATTCTAAGGTACTGGGATTGAGCTTTAACAAATGAATTTTGGGGTACAGGATTCAGCTTATAACAATAAGTTGATTTTTGATGTCTGTAAGAGGTATGTTTCCTAAATGATTTCTTATTAAGAAATCATTTTTAGAAAAGTCATGAAATTTTTTTGCGGCCTCTGGCTCCTTTCTGAATCACATTTTGATGGCAATCTATCTTCATATCTACTTTTCTACCTCAAACTGAGCAGTATTTAAGCTTTTACTAAATTTCTTTTATTTGGTTAGTATATTTTGCAGTAGGAAGGACCATTTTGGATACAATTTTGTAAATCTCTTAGCCACAAAGAGGAAAGCCAATACCACTGCAGTTTATCTAAACTCTTAATTTATGCAAACATTTAGTATATACATAAGAACAAGTGTTTTCTCAGACCTTCTCATTTTCTGTGTTTTGCATCGTTATCCATCAACGATGGATATCGATGGATATCACATTTAACTTTCTTTTTGAAGCCTGTTTTTTACAGTTCTGTCTTAATGTCATTTTAAATACTCTAGACATAATAATATGGGGAGACTGGCACTTACACTATGCCCTTAGGGTCCTCCTTTCATATCTGTTGGGGAAAAAGAAAACAGTGTTCTTTGCTGTCAGCTACCCTGCAGAGAACTTTTGAGGAAATACAGGTATAAAAATAATTGTGTAGCCCTGGCTGGTAGCACAGTGGTTAAGGCGCCAGCCTGGGAACCCAAAGGTCGCAGGTTCGATTCCCCAGCCAGGGCACATAACCAGGTTGCAAACCAGGTCTCCAGTCAGGTCTGTGGCTGGAGGCAGGTGAAACACAACCATACATTGATGTCTCTCTCCCTCTCTGCCTCTCTCCCTTCCCCTCTTTCTAAAAATAATGAAATAAAATCTTAATAATAATAATAATAATAATAATTGTGTAGGTGAGCAGCTCTCAAAGGGTGATTTGGGAACACACCTGAGACCCTTTCAGAGAGACTATAACATCAACTTTTTTCATAATTAAATCAGAATGATTTTAATAATTTTATGAGTTAGTTCCTTTTTCCACTTTTATTCTCTCACCAGTATACACTGACATTTTCCAGAGGTTAAATGATATGTGATATCAATTATGAAATATTAACTGTCTTTTATGAAGCCAGAAACTAGATTTTCAAAAGTGTAGAATAATTTCATTTTATATAGTTGTCATAAAAAAGACATACTGTTATTTTTAAGTAAAATAAATTTAAAAAAAAAACTTACCAAGTTTAGTTTCTAATATGATAAATAACAACATATACAAAAATTTGGGGGAGGGAGTCCTAAAAATTTTTTTTAAGCTAAAAAGCATCTTGAAACTAGAATATTTTGAGGATTTCCGGTATGGAGAAGGTGAAATGGAATCACAGAAGAAATGTTTATTTAACAGGTTGGCAGAGGTGAGGCAGACTTGAAAAGATGGCCCAGTTAGGGGTGCGTGAAGGGTAAGGAAAGGTATTTCATATGGGGGCAAAATAGTGAATAAATGGGAAAGGACCTGCTGTATTTATCAGGCCCCCAAAACCTGACTGGCTGGAACCCAGAGTGTGTCTAAGGTTGTGTGATAGATTAGGCAGGCCCACATTGTGGAGTGTGTTGAATAGCCTAATACTTGATTGTGCAGGAGGTGAGACATTAACGAAAGGTGTTGGGGTAGGAGAGAAGCATGGCCTCCGTTACATTTGAGGACAGATTAATGCTGGCAATGGCAGGGAGGGGAGCTTGAGGTAGGATACAGCTGAGTAAGAGAAACCTGCCAGATGGCAGTGGCAGTCATTGGCGTGAGGTGAAGAGTCTAACCTTGGGATAATGGTGACACAAAGGAAAAATAAGCGATGACAACAAGAAAGAAAGGATGACCCATCATAGTTCAGTAACTGAGAAAGTAGTAAAGGAGGGGAAAAGTCAAAGACTTTGAGGCCCTTTATTGATATTACACTTTATTGGCCATTCTAAGTACAGTGTCAAAACCTGCAAACGCAAAGAAACTGATAGTGGCTTCTAGTGTCTTGAGCCTCGGCGATTAGGCAGCGTTTTCACCTACCTCTCCTCTAGGAGCAGCAGCAACTGACTCTAAAACCTCCTGACTTTCCCTTCAATTTTTTTCCTCTTTCTAACCTCTTCCTTTCAAAGTTGTCTGGATAGCGAATGGAGGAGAAAAGTGGGTAGCGTGTTGTCTGGTACATTATTGTCACCTAATAAATGTTTGCTCAATTTCCCACCTTCCAACTAGCTACCCGTAATGCTACCTCCTAATAATGGTGCTAGTTTTGATGCTACTTGTGAAAAATCTGGTGCCTATCTAGAATGCAGCCCCTTGAACTAATAGCCTTTGACTAGTCCTGTTAAGCTGGGCTTGACCCTCTGAATAATCCTTATTAGCTATATATAGGAAATAATGGTTATTCGTGGGGTGACTGTAATGAATATATGAAAGGACATGTGTAATTAAATACCACATTCTTGGTATATAGTAAGGGCACAGCCTATGCTTAATTGAACTTTTTCCACAGTAAATATATTAATGCTTTAAAATTTTTTATATTTTCTTGTACTAGGGAATGAAAACATAAAAATTATGAAGAAATTTTAATAAAGTTAGTGAATCAGAAACCAACAGGAAGTGAATGATTACTTTGAAAATACATTTTGAAAGTAGCCACAAACGGTGGTTATTTCAAGGGGAAAAAGAGAGAGAATGAATAGTTATACACCCTGAGCTTAATCTAGGCCCTGAAGGGCTTTTATAGTCTTAGAACAAGTTTATGGTTCAGCAAAAAATCATGTTATCAATTTGCTATCTTGGAGTATGAGTGTGACATACATTTTGTGTGTATGTGTAAGGGGGTGTTACGTAAAAACTTCAGTAGTGACAGCTTTAGAGTTTTAGATATTGACATTTTCCACTCGTATTTTAGGTGAATTAAGTACTAGTTAGATACGGAGTACAAATTCACTTAATTTTACGGAGAACTGATTTTCTGTTTAGAAAGCCTATGGTTTTCCATCATTCTGCTTACTATTTCATCAGTGTAAGTGGACTTAAAAAATACGTACAGTAATTGAAATGAACGGCCAGCCTTCCTATCTTAATGCTTCTTGATTTGTTTTTAAAACGTATGTTTTTTAGGCTTGTCGTATCCCAAACAAGCACCTGTTCTCACTAAACGCAGGAGACCGAGGATGTTTTTGTCTTTCTTTCTCTCACAATGGAAGAATTTTAGCAGCGGCCTGCGCCAGCCGGGATGGATATCCAATTATTTGTGAGTATGAATCCTGTTTGCTTAATTTGATGGAAGTCTTCATGGAGGACGTTCTTTGTTTTTGAAAATTCATTGAAATTTTAATTTGAATAATCCCTCAGCACTACTAAATTAAATACATTTCTTCAAGTAAAGTAGCAGTTTTCTTTTTAATAATTTTCTACTTTCCTATACAATGTGTTTTCAGAAGTAGGATTTTACACTCTTATATACAATATGGTTTCAGAAGTAGACTGAAGGGTATAGTAAATTATTTTAAAACATACAGGCAGATTTTCTTAAGCATTTTTTACGTTAAATATGGACATTTAGAACCTGAAAGATAATCAGTCTCAGGAGGAATTTCCATTTCATGTGGCCAGTCAATAGCAGTGATTATTTGAATAATGAAAGACCTCAAATTTGTTATGCATTAGAACAATAATATTTGACTCAGTAGAACCTGAATTAAGACTTCTCATTATGATAGAGAAGTCAGCAGAGAGGCCAAAAACACACTCTCAAATTGCCTTTAAAAAAATAGGAAACTGTTAAAAAGAAAAATATTTTTCTTTTTATCTTTAGAGATATCAAAATGTTTTATTTTATATAAATGAATCTTGTAGACGCTGAGGCCTTACTACTTTCCCTTAGTTCTTGCTTGTAATGACAACCAGCTCAGCCCAGCTCCTTTTGGGCATCTGTCCTAAGCACTAGATTCTTTTGAGCTTTCCTCAGCTTCACAGTTATTTCTTCTTTGGTTTGTTTTTCTTTCAGCAGGGACTTATAATTTTCTTGATTAGTGTTTATTAAATAGATATTCCTTCTTATGAGGTAATGTTAGCTTTAAGAAATACAAAATTATTTATGTAGTTCTATTGTAGTTCTGGTACTTTCACAATTCACCAAAACCCAGACATAGGAGGGAAAATGATTCGTAGGAAACATTCTCCATGATATTAATAGTAATTCCAACCTTTGGGTAGTGAAAGAATAATTTTTATTTTTATTTACATGTTTTCAACATTTCTCTGATAAGTATGTGCTAATTTAGGCTTAAGAAATCTTGTTCAAAATAGTATGTATATTTAGCTTTACTTACTGTTTAAATCTTAAAATACAGCATTATTCCGACATGCAGCTGGGGCTAGGACCGCTCACACAGAGCATGCTCGGAGTGAGGTGAAATAAAGTCCGGAGAATGGAGCCTTTCCAGAAGCTGCCAGATGGCTAATAGGGATAGGCTCCGGGATGGGGCTCGGGGAGTTTCAGACCTCTTCTGCCCATCCCAAGACTTCCACGCTGCTGGCTTTCATTGCAGTTGTGAGGCAGTTGCATTGTAAGGATACTTTGGAGCTTGGGAGAGGGAAATGGGAGGGAACGAGGCAAGTTAAAATACCACAAAACTCAATATTCTTACCGAGATTCAGCTGTTTTTCTTGAATAAACCCTCCTCAGATTGTGGCAAGCTTTGTTTAGTTACCAGAGTTCTGAAACAGATACTTTTGCCTATTTTTGCCAGTGTTCTCATTGCTTTTATGGGGTGCACGTTTTTCAAAGTCCTTGTTTTGCTATGCCGGAAGCACTCCTCCACTGCTTGGTATTTTAAAGGCAATTGGTTTGACCACTAGGTGGGAGTAGAGACTTAGAAACTTGATTGTTCTGTTACCAATTTAGATCAGGGATTTTCAACCAGTGTGCTGTAACAATTTTTAAAACACACAAAACCTGACTATGTAGTCAGGGGTACTGATCTCTTTTCCTTTATTTATTGTCAAATAAAAATATGACAACAGCTAATTCAACAGTAGTTGTTCACTGTAAATGAATCAAAGTTATATCTATTTTTTTGTCAAATTGGCAAAATATGTATTTCTTGGTGTGTTGCAAGATTTTAGTAATTTGTTTATTGGTGCCGTGAGATGAAAATGATTGAAAAATCACTGGCTTAAATGATTTTATTATATACATTAACATAGCAATACTACAATGTTTATCAGATTGAGTTTCTGTTAATTCCCTTACTATATCTATAATTTGAGTATTAGGATTTTTTTATGACCATAGTATGGTTTAAATTTATCGTTAACTTCAAATAAAATTTTGGTTGGAATTTATTCAATTTTCAGGTAAAATAATATATTTAACAGAAGCTCAGATTTATAGTCTTTGAAGTGAATAGCAATTTAAGTATTATTTATTACCTGATTAATTAATTGACTATCAAAGATTATTGGAAAAATTGTTTTGGATGAAAACCTACTAATTGTTTAATATTTTCATTAGTATACGAAATTCCTTCCGGACGTTTCATGAGAGAACTGTGTGGCCACCTCAATATCATTTATGATCTTTGCTGGTCAAAAGATGATCGCTATATCCTTACTGCTTCAGCTGATGGCACTGCCAGGTTAGTACATTTAAGGAGAAATATTTATTGTGTATGCTGTTTGCCATCCAGGAAAGCAGGTAGAATATTAAGTGATAGGACTACCCATGCTTCCGGTATGTTTTGCTTATCAAGGGACTTTCATGAAGATGCGTGGCACAGAATGACGGATTAAATAAGTAGTAGTGAAAGCTTTTCTTAAAGACGTCTTTATAAAGCATATTTTATTCGTGTAATATATAATATTTCCGGTCCTTACCATCTTTAAATGAGCATTATGGACACTGTTTGATTAATCCTGAGACAGAGTTATTAAACAACTGAAAATTTTCCTGGCATGTAAACTCTTCATGGCAGGGATTCCATCTTCTTAACTGGATGCAGAGGCCAGGACTCAGTGGTGCTTAGTATAGGTGTAAATAAATGAATAAGCACCTTATGTTTTTGTTTGTTTGTTTTTTAAATTTAATTTTATTGTTGTTGTATTACATCCATCCCCTTTTTGCTCCCCTCTGTCCCCTTCCACACCCACCCACTCCCCCACAAAGTCCCACATATTGTCCATGCCCATGGTTCTTCCATACTAGGTTCTTGTCTAAACTGCTCCCCTTCTTTGCCTCTTCCTCTCCCCTCCCCCTAACCCCCTTCCCCCTGCCCACTGAAGGCCTATTCACTGTATTCATATATCTGGTTCTGTTTTGCTTATTGTTTGTTTTATTCATTATTATCCTGTAATGGGTGAGATCATATGGTATTTGTCCTTCATTGACTGGCTGATTTCACTAAGCATAATACTCTCCAGTTCCATCCATGCTGTTGCAAAGGTTAGGAGTTCGTTCTTTCTTTCTGCTGTGTAGTATTCCATTGTGTAAATGTACCAAAGTTTTTTGCAGCACCTTATGTTTTAAGAGCTTTATGGTTTGTCAAGTATTTCCATCTTTTTTGAATGAATGTCAGTCTTAAATTAACTCCTTCCAATTTAATACGTCATAGTAAAATATTTTTAAATCTACTTTTAAAATTTTCATTTATGCCCTGGCTGGTGGCACAGTGGATAAGGCGCTGGCCTGCAAACCCAACGGTCACTGGTTCAATTCCCAGCCAGGGCACATAACTGGGTTGCAAGCCAGGTCTCCAGTCTCCAGCCAGGTCCTTAGCTGGAGGCAGATAAAAGGCAACTATACATTGATGTTTCTCCCTTTCTTCCTCCCTCCTTGCCCTTCTTTCTAAAAATAATGAATAAAATCTTTTTTAAAAATTTCATTTATGCTTTTTGTAGTTGCTTGATCAACCTTGGACATATTCTAAAAATATTATTAGGCAATTGTTTAAGGTGCTTTTATATATGCCCTTTAAATTTGATTCCAACAAATGATATTTATTATCTCAACAGTTCAGACTAGGAAACTGACATTTAAAGCAGTTCGAGATCCACTCTGATTTCACTCATGCTTATGCTCTTATACTTCCTGTTCTTTTTTTAATTTAATTTTATTGTTATTATATTACATCCGTCCCGTTTTTGTTCCCCTCTGTCCTCTTCCACATCCACCCATTCCCCCACAAAATCAATCCCACATGTTGTCCATGTCCATGGTTCTTCCATACTAGGTTCTTGTCTAAACTGCTTCCCTTCCTTGCCTCTTCCTCCCCCTACACTCTTTCCCCCTGCCCCCTGAAGGCCTATTCACTATATTCACATATCTGGTTCTGTTTTGCTTGTTGTTTGTTTTGTTCATTATTGTCCTGTAATGGGTGAGATCATATGGTATTTGTCCTTCACTGAATGGCTTATTTCACTAAGCATAATACTCTCCAGTTCCATCCATGTTGTTGCAATGGTTAGGAGTTCTTTCTTTCTGCTGTGTAGTATTCCATTGTGTAAATGTACCAAAGTTTTTTGATCCAATCATCCACCAATGGGCACTTAGGCTGTTTCCATCACTTAGCTATTGTAAATAGTCTGCTATGAACACAGGGTTACATAAGCTCTTATGAATTGGTGTTTCAGAATTCCTTGGGTATAGTCCTAGTAGTGGAATTGCTGGATCAAAAGGCAGTTCCATTTTTAGTTTTTTAAGGAAACTCCATACTGTTTTCCATAGTGGCTGCACCAGCCTGCATTCCCACCAACAGTGCACCAGGGTTCCCTCGCCAACACTTGTTGATTTATTGATGATTGCCATTCTGACAGATGTGAGGTGGTACCTTATTGTGGTTTTAATTTGCATCTCTCTGATGACTAGTGATGCTGAGCATTCTTTTAATATGCCTCCGGGCCCTTTGTATGTCTTCCTCAGTGAGTTGTCTGTTCAGGTCCTTTGCCCATTTTTTAATTGGGTTGTCTGTCTCCCTGGTGTTGAGTTGCATTAGTCCTTTATATATTTTGGAGATCAAACCCTTGTCTGAGGTATCATTGGCAATTATGTTTTCCCATACAGTTGGTTCCCTTTGAATTTTACTGGTGTTTTCTTTACCTGAACAGAAACTTTTCAATTTCCTGTTCTTTTAAACACACTGTTTTACAGACACTTCTAGTGTCTAGGTCCCTTTTTCTATAATCTTACCAGCTTCCTTTACGGTATAAAATGTCGAACTAATTAAGGTGTTATTATTACTGTTTATACTTAAAAGAAATAAATGGCAACTTACGATAACTGATTATCTAGCTGGGAATCTAGTATCAGTCCCTCTTAATATCCTCAAAAATAGCATTGGCATTCTGTCAGATGCCAGGTGATGCAAGAGAAAGATACGTAACCTTGCTAAGACCTGTGTATGGTTTTAGCAAGTTCTCATCTCTGCTGAGCAGTCCTTTTACTCATCTTTGTTCAGCTATCGCTTCTCATCCCTGTGGCAGCAATTCAAGCCTTGCCACACTTTAAATTCTCTAGCCTAAATTATAATCTTCCTGCTTTCGTTAGATGACTGCCTTCAGTTTACAGTGAAATTCAGCCAGACGTGAACTTCCTATGTTTCCTTCTGGCTCCCCATCTGATATCTGTAAATTTACCCATCTTTATCGCAGTGCATCTCTCTGAACAAAGACATCTGGCTACAGAGACCTTTAAGGCTGATTTCAGATGTGCCTTTAATCGCAGTCCTTTAATCTGCCATTCTGTTAACTTCTTCCTATACCTTTTGACTCTTTAGTCTTTCTCTCTCTTAATTTTGTACTCTTATCTTAGAAATACAGCATATGCAATTTCCAACCACAAATTGAAAATACAGTCTCAAAATAAAGATTTAAAAGGTACATACTTTTGGACCATCTCAGTTCAAACTCATGTTGTTCAAGGGTCAAATGTATGCTTACATCTCCTCACCTTTAAAACATCTTTTTGTTGGTCCTGGCTGGTGGCTCGGTGGACTGGCGCTGCCCTGTGAACCCAAAGGTCTCTGGTTCAAATGCTAGTTAGGGCACATAACCAAGTTGCAAGCCAGGTCCTTAGCTGGAGGCAGGTGAAAGGCAACCATACATTGGAGTTTCTCTCCCTTTCTTCCTCCCTTCCTGCCCATCTCTCTAAAAATAATAAATAAAATCTTTTTAAAAAATAAATCTTTTTCTCAACTCTTTATGCCTCATTTTTTTCACTATATCATCAGCATTATCCCACATATGATTGTCTTTACTCAGCCCAGTTAGTATGCCTGTCACTCCCATCATGTTGTATACATACATGTTCTTAAAGAGGTCAGCAGTTACTTGCTCTTTTAAGATTCATTTGCCAGTTTTAGTGCCTACCCTGCTTGCCTTCACTGCAGTATTTAATTATTGACCATTCTTGAAATAGTCTCAGTTTATGGTTTTTATTGACAGCCTCTTTGGTTTTTTTTTTTTTAGGACTTCAATCAGTTTTCATTCTTTCTTCAGTTCCCTTCCTCTGCCAATTCTCTGTAGCTGTTGATCTTCAAGATTCTTTACTTGGATTGTTTGGTGTGCTTATGCTGGCCTCTTGTATCTTCCCTTGAGTCTCACCAGCACGTAAATGACTTCTGGCTCCCGCCTTTTTCGGAGTTAGACTTTCTTTTCCACCCTTCATCTGGATTGTCCAGTGGCACCTCAAGTCTAAAACCAAACTTACCAATATCACCGAATGTGGTCTTCCTCTTTTAGCCCTCTGCTACTATATGTTTTTATTAACACCCTTATCTCGGAATCAAGAGTAGTACTCATTTCTTCTTTCTTTTCTACCATTTATTTCTATTATCTAAGTAACACTCAAGTCTCAATTCTGTCTTCTAGAAGGCTCATCGTTCTGAAATCCTTTTTATCCTCACAGCTGTGGCCTTAATTCAAGCCTGCCATCTCTTGCTTGAAATGATGTTGCTAAACTCCCAGTGCTCAGTCTCTAGCCTGCATCTCTAGCCGCCTGCAGTGCCATCTTTCATAATGCTTTGATTTGGAAAACCTTTGATGATCGCTGTCCTTTGGAAGATGGTCCAGTTCCTTAGAATGGCATGACAGGCAGTCCCTCATTGTCCTTACCATCTTCTCTCGTGCACTTCCCGTGTACCCTCTGCCTTAGCCACACAATCTTCAGAAATACCATTAACAACTTTTTTGGCATCTCTATGCTCTCTTACCTTACCTATTCTTCTATGCTTAAATGCCCTTCCTGCCCAACTCATTCACATAATGTCGTGGGCTCATTGCCATCATTTAAAACCCAGCTCAGGTTTCATCATTTCTTGAAGCCTTCTGGGACTTCCCCACACAATATATAATGGTAACAAAGTATGCTTTTTACTTTATGTAGCTTTGAAATTGATACTAAGGACTCTTCACATCATAAAAATACTATTGTGAAGGATTAACTGTGTAAAGGAAGCAACATTGTGGCTAAAACCAAAAAGGCAGTGAGGTTTTGCAAGAGGTAAGGAATGGGCTACAGTCAAAGGGAAGAGAATTCAAGCTGCTCACACTCCACAAAGTGGTGAGAGTATAGGTTCCTGCCAGTGTCATCTCTTTCTGTCTTCTTGGGGTCACTGTCACATGGTACCCTTAGTGTTTCCTGAGTAACTCTTTCCTGCTGCTTAGCTTTCTGCTGTAAGAGTTAAATCTAATTCTCCTTTTGTAGTTATCTTCAGTTTAATTTGTACTTTTTCCCACATCAACAGTTCACATATAATCAGAAAGATTTTTCCATGTGTAATGGCTCCCAACTAGGCCAACCCCCTCTTCACTTTTACTATTTTGACTTTGGTATGTTTTTTCTTTTCCAGTTCTAGTAGTGTTTTTGCGCAGACATCTAAGCTTCACGAACTTAGGATCCTTCTTTTCTGTCTATGACAAACCTGTTTTTTTTCCCAAAACCCATAAATACATTTCTTTTGATCTTGGATTCTACCATTGATTGGGTGACAGAAGCCACCATTGATGCTAGTTTTGTTTTTACATAAAAAGCTTCACTTTCATTTTAAAATATTATATATATTTTAATTATATTGAACTGTTTTTAAAATATGATGGCATCATTTGTGCCTGTATTTCAAATAATGCTGCTATGATTTATTAGCAAGCAACTGAAGTTTTCATCTTTTAACAATCTTAACATAGCCCCTCAAAATTAGTGATTTTGTTCTTTTAGTAAATACCGTATTTCATGTAACATGTTCATTGAAAGTATTATGGTTAAAATGTTTATGCTTTGACACATGTGCTTTATTTTTACTTGAAAACATGTTCTTTCACTTCCTTCATTATTAGTTTGGATTCTTAGTAATTGAAGATCATATCCTGTATTTCAAGCAGCTGCTGAGAAAACTCATTGAGGGCTTGAATAGCAACTGTTTTTCTTTTATTGATAATTTTGCAAAGAGCTTCATTTTCTTTAGTCTTAGGTAGTAATTTAAAGGATGAATTATAAATCCCCATAGTAAAAGATCAATGTATTCTTCAAATTCTAACAACTTAAGCTTTAAAAATCCAATATTCTACACTTACATAGCAGTTGTCTATTGCTAGATTTTGCCTGTTTTTACACATTGACTAGAAATGTAGAGTATCTAACATAACAATTTAACCCTTAGGGTTTACTCTATTGTCAAGACTGTAGCAATAACAGTAATACTATTTTTTAATTGTTCATTATTTAGAGGAAGAGATAATGAGAGTATAATACAAAGTAAACACTTAATATCAGATTATCTTTTCTTATCAAAATTTAATAATTATTTCATCTTCCTTTAGTCAGATAGTCACATAGTAACTTCATTATGATTTTTAAGTCTTTGACATTTTCTTCATGTTTATTATCTAGGTTTTGAAGTCACTAATATTAAGTTGATAAAGTATCCTATTAACTAACCCCCCTACTAGTTAAGTACTTTGCAAAAACAAAATACACAGCCAAAATAGAAAATCATTAAAGATTCCTCCTATATTTGTATATATAGGATGAAGTACATTATTTTACCATCTATTTGATGTGGAAAATCATTAAAGATTCCTCCTATATTTGTATATATAGTATGAAATACATTATTTTACCACCTATTTGATGTGTGCTTACTTAATCAATGTCAAAAGTAGGTAGATTTTGCCCTGGCTGGTAGCACAGTGGTTAAGGCGCCGGCCTGCGAACCCAAAGGTCGCAGGTTCGATTCCCCAGCCAGGGCACATAACCAGGTTGCAAACCAGGTCTCCAGTCAGGTCTGTGGCTGGAGGCAGGTGAAACGCAACCATACACTGATGTCTGTCTCTCTCTCTCTCTGCCTCTCTCCTTTCCCCTCTTTCTAAAAAATAATGAAATAAAATCTTAAAAAAAAAAAAACAGAGGGGAGCAAAAAGGGGATGGATGTAATACAACAACAATAAAATTTAAAAAAAAAAAAAAAAAGTAGGTAGATTTTAAACAATATTTATTTAAGAGAGAGGAAGGAAGGGAGAAAGAGAGGAAGGGAAACACCCATGTGAGAGGTAAACATCAATTGATTGCCTCTTGTATGCATCCCTAATCGGGACCAAACCTGCAACCTGGGCGTGTGCCCTGACTGGGAATAGAACTGGCGACCTTTCACCTTCCAAGAGGATGCCCAAGCAACTGAGCCACATCAGTCAGTAGGTAGCTGTTAGAAAGACATATTCAAGTCCAAATAATAGTGTTGTTTTTTTTTTTTGTTTGATAGTATAGATTATAACTAGTAACCAAATGAACTATTATGCTTGATAGTATCTGTAAGAAAATAGCTTTGTCAAATGTGCATAACCCCAGCCATCAAATATGTGATTATGTTAATGTTTAGTTATAAAATTTAAATTCAGTTTGCTATTGTCACTTGCTTACTGAATTCCCATTGGCTCTATTGGTTTTTAGGGAAACTTTTAAAGAAACGTGGGCCTTTCAGAAGCAATGTGTAACTTTTTTGTCCTTTTCCAGGATTTGGAAAAATGAAATAAACAGCACAAATACTTTCAGAGTTTTGCCTCATCCTTGTTTTGTTTACACGGCTAAATTCCATCCCGCTGTAAGAGAACTGGTGGCTACAGGGTGCTATGACTCTGTGATACGGGTATGGAAAGTTGACATGAAAGAGGATTTTGCCACACTGATCCGACAGTTTGACACTCATAAGAGTTTCATTAACTCTCTCTGTTTTGACATTGAAGGTATGTCAGTGAACAAATTCCAAGTTAAGGCTAGTTGTATGAAGAATTAAAAATAACTTTATTTCACTAGGACAAATATTTAAGCTTGAGAAGGATTTTATCTATTGATGATTGTGCATATTGAAAGGTATGTGTATTTTGCAAAGTATACGATAGACTTGGGCAGAGATTTGGCACTGAAGGAGTCTTGTTTAATTCGAAAGTCACTAAGTTCCTAAACATTCAGATTTAACTAATCTTCACTGTAACAACCAGTCATGTTCCAAATTTCATAAATGTATTGCATTGAATTGGTGATTATTCCCTTAGTACATGTTTTTATTAAGGGCCTTTTAAGTTAAAGGCTAAAAATTAGATGAAAAAAATTCCAAAAGAATATTGAAAAAAATATATTTTAAATGTTAGCAACAATATTATTTTTTTAAATATAAGCATATAGAAGAGAAATTTGCAATTATTTTAAGGTATATCTTAATATATGAATAATATAGATGGTGTTTTAAAGATATAAAATATAGATTATTTTATCAACTGAAAGAATAAAGAAATGTATTACATCTATTAAATAGTCACCTTTTACATTATTTCAGACATTAGCTATGTAGGCTATAATTTTAATTAATTACTATGGGATCCAGACTAAAATTATACTGCTAATATACTCTGTTGAACTTTTAAGGATCTTAATATATTGAACACATTCAGGAAAGGTCAACCAATGATAGAAAGGTATCAGAAAATTGTCATAATAGAAGGAGCTCATATTATAATAAAGAGATGAAGAATTTCTTTATTATTAGGCTAAGATATTCTATTTTTAAAAAGAGAAGCTGTCTGTATTGCTCTAGTGGATAAAGGTAGGGCCAAAGCTACAGAAGACAGATTTTCTTTGCTCAAAATTAGAAAAAAACATCCTAATACATGGAGCAGTTTATCATTTGAATAAGCTACTTTTAACATGAAATTCAGTTTCTAAATGGCCATCTGTTTGTAGTGGTATGTAAAATATTGCTAGGTTAAACTTGATGATCTCTGAAGGCCCTAACTTTAGGATGGGTTGACTTTAAGAATTAATGTTAAACAGGAACACCTGTTATTTCTTATTTTATTAATTCCCTGGTCATTGAGTTCTTGCTGGGACTGAGGCACTATGCTAACAGAATATATTAGAATATAGGTGTTTTTTCAGGAACATAAAACAGGTTTTATAGATTGATAAAAGTGAGGGATGCAGATACGTTTTGGATAATTCAGTTAATTTGTTTGCCTTTGGAATTTGAGCCATATGCATATGCACTGTGATGCTCATTTCTTTTTGTATCAAAATCAAGGAAGTCCACAAGGAAATAAGTCATCAAAAATAACTCCAAAGAATGAAGAATTCATTTAAAGATAGTTGGGATTTGAGTGTTAGTTATGTTTGGTTTTTGGCTTTTTAAACTGAAATACCTTTTAATAGCCCTAGGATTCTTTGACTGTTTTACTAGCCTGCATTTTCCCAATTTCGTATTATTTCTTTCTACCTCTGTGTAACATTAATCAGTGAGTAATATTTTTTTAACTAGGTCATCACATGTATTCAGGAGACTGCACAGGGCTGGTTGTTGCTTGGAATACCTACGTTAAAGTTAACGATCTGCAGCATTCAGTGCGCCACTGGAGTGTAAATAAGGTATAAAACCATATTTCATGTTTTGGGATTTAATTAAATGAGAAAAAAAAGCACTGAGCCTCATGGCCTTAAAATAAGACATCAAGAAATTCTGTTCTTTCAAAAATAACTTTTTCTCAGTCCTTGAAAAGTCTGTTATCATTGATTAATTATTGTGTCTTTCCAATGTCTAATTGATGATCTAGTAACTTAGCGAAAATTTTCTTCATTTTGGGAAGGATTTCCTTTAATTTTCTTGAACTCTGATTTGCACCATGACATTCAGTGACCCATTACTGAAACTTATGCTTAAATGAAGTATATGTTATATTACATTACCCTCGATAAGTAATAACTTACATTTTAATTTGTTGTTCCTCATAATAGAGTATAACAATTATCCTTGTCTGAAAAAAAGACATTATAAGTGTAAAAAACTTGCATGAACTAGTTAAGTCTATTGAGTCTTATCAGATCTGTTTAAGAAATAGTCTGTTTTTAGTCATGCTCTTCTGTCTATCAGATTAATGATGGCTCTGGATTCCTGTTGTAGCTTAATTTCACACACTTTGAAAGAATTCTAATTACTTATATACCTGAAGGATTGGCAAGGCCCCAAAGGCACGAGTTCTAAACATCTGAATCCAGTGCAGAGTCTGTTATTTGTGTGAAAAATCATGTGTTTCTTTACCCCAGGATCTTAACCAAAAGGCAGCTTTACTTGGAAAATCTGCAGCCTGGTGTGGTTACTGAGACAGTCAAAAATAAAAAGTTAGTAAATTGGCTGGAATTATTTCTTTTTTAAGTTAATGCAGTAGGAGAAACTGGAGACTGCTAATTCTTACTGGTTCCCTTCAGCCGGGGGTGTGGGGAATACCAGCTTGTCCCCTAGGATGAAGTGTCCATGTGCTACTTTGATACAGAAACCTGGGCTTCAAAATTAGGGCTTTTCTAGTTTAAGCATGAATATGATAAAGGAAAATCTGAGGGAAATTACCAACAGATATTATAGACGCTAGATCTGCCAGCACCTTTATCAAATTTGTACCTAACACTTTAAGCCTGTTAATACAGCTTTTATTTTGCACGTTGGCATCTGTGGAAGTGTTAACTCCAGTTGCTGCGATCTCCAGCAGTGTGTCCCCACCCTCAGCTGGTTCTTTAGCTCAGTAAGATTCCCAACTGTGGTGTCAGTGTTTGACTTCTTCCGTCACTTCTAAAAGCTGACAGCCGGTCTTAGTGTCCAACTGCAGTAGCTGAGGGTCACCTCCTGCGGTGAGGACTGTGGCCATATGTTGCCCTACCTCAGCTGATGCCAAGCCACCTCTGAAGAGGATGCCCTCTGGGAGAAAGGACCAAAATTAATAGAGGGTCCTCTGGGAGAAGGAGGATAATTTTTAATTAGTGCCTGTGTGGATTTTAGTCTACACAGTTTTGCATGTGTAATGTGTTTCATTCTCCTGGCAATCCAAACAAGAAGGACCTTTGGTAATTACTCTAATTAATGCACTTGTTCAGGCAGATTCTCCATCAGTGTTTATGTCTTTCTTGACATCATTAATCAGGCATCTTCTATAGCTGCCTTAAATAGTTATTTTTTTTAAAAACCTACTTAAAATTAAAATTAAACTAAATGATGTCAGAATTATCTGTTGATAATATAGACCTTTTTCAGGGCAAGTAAGCATACGAAGAAGTAATCTGAGACTGAAATAGAACTTGAAAATTAATCCTGCACTTTGTACTTATAAAAATGGAAGCTTTCTACATGCTTATAAACAGAAAATGCAGTATTAGAAGATATTTTTATAAAAAGTGCTTCTTGTTTGGGGATATACAACAAAGAGATATACTAATGTAGTATTAGATAACAACCAAAAAATACATTTAATCAGCTTTATTTTCAACATTAAACTGAAATTATTAGGAATTCTTTTAAACAATTTTAAAGTACCCTATGTATAGTACAATTGAAAATTATCTTAAATTGAAACTATTAAAATTAATTTTCCCCCTGGCTGGTAGTACAGTGAGTAAGGCACCCGGCCTGCGAACCCAAAGGCCGCAGGTTCGATTCCCCAGCCAGGGCACATAACAAGGTTGCAAACCAGGTCTCCAGTCAGATCTGTGGCTGGAGGCAGGTGAAAGGCAACCATACATTGATGTCTCTCTCTGTCCCTCTCTGCCTCTCTCCCTTCCCCTCTTTCTAGAAATAATGAAATAAAAAATCTTTTTAAAAAATTAATTTTCCTCTTTTATACTCTAAAAGGGGCTTAACAGTAGACAAACTTTACAGTAGTAATATTATATAGTCATTTTTTTATCCTTTTAGGAAATTAGAGAGAGTGAGTTTAAGGGGATTCCAATCAGTTACTTGGAGGTTCATCCCAATGGAAAACGTTTGTTAATCCATACCAAAGACAGCACTTTGAGAATTATGGATCTCAGAATGTAAGTATACTTCACTATTGACAGGTTAAGCACTCATAGAATAAGTAATGCATTCATTCATATTTATAAAATGCAGCTGTGGTAGTGTCTGGAGACATTTTTGAATGTTGCTTCTTCATCTAGTGAATAGAAACCAGAGGTACTGCTAAGCATCTTAGAGATCATAAGACAGCCCCCAACAACAAAGAATTGTCTGGCCCAAAATGTGAATAGTCTTAAAGCTGATATGGAATCAATTGCTTTTTATTTTCACAATTAAAAAAAAAACTTCTCTCATAGATACCTTTTACCTCTGTGATATGGTATTGCACAGTACTATAATATCATAACTGAATAAAAGGGCTTTTGAATAATTCTTGCCTTTTTTTTTTTTTTTTTCCTGAACAAGGGCAATGAAGGGAAATACTTTATAGAGTTCTGGGAAAGTCAGTATGGACTTCTGGTCTTCTGGTGTGCTTTCGTTTTGGAGTTGAGTTCCACTAAAAAAAATGAGAGGAAGCTATTGGATTTATTACTGTTTTCAGAAAGGCAAATGTGGTGACCCGTATTAGTTTATTCTGCAGTTCCCTCTTTAAGGCTAACCGGACAGCCCTTAACTATTATGGAGAACTGTTCAGGACATTGGCATGAGTGCATGGTAAGCAGCAGTAGCTCATCAGGGTTTATAATGCAGTCCTCCTGCCTCCAGAATAACACAAAGCATTTTGTTGGGTTACACTGTGAGATCTTCTAGGACTGGAGTCTGTGTCTTTTTCCCTATGCATAGAAGCCCTGCTATGCCTGGCAGACAACAAGTACTCAGTATTTTTAGTGAATATAAATACATAATATAAGGGTTGTATTTTTCATGGCAACAAAGGTGACATCTATAACATGGTCTTCTGTTAACCCTCTGTGGAGAGGCTGGACTTGACGCTCAATCTTGAAAAATGGATAGAATTTAGATAAGATGGAAATGTGTTCAATGGGGTGGAAGACATGAAAAAGCCCAGAATAGCGTTCAGAGGTGGGGTCATGTAAGTCATATTCTAGACAGGCAGAGTTAGTTGGTATGAGCGTAGACTTCTTGAGAAGGAATGCTGAGAGCGTATTTTTAAAAAATAGACATTACAGCCAGGTCGTAGAGGACCAGGCATAAGAAGTTTGGCTGCTCTCTTTCTACAACAATATAGTTTTCAGCTTACGATCAGGCAAACTCCTTAGAATGGAATACAGCCTTGCCCACCCCCTTATTAGCTCATTTTCTTCTCTGTGCCCCTCTTTTCTCATCCTTCAAGTGGGAGACAAGGGTTGGGAGGGGAATAAACTAGTTTATACATGTAAGGTACTTAAAATATTGCAGCACGTGGCAAGGACTGCAGAAATATTTGACTCTGTCAGGTCTGAGAATTTATGTTAATATAACACAGTACAAGAAATAAGACAACAGTATGAAGGTTACCAGAGGGAAAGGGAGGGGATGAAGAGGAGGTCAGATATATGGTGACCAGATTTTGGCAGGTGAGTGCCCAGTGGAATATACAGATGATCTGGTATGGACTTGCATACTTGAAACCTATATAATGTCATTCACCTATGTCACACCAATAAATGTAATAAAAATGAATAAAACAGTGCCAAAAATATACTTGTATGCAAGATTGTTCATAGAAGTCATGTTCATGGTAGGGAAAAGCTGCTGAAAGATTGTGTGTGACTCAACAGTAGAAAATTTCTTAAGATACATTTAGATGATGGTGTAATATATACCTCTTAAAGTGATAATGCATAATCTTTATATTCTGATATGGAGGGCAGTTCCTTGTGATTTTTTATTGTTACTGACTGGAAAAAGCAGATAACAGAGTAGTGTATGTAATATCCTCTCTGTAAACAAGGGATGATAATAATACCTAACTGGGACAACAGTGTGGTGATTGCTGAGGGGAGGTGGGGATAAGGAGACTAAATGGTAATGGAAAAAAAATACTATAAAGATTAAATTAAAAAATAAAACAGTGTTCACTGTTTTTCATGAGCAAAATAATCCTAGAGGGCTGTATATCATATTTAATAGATGATTTAGTAACATGTTCTAATATTGATGCAAAGATCAATTGTGATTTTTAAAATTTATCACATGAAAAAATATAAAAATTCTGTCCCTTTTTAGTAGTCAGCTCAAATGCTACTTCCATAAAGTAGTCTCTCTTCATATCTAGAAATAATTTTTTTTACCTAACCCTGCAAAGTACTCTTATTTCTTACGGCATTTTCTACATCCACTTTGTATTTTACACTCATGCGTTCCATCTCTCTCCTAGTAATTTTAAACTCCCTGAGTTCTAGCACTCTCTTCTTCTTTATTCTGCTTCCGTCATAAAATGTTTCCCACGTAACAGATTTTCAAAAATTATTTTTTAAATGTAAATGAAGTATTTAAATGTTTTTACATCAGTATTTTAAAGTTTTTACCATGTAGATTTTACATTTGTAAAAATTTTTTGTTTGTTTACAGATTAGCAGCAAGGAAATTTGTAGGAGCAGCGAATTATCGGGAGAAGATTCATAGTACTCTGACACCATGTGGCAGTTTTCTCTTTGCTGGAAGTGAAGATGGCATTGTATATGTTTGGAACCCAGAAACAGGTAAATATGTCACTGATCTGCAAAAAAATTGGGGGGTGCTTTTTGAAGACATGTGAAAAGTACCATTTTATGGAATAATTTTCAAGGAAAATCTAATTGCAGGTTCTTGATTATGTTTTTCAGAATTGGAGCACTGATAATGGCAATCAGCTGCAGTCTAAATTTATATTAAATTATCTTATTGTTTTGATATATTTATGGATTTTGAATTTCACATTTTAAATCAAGTTTAGTCTTCTCTATAATGAGATGTTGTGAAACCAAAAGAAAATATTTAATGATGACTAATGTAAAATACAAATGTTATAAGCAGAATTTGGAATAAAACTAGGTATACAAGTGGTGAAACATCTATGATATATTTCCATTAGAAACATTCCTGTTAAAGTTCTTGATGTATGCAACTTAATAGCAATTTACCTAAATTACTATAATCTAATAAAATAAACTATTATATATTGGGAAGTTCATTTGTACCTTATCTTTGTCTTTCAAAAATGAAAGCTAAAACTACAAAAGTATTTTTAGCAATAAACTGAGTTAATTTTATAAAATTTACCCTATAATATCTTTATGAATAATATTTAATTAGTTTTTTTTTTTTGTTCGTTTATTCTCTTGGTCCTCCCTTTAGGCATTTTTTAAAAGATTTTCATTTATTTATTTTTAGAGAGTGGGGAAGGGAGGGAGAAAGGGAGAGAAACATCAGTGTGTGGTTGCCTTTCTCACACCCCCAACTGGGGACCTAGCCCACAACCCAGGCATGTGCTGTGACTGGGAATTAAACCAGCTACCCTTTGGCTCGCAGGCCAGTGTTCAATCCACTGAGCTACATCAGCCAGGTCTCTTTTTTTGTTTTTGTTTTTTTTTGTTTGTTTTTTTTTTTTGTTTTTGTTTGTTTTTGTTTTTTTAAGATTTTATTTCATTATTTTTAGAAAGAAAGGAAGGGAAAGAGGCAGAGAGGGAGAGAGACATCAGTGTATGGTTGTGTTTCACCTGCCTCCAGACCTGACTGGAGACCTGATTTGCAACCTGGTTATGTGCCCTGTCTGGGGAATCGAACCTGCAACCTTTGGGTGGGCGCCTTATCCACTGTGCTACCAGCCAGGGCCATCAGCCAGGTCTCTTTAGGCATTTTTGACTAGTCAGTTCACTCAGGGTTTTTATTTTTTTTCTTTTCTTACTGCATTTTGCTACTTTAGCATCAATTCAAAACTGTTAAATCTCTTTTCCCCTTCAAAGAATGGAACTAGAGTTGTTGCTTTTGAGTTCTGCTTTTCATAGGTTTCTTCGACCTCTGCTGTAGGCCTCTTTTAGTAATCATGTGTATTTTAAAAGCAGATGGTACCTCATACAGCATCTGGAAAATACTTAGTTCCCAACCAAGCCTCCTGGAAGCTAGCTGAGAACTTCTCTCGGTTTGGAGCCCTGCATTTCTTTCTGGAGTTCTTAGGGAGCTGGCATTTGCTCAGCCCTGTCAGATCTTAGCGTCAGGAACCTCTGTACTTCTAAACTCGGCCTTTATTCTGTGCCTGGTAAACCTTGTTGAGGAGTTTGGATTGAAAAGCAGGAAGAGGAAGGCCAACAGAATGAAAAATAAATACCGTTATTTATTACAGCAGTACTCAAATATTTATAAGTATTTGAGGTGCCATGTAAATACCATGATAAGTTTTAAAATAATCTTATGAGAAATAACAATACAAATTACTGAATTTTTTTTCTTATTTAGGAGAGCAAGTAGCAATGTATTCTGACCTGCCATTTAAGTCACCCATTCGAGACATCTCTTACCATCCACTTGAAAATATGGTTGCGTTTTGCGCATTTGGGCAGAATGAACCAATTCTGCTCTACATTTATGACTTCCATGGTAAGTCCACTTCTTGACAAGTAAATAATATTTAGAGTAACCTTTACATTAAGACTGAGCCGGGAATCATGAACTCTGTGGAATTACTGTTTGTATTAACAAAGCTCTCTTGAACATATTATAAGAGCCAAGCAGATAAAATAGATTATGTTATTACTACAACATTTTATGTTTCCATAGCACTATTATTCTGGAGTTTAAATATCAGCAAAAATGCATGTAATAGTTGTGCCTTTAGATTGGAATCACAGAAATATAGTTACCACTTAAAGTGTAGATGATAGTTGTGTTAAGTTATTAAACAATTAAGTTCTGAACCTGAAACTTTTATCATAGTATGGATTTTATTATGTCTCCTCAGGCAAATTATATTAGAAAATAATGTGTACAATTGAGACTTATTTTGAAGAACTTTACAGAGAAGAAATAATGAGTTTTTCTAACATGTTTACAGAACACTATTACTAATGGTAGAATTGTTAAATAACACAATTCCATTTACTGTCACAAGCAAATATTGGCAAAAATAAACACTGCCTGATAATAGGAAAAGACAAACAGGTTTCCCAAGTTATCCAATGTCCAAATCTGGTGTCTAGTTAAAACATACATCCTGATGCAGGTCTTCCTTTGTACCCCCTAAATCTTCACGTAAAGGAGAAGAATTACACCTAAGGATTTTATGACTGGAACTGTTATATAGGAAGTAGGCAGCACAGTTATTTCCTCAAACTCAAACAGAGGTTTCACAACAGTCTTCATTCAATTTCTAATTTTCTTTTAAAACTTTTGAAATTTTCACTACAAATGCAAGTTTCACTCTTATCTTTTTTTTTCTTCAGGGTGGTTTTTGGGTTTTTTGAGGTTTTTTGTTTGTTAGTTTTATTTTGTCATTATAATAGAGGAATTTCATCATTAGATTAGCTCAGTCAGGTCTACCTATACAGTTTTCAGATAATAGTTTCAACTAAGAAGTTTATTTTAGAAGCGTGAGTAGAAAGAGCAATGTGGTAGGAGAGCAAAACCATGGGTTTTAGGCTCAGTTCTGCTTCCTTCGTGACCTTGCACAAGACTTGCCTTCTGTCCTCAGAAAGCTCTGTTTTCTTAGCCAGTAAAGGGTGCCACTAACACTGGTGCCTGTGCCACCTAAGAGTTGCTTGTGACAATGCTATGAGACAGGAACTGTGAAAGTACTTTGTACTTAATAAGCACTAGATTAAAACAAACAAAGGTAAAATGGATTGTTATCATGCTCATTCAGCCAGTACCCACTTGACTTGATGGAAACTTATGTTTTTAAATACTGATAAGCATCTACAAATGTCATAGAATTGCAGAAGGGTTTTTTTCCCCTCTCTTATTCTTTCTTTTGGCAGCCTTTTTATTTATTAGAGAGTATATGTTTTTAGGTCCAATATATTAGGAAATAAATGCATAAAGTTAAGACTATTATGTGATATCCACACTATCTTGACATGGAAAAGGAAGGAGTCCTCAGTGTTTTAGAAATGGTCAAATAATACATATGAAATTAAAAGTATTTTGTGCAGACCCTGGCTGGTGGCACCGTGGATAAGGTGCCGGCTTGCGAACCCAAAGGCCGCTGGTTCAATTCCCAGCCAGGGCATGTAACCAGGTTGCAAGCCAGGTCTCCAGCCAGCTCCTTAGCTGGAGGCAGGTGAAAGGCAACCATACATTGATGTCTCTCTCTCTTTCTGCCTATCTCCCTTCCCCTCTCTCTAAAAATAATAAAGAAAATCTGTTAAAAAAAAGTATTTTGTGCAATGTATTTAGAACATAATTTTTTAATATTCTAACACACCTTTACTAACAAATGAAAATTTAAAATGTTTTTAACACATTTTCCTAATTCTTTGCTGCTTATTTTTAAAAAGAGGAAGCTTAGGGAGAAGTTACATAATCTCAAGAAATCCAAGATTTAACAAAGTTCTTGTGCATTGTATATATCCGTAAGAAAATGAAAAGTTGTTACAGGCACTAAAATAATGTACTCATTAAATACAGGCCATCAGGTCAAATAGTCTTAAATATTTTATTGAAAATTATGATTATTTATTATTGATACACATTTGCCTTACATTTTAGTTTGTTTTTGGGTTTTTTTCCCCACCATCACCCTGTTTTTTTTCAATATAGGAATATTTTGCCCAGACTTTCTTATCTGAAAATAAAGTGTACTTATGGCTTTACATAAATGTTTTAATGGTACAAAATTTGAAAAACATAGGACAGTTACATAGTTTTTAAATCATATTTATCAGAGCTGCTGATAAGCTTAAGTAATTTTCAAGGAAAATGGAGCAAGCTTTTTAAAAAATAAGTTAAATAAGCTGCAGAGGAGACCACAACGGTAGCTAAATGTATCATCCATCTTTCAGTTCTAACAAAATCTGTGAAGAGTCAGCAAGCATCTTTCTCTGTTAAGCATATGTTCAGGTTGTGGTCTTTTGGGTCTTTCATTCTACTGACTTTTTGCTTTTTTTGGTAAGAAATATGATTTTTACTTTCAGAAGGCAGTTTTATTTGCCTGATGTTGAAAGGTTTAATCATCTAGTAATACAAAATTTAGTCACAGAGTACCACAAATAATGTACTTGAAGGATTCCCACAATAACAGAGTACTAGTCAGAGAAACGGCTTCTACTGAATTAAATTTAAAAAGCTAGACTTTAGCAATAATGTTCTGTTATTAATCAATATTTATCTACCTCAGTCTCTAGGATCCAGCTCTACATTTAATCATAATCATAGCTAATACTTGACAAAGCACTTTCCATAGAGCTGGTACTGCCTGAAGCACCTTACACATATTAATTTGCCGCAATAATCTTATGAGATAGATTCTATTTTTACCACATATTGCAGGAGCCAGGACTTGGATCCATACAGTTGGGACTTGGAATCTGTGATCGTATGTGTTACACTAAACTGCTTTTTTGCAGATTTCCTGAAATAATAGCTTTTGATGGTCTAATAAGCAAACCTTTTTTTTTTCCTTGCACCCTGTACTTCTCTGTGGAATATGTGATTTCTTTGTATCATCTGTACTTTGTAGGAAGCAGATATTTGTCTTTGTATTACCAGTGCAGTACCTAGTCTGAACACTGGCACAGGGTGAATATACACGTAGTATTTTTTAAATTTAATTTTATTGTTGTTGTATTACATCCATCCCCTTTTTACTCCCTTCTGACCCCTTCCCCTCTACATGTAGTATTTTTAAAAGGATCAAATTTGGGAAGTTCTCAGCATTATTTGATAATTTCAGGTAATAAGCCTAATTTTTCACTAGGTGGCAATATCTCCTCTGAGTCGGTATTGAGTGCAGTCATAGTCTTAGGCAGGACAAATTTTTATTGAGCATCTATGTTTCAGGTTGAACAGGGTTATGAAATCCAGGAACCACACTCAGATTATTATGCTGTATTTCTTTTGTGTTTCCTACAGAGTTGATGAAACCTCTGGGAGATCTTGAGTTAAACTGAAAAAGCGGTATCTACCAGGGACATTAAAATTATTTTATGTGGCCCTGGCTGGTAGCACAGTGGATAAGGTGCTGGCCTGCAAACCCAAAGGTTGCAGGTTCGATTCCCCAGCCAGGGCACATAACAAGGTTGCGAACCAGGTCGCCAGTCAGGTCTGTGGCTGGAAGCAGGTGAAAAGCAACCATACATTGATGTCTCTCTCCCTCTCTGTCTCACTCTCTTCCCCTCTTTCTAAAAATAATAAATAAAATCTTTAAAAAAATTATTTTATGTATAGAATTCAGATTTATTAATGATAATCTATATAGTCATTTTCAGTAGCTTTATTTTTCACATTGTGACATGTTTTACCAAAGTTTAGGGCAATGTATACCTTTTGATTCCTATAAAACTTAGTGTTACATAATTTAGTCTTTGACCAAAAAGTCCATGGTGTTTATAATGCCCAATGACTAACACAGTATCTGGTATATTACCTATGTGCAATAAATGTTTGAGATAAGATAACAAATTCTGTAAAATAACATGTTTCCCTTAAATTTTATAAAAATATGGAATGAAAGGCAGGATCAATAAACAGATTTTGGGCCAATAATAGTGGTAGTGGTAGTTAACACTTACGTCCCTGACTATTATGAACATTTACCGTATGTTATCTTACACTGAACTCCCCAAGTCCCATGAAGAAGATGCTATAATTATCCTCATTTTGCAGATGAAGAAATTGAGGTACAGGGAGAATGAAGTACTTTACCTAAGGTCATGCAGTTGGTGACTGGTCAAGCTACCATTGGATTCTAGGCTATCTGACTCCAGATCCCAGGCTCTTAGACCATCAAGGTTCTGCCACAGCTGTTTATGTAATCTTTGCACTTCCTGTATCATGGGGTAACCTAAATTAAGAATGTAGGCACACATTCCTGTGGTGAAATGAGTTGTTTCCAATTTTAATATTTAGGAAAACCCATTAAATTTAAGAGGAACTTTGCTTATCTAGTATTATCATTAATAGCTTATTCCTTTATAAATATACAAGGTAACTGCAGTGCCTTAAGCCATTCTCAGTGTAGTCCAAAATACAAATCTTTATTATGTAGCATTAAAGTTTAGTGTAACTTAATGTACTTTTACAATATTTCTTTGTAATAAGATGTCTAGTTAAAATAAATTTTATATCCATAGTTTTATATGTTAATTTAATGGTATTCTTGAAGTCGTAATGATGAGTAATTGAAAAGCAAACTCAGATATTCTATCATCTTCATACTTGTATGAATAACAGAAGTAACTGACTGTGGGTCAGAATTTTAAGTATCTATTAGCTTAGTAGGATAAATTAAAAAATAATATAGCACATTTTAAGACATGGCTGGAACTACCTATTTCTTGGTTATATCCTGAAACATCTACTTTAATGTTCTCTATTAACGGATACTTTGATTTGAAAGCTTATGTTCATTTAAGGATTTAAGACATGGAGCCCTTAGTCAACTTAATGGCTTTGAACATTAACCCAACCCCTAAATTCTTTCTTTTTTTTCCTTTTTTTTTTTTTTTAGTTTTTTTACTTTAATTTTATTGTTGTTGTATTACATTTATCCCATTTTTCCCCCACGGCTCTCCCCTGCCCCAGCCTCCCCATCACCCCTTCCACAGCCAATCCCACATGTCCATGTCCATGAGTCATCCATGCTAGTTCCTTAGACCGCTAAATTCCTAATCCAGGCATTGGTGCTTTTAAAGTGCGCCAAGCCCTGGCTGGTGAGCCCAGTTTGCTAGAGCATCATCCCAGTACAGCCCAGGTTGTGTTTCCATCCCAGCTCAGGGTACTTCCAAGTATCAACCAATGAATGAATAAATAAGTGGAACAATAAACTCTCTTGCTCTCTCACTCTCACTCTCTTTCTCTGTCTCTCCTTCCCTCCCTTCCCTCCCTTCCTTCCACTCTCTCTAAAACCAATGAGTAAATAAACTTTAAAAAATTAAAGTGCATCAATGAAGGAGAAAGGTGTAATGCAGAATACTCATAAACATCATGGTGGGGAAGGCCAGAGTAGGAGTTAAGAGTGTTTAAGTTCTAGACAGAATACCATCACTTTCTGTTGGATCATGGTCAAATAATCGAATGTTTCTGCATCTGTTTTTTCACCTGTAAAACTTAAATAATACCCTTTTAATTTGATCTCAGTGCTTTTTCAAAGGATAAAATGAAACTAAAGCAAAATAAAGCCAAGATACAGTTGAAAAGTTCTTTTGTTTTTTTTTTTTTTAAAGATTTTATTTCATTATTTTTAGACAGAGGGGAAGGGAGAGAGGCAGAGAGGGAGAGAAGCATCAATGTATGGTTGTGTTTCACCTGCCTCCAGCCACAGACCTGACTGGAGACCTGGTTTGCAACCTGATTATGTGCCCTGGCTGGGGAATCGAACCTGCGACTGTTGGGTTCCCAGGCTGGCGCCTTATCCACTGTGCTACCAGCCAGGGCTGAAAAGTTCTATTTTTTGTAGCAATAGATGCCTTACACACTTCCAGTGGATTAGGATGATGTGTGATAATGAATTGTAATGGACCAGGAAATCAACAAAAGGACAATAGCATGTACTTCATGGAATTTGGAAATAATTTACTATATTTTGGTGTTCAACTAACAGATTTGCCAAATGATGGTATTGCTATCCCATTTGGTTAGCTATGAGATATGAATCTGTTACACTTTCTTGTATAGCTTCTTAAACAGTTTAAGTAATACTTACTATTTCTTCTTGACATATAAAATGTGTCAAGGAAGTAACAAGATTACTAACAGACCCTGAAATTCACCCATGCTACCAGAATTTAAGTGGTACTCAGTAGAACTTCTTGGATTTGTCTGCCTAGGGTTTTTTAAAGATTTTATTTTTTTATTTTAAATTATTTTTAGAAAGAGGGGAAGAGAGAGAGGCAGAGAGACATCAATGTATGGTTGCTTTTCACCTGCCTCCAGGCACAGACCTGACTGGAGACCTGTTTTGCAACCTTGTTATGTGCCCTGGCTGGGGAATCAAACCTGTGACCTTTAGGTTCGCAGGCCAGCGCCTTATCCATTGTGCTACCAGCCAGGGCCTGCCTAGGGTTTTAAGATTAGCTGAAGCCTGAACAAGCCAGACCCAGTCAAATATAATAAAAAACATTGTAAGCTTTTGACCATTCTTGTTTTAGTCCATTTGGATAGTTTCTAAAGAACAGAATTTTATTATAGCTCTAAGCACCACCAGATTCCAAAAGTCTCTGGTTTGATTCCCAGTCAGGGCACATAACCAGGTTGCAAGCCAGGTCTCCAGCCAGGTCCTTAGCTGGAGGCAGGTAAAAGGCAACCATACATTGATGTCCCTCTCCCTCTTTCCCTGTCCCTCTCTCTAAAAATAATAATAAATAAAATCTTTTTAAAAAAGATTTAAAAATAATTTAAAAAGCAGTCTTTTGTATATTGTTTTATAAACTTTTTCTTCTAATTAATTATGCATTATAAACAATTTTCCATCCTGATAATTATATTTTTATACATAATTTTAGTGGCTTAATTTCCTTTCATTAAGTTAAATGTCATAATTTATTTAAACAGCTGTTGTTGCACAATTCTATTATGTTTTTCAGTTTTTAAAAAATACTTCAGTACACATCTGGCTACCCTTATTGAATTTATTTCTTAGGAAAAAATATCCAGGTACAATGATGAGTTAGTTAAACATGTTTTTAAAAAAGCATTACTTTATAATTTACATATTTTTCTTACTAATTTCTTCTCTTAATTATTAGTGAGATTGAATATATTTTTTACTGGTTACATAATTCTTTTGTGAATTTTCTTTAATGATCCTTTGCCCATTTTTTCTGTTTTTGCCATTTATTCATTTTTAATTGACTTTATAAGGACTACATATTAACACTAATCCATTTTATCACTAGTTTATCATTTGCTTTTTTTACGAGCAGCTTTTTTGATGTGTGATTGACATACAATGAACTACATACATTTGCATGTATTTAAAATGCATCTCCTGATAAATCTAGACATTTATACACTTGTGAGAGCATGGTCATGTGATCACCTCGGTCAGAACAATGAACAACATATTCAACAGCTCCAAAAGTTACATTTCTCACCTCTTCCTGTCTCCTCCTTCCTCCAAACAATCACTGTGAATTAGTTTGCATTTTCTAGAATTGTATACAAGTCAAACTGTACATACCATCTACTATTTTTTATCTGGCTTCCTTCACTCCATAATTATGTTGACAATTCATCTGTGTTTTAGAGTTTATCAGTAGTTCAACCTTTTCATTTCTGAGTATTGTTTCATTGTATAGATATATCAGTTTGTTGATCCATTTACCTGTTGATGGACATTGGGTTGTATCCAGTTTTTACCTATCACAAATAAAGCTGCAGTGAGTATATTAATGTACAAGTCTTTGTATGGACATATGACTTCACTTAAATAAATTTTTAATTGTAGAAGGGCTGGATCCCAGTGTAGATGTATGTTTAACTTTTAAGAAGCTGCCAAACTTTTCTAAAGTAATGGTCATGCCTTTTAACATTCCCACCAATAGTGTATAAATATTTCAGTCTCCATATTCTTGCTAAATTCGGAGTGGGCAGTCTTTTTAATTTTCACCATTATGATAGGTATATAGTGCTAATTCCATCATGGTTTTAATTTGCTTATCCTTAATGACTAATGATGTTGAGCCCCTTTTCACATGTTTATTTGTCATCTTTATCTTTTAAGTTATGGACCTGTTCAAATCTTTGCCCATTTTTAAAATTGGCTTGTTTTGTAATTAGTTTTTGAGGGTTAGGTTATCTAGATACAATTGATGCTGATTTGCAGATATTACAGCCAGGTTTTCTCTTCTCTTCTAATTGTCTTAACAGTTTTGAAGAACAAATATTTCAAATTAGGATGAAGTTCAAAATTATTAATTTTTTTCTTTTATATATTCTATTATATCTAAAAAATATTTGGCTAACCCAGGCTCACAAAAATGTTCTTTGTTTTCCTCTAGCAGTTTTACACATAGATCTGTTATTTATTTTGAGTTGCCTTTTGTACATAGTATAAAGTATGGATAAACATATTCTCTCACGTATGAATATCCCGTTGTTCCAGCGCTCTTTGTTGAAAAGTCTGTTCTTTCTTTCCCAAATTACCTTTACCCATTGTCCATAAATGCTGGGGTTTCTATTCTGTTCTCTTGACTTATTTGTTTATCTTTAGCTCAATAACAAAGTATCTTAATTACGATAGCTTTATAATAAGACTTGAAGTCAAGTTGTGTAAATCCCCTTTGTTTTATTTTTCTTTTATCCTCATTAAATTTATTGGGGTGACACTGATTAACAAAGTTACATAGATTTCAAGCGCATAATTCTGTAGAACATCATCTATGTAGTGTATTGTGTGTTCACTTCCTGATGTCAAGTCTCCGTCCATCACCACCTCACTACCCTCCCCCGACAGTCAGCACACTTCCCCTGGTCCATGAGTTCTTTCTCCCTTTTTCTCCCTCTATTTGGCTTCATTTCTCTTAGCCTCCCCCACCAGCCTCTCCCTTCTAATGGCTGTCAGCTTGCTCGCTATCAATGAGTCTGTCCCTGTTTTGCTTGTTACTTCATTTTGTTCATTAGCTTCCATATGTGGGTGAAGTCATATGGTACTTATCTTTGACTGGCTTATTTTACTTAGCATGATGTTCTCCAGATCTATCCATTGCTGTTACAAAGAGTAAAATTTCCTTCTTTTTTTACGGGTGAGCAGGATTCCATTGTGTAAATGTCCCACAGCTGTTCTGTCCTCTCATCTACTTACTCATGGACACTTGGGCTGCTTCCAGATCTTGGCTGTTTTAAATAACGCTGCAGTGAACATATTCCTTTGAATTAGTGTTTTCAGTCCTCAGGTAAATTCCCAGGAGTGGAATCGTTGGGTCCTAAGGCAATTCCATTTTTAGTTTTTTGAGGTAACTTCATACTGCTTTCCACAGTGGCTGCATGAATCTGCATTCCCACCAACAATGCAGAAGGGTTCCCCTTTCTCCACATCCTTTAGAGCACTTGTTTGTTGGTTCATTGAGGATAGCCATTTTGACTTATATGAGGTGATACCTACCACGTTGTGGTTTTAATTAGCGTTTTTCTGATGATCCGTGATGTTGAGTTACTTTTCTTATGTCTTTTGGCCATCTGTATATACTTTTTGGAGAAATGTCTCTTCGGGTCCTATGTCCATTTTTTAATTGGATTTTTTTGGTGTAGAGTTTTAGAAGGTTTTACAAATTTTGGATATTAAGTCCTTTTCAGATATATCGGCAAATATGTTATCCCATTTAGTGGGTTGTCTTTTCCTTTCATTGATGATTTCCTTAGCTGTGCAAAAACCCTTTAGTTTGTTGCAGTTCCATTTGTTTATTATTTTTTCTGTTTCCCTTGCTTGACAAGATATATCAGAAAAAATATTGTAGTAAGAAATGTTTGAGATTTTACTGTTTATCTTTCTAGGATTTTTAAGGTCTTGAGTCTGACATTTAAGTCTTTAACCCATTTTTAGTTTATTCTTGTATATGGTTTAAGAAGGTAGTCTAGTTCCAGTTTTTGCACGTAATTGTTCAGTATTCCCAAGAACATTTATTGAATAGACTATCTTTACTCCATTGTATGTTTATTGATTTTATAGACAGAGGAAAGGAAAGAAAGAGGGAGAGAGAAACATTAATGTGAGAGAGAAACATTAACCAGTTGCCCTTCGTACATACCCCAACGAGGAATCAAACCCACAACCTAGATCTGCGCCCTGCCTGGGAATCAAACCTGCAGCCATTTGTTGTGTGGTTCCAACCAACAGCCACTCAGCCAGGGATTGTTTGTTTTGGTTTTTTTTAATGAAGACTCTGTCAGTTTTAAATGTTCAGGTATCAAAATTTACCCATATGTGATGTTGACGATTCTTAATGTTCTCTGATTCATGCAATTCTTTGATAGCTAATCTAAATAAAAGTTATGAATCTGATTTCCAGAAACATTTACAAACACACTCATATTTCTGTAACTTCAGTAGTTTGCAGAATCTTTGAAGGCTTTTCTGTTGATTCCATGTTGCGAAATGTGTTTTCATGTCATATTTAGAAATGCCTTCCATTTAAAATTATATAATTAAGGAAGCCATTTTTAAATGGTTACTTTATATTTTTCTCCTTTGTATATACTGAAGCACGTTTAATATTTTCTTTTTTTAATTTTATTGTTGTATTACATCCATCATAATATTTTCCTAATTCACTTATTTTAAATGATTATAGATGGTGTTATCTTCATCATCTCCATCATCATCATCATCATCAATAACATTCATCCTCTAAGTCATCTGTAATTGACATTTTGAAATGTTCAATTACATTTGTGCTATAATATATAAAATGTGTATATGTATAAAGATTAGGAAGGGTATAGAAGTGGCCTTCACCTTTTTGTTTTAGAGAAATTGATTCATAAATAATTATTTTTATTATTGTTAATTATATTATGCCTTAGATTTTTTAAAAAGATTTTATTTATTATTTTTAGAGAGAGGGGAAGGGAGGGAGGAAGAAAGGGAGAAAAGTATCAATATATGGTTATCTTTCACCTGCCTCCAGCTGGGGACCTGGCTGGAGACCTGGCCTGCAACTTGGTTATGTGTCCTGACTGGAAATCAAACCAGCAACAATTGGGTTCACAGGCCAATGCTCAGTCCACTGAGCCACACCAGCCAGGGCCTGCCTTTGATTTTTATATTATTTTTTCTATACACACATATCTCAATTTAGGCTCCCGTCTAATTTGTTATATTTACCAGACCAAGATGTACATGGTGCATGGTCCTCAAAGCTCAATTATATTACTGCCTGATAGGAAATTATTTGTGAAATTTTTCTATTTTCTTCTTTATGGTTTTAGAGTATTTAATAATTTTACATTTTGCCAGTCATGTTGTCTTATTATTACTCAGTATTTAAAATGTATTATGTAGTTTCTTAATCATTTATTTAATGCTACAGTTTTGTGCCTTATTTCACTACACATTTGCTATAATGATTTGAACTAACATGGATCCATTTTTCCAGTTGCCCAGCAGGAGGCTGAAATGTTCAAACACTACAGTGGAACATTTCCGTTCCCTGGAATACACCAAAGTCAGGATGCTTTATGCACCTGTCCGAAGCTGCCTCAGCAAGGCTCTTTACACATCGATGATTATGTCTACCCTGATGATCCTTCAGTGAAGATGCAGCAAGTGAAACAAAGACTCGACTCCGTCACCGTATGTTTATTTGATGCAACTAAGAAGTTGGAATTTGATTTTATTTTTTAAATTGAAGATTTTATTTATTCATTTTTAGAGAGAGGAGAAGGGGGGAAGAAGAAAGGGAGAGAAACATCAATGTGTGGTTGCCTCTCGCACACCCCCAGCTGGAGACCTAGCCCGCAGCCCAGACATGTGCCCTGACTGGGCATCGAACTAGTGAACCTTCGGTTCCTAGACTGGCGCTAAATCCACTGAGCCACACCTGCCAGGGCGAGAAGTGGGAATTTTAAAAACCATTCCTATCCTATTTTACATTATTATGCCAAAAAATATTAATTGACTGAAAGAAGTTTTCTTAAAGCTTGACTTTCTTATACTTGTTCGAATATCACCAACTTTGATAAACAGACTGAGCTTAGGACAATCTATCATGCTTTCCTGACCTGGTATTTCTGAGGACCAGCTCAGGATCTGTTTCTTTGTTTAAAAATATCATTGTTTGTATATGTGCATATATACATCACATTCCAGTACCAAGCTGGGGAGACTAGAGACATAAAATACATTAAAGGAACAATCTTAGTATACAAAAACAACAATAAAGAAAAATAGACTTCAATGAAGAACTATATAAAAGAAACACATCCTTCTGAAAAGAGTAGATACAAATGTGTCATACACATATTCAAAAGTTGTATCTCACTACTAAGAAAAGAAGTACTCCAGGAACCAGGTATTGCCTCTAAAACCCTAAAATAGATCATGAAAACAAGGAGGGGGATACTTGGTTGAAATTAGTGTGGTGTTCTGTTAGTGATAAATGACTATCACTTCTTTCTCAAAGGTAAATGGTAATCCCTGGCTGGTGTCAGTTGAGTGTCATCCCACAAAGCAAAGGTCGCCAGTTTGATTCCCAGTCAGTGCACATGCCTTGGATGGGTGTTTGGTCTCATAGGTTGCAAGAGGCAACCTATGGATGTTTCTCCTTCACATCGATGTTTCTCTGACTCTTTTTCTCTCTCCCTTCCTTCTCTAGAATCAATAAAAGAAAAAACAGTTTTGTTTTTTTTTAAAGATTAGCAGTAAAATGTATTGAGAAGCTTAAACATCCTTAAAAATATTTATGCTCTTTGACATAGTAGTTCTTTCCATGAAAATTAGCCTTGAGTCCCCTAAAGACAAGGGCTGTGCAGGCTTGTGCTTTGTTGTGCTCTCACCTTTCGGTACAGTGCCTAGCACTTGATATAATAATATCCCTTTCCTTCTTCCTCTGATAGCTTGACCAGTTTTAAACCAAACACACCAGGAACTATATTGAGACACCAGCTGCCTGAACACTCAAGATCACTCTCCCTTTTTAAGATTAACCAGAAACCCAAGTTAGTCTTGATTGTTAAGCAGAGACATAGAAACAGGGATTAGATGGTTTTAAATGTTATACACCTGTTGTGGACAGTGTGGATTTTCTTAGCATCACAGGAGATTTTACCTTACAATGACTGATGGTGACTAACATCCACACATATTTAAAGATGAATAATAACTGGCATAACAAATTTTGGGTAATGTGCTAAGTACCCTACATGTTCATTATACTTGATCCTCAAGCCCATCCTATAATGTGGGTGCTGGTGTCACCCGATTTTAACAGAAGACAGAGTTGAGGCTTCCAGAGTGAAAGCAGTAGTGGCAAGGTCACCCAGATGGTAAGCATTGGAGCTGAAGCACAGCCCAGACCATGGGAATCCCATATCCACAGTCAGTGTTACTGCCCCCTTTCAGTGATTGAATCATTACTGTTCTTTAGACTATCTGGCCCTTAGAAATTTCTGGATAAAAACACTCATGTTCCTCTTTTCAGTTCTCTTTTTTATTTTCCTGTGCTCCAAATTCCAAATCCTATACTAGGCTGATGATAATATGTGGGCTCACTTTAATTGACTTCAGTACTTTTTTGTGTACTCAACCTGAGAATCTCAAATTCTCCGATTCTCTAGTGTATGTTGATTTTTACAAGTTTATTTTTCAAAAGTGATCTTTTCTTGGCTTTGCTCCATGGATTGTTGGCAGTTCCTTCCAGAACTGGTCATATATTCTACCATTCAGCAGTGTTAGTATTAGATTTCTTTTGAAATATATTATTAATAGAGGAATGATATTTATGGAGATAATTATATACTCCATTTACTTCAGGATATGTCTTTTAGAGACGCTGGTGTTCTGGTACAGAATCTTAAACTTAGTATTTATGCTAAGTTTATGGAGGAGACAAGTTTTCCATGAGGCAGTTACATGTGGGCCTCCAGAGTCTTGTTTGTTAAGTTAGATTTACCAAGAATGTGTCAGTAAATCTGACATATCCAGTTTTCACTCACTGGAAACTATATAGGGGCAACAACAGGGTAATAAAGAAACTCTCCCAAAAGTAGATTTTTGATGTGAAAATATTAATATCTGACTCTTAAGGAGCTGATATTTTATGAAGATGAAATTATTAATATTTCATTACTTTATTTTTTAGGAGGTGATCCGAGCCTGCGCTGCAAAGGTAAGCAGATTTTATTATCAGGAAGATGACGTTAAAACTGTAGTTTTCACTGTGATGCACCAAAGAGTTAAAATGTACCATTTGTAGATGTTCATGGACTCTTTACACAAGTTAATTTGATATTTTCCTTATTTGAGCTTGAATTTATCAAGCAATTACAACACTGGGACCTGAGAATCTGGGAAGCCTTTTCATTGTTTTATTTTATTTTATTGAAGAATACTAAGTGATTGGGATATACTTTCAGTAAAGGAACAACAAGGTCTTTTTATTTTCTGAGAAAAATAGTACGTGATACTTAATAGGGAGAGATACCAACGCAGTTTGTGGTTGTTGCTGAGCAAGTTGTGTAAGCCGGGAGTGCATGCCGGCTGTGGGTAAGTAGCAATGGCATATTACGCTGATGAGGCTTTTGATCATTCCTAGCATCGTTTCATACCTTTTCTCCCATTTCACTCTAACACTACTGAGAGACAGATTAGATACTATTCCAGTTTTAGCAAGGAGGAATCTGACACTGACTAAGAGTAAGTAATTTGCCCAGGACCCCAAAATTAACCAAAGCCTAGAGAGATATAAAACAGATCTTGATTTTAAACAATTTCAACTATATCGTATTGAGATGCTTTCAATGCCACAGCTTTCTTCCTTTCACAAGTAAGCTTCTTTTACAACCTTCAACTCAGTTGAGAAAATACATCTTAATGTATGAGAATTGGAATGTTCATCCTTTCCTCTTCTGTCCACCCTCATAATTAAGTTAAATAATTCGACATCTTTTCATTGATCAAATGTAATGGTATGTGTCACAGAGAAAAAGGGTGAGCTGTCCAAAAGGGAAGGAATGAGAATGGTATTGGTATGTTCAAAGACTGCTTTATACAAGGTCTGTGCAGTGGGAATGCTTTTTTATGCAGTAAACACCTACTATGGCAGGCACTAGGAATACAGAAGTAAATAGGTTGCTGTCTCTACATGGGGCATCTTACGGAGGAAACATGAGAGAAGACACTGGGTTCACCCCATCACTGAACTGGTCAGTATCAGTCAGAACTTATCACTTTTTTACCTAATCATCACAAGTCAACAGGACGTGGAATGTAGACAAGGGGAAGGAAGACAAAGGGAAAAGAGAACACACTGTATTCTGATTTGGGCTGCAGATGGTCAGGAAACTTGTTCCTGATAGCAGTGATGGGTGTAATGATTGTAGCTCCAAGATTACAAATCTTTCAAGTATGCATAGTATATAAAAATGGTTTATTCTCTGACTAGGAACTCAGAGCTATTTCTCTTTTAGCAAATGTACTGTGTACCCTTCATTTGTAATGCTCTCTGCCCCAAGTGTAGTGTCCTGCACATGCTTGGCAGACTACGGAAAATGTCCTTTGCCAATCTGAAACTCCCTAGGGGTGGAGGATCATATTATTCAACGTGGCACCCCTGCTATTTGACAAAGTAGAATAAATGCTCCTTGGAAAGACAGTATATTTGCAAATTAAAGTCTGTAAAGATTAACCTCACTAGAGTCTTTAGATTTTTTTTTACAAATTAGTCTTATTGAGATAATTCACATATCAGAATAGTTACCCTTTGAAAGTGTGTAGTTCACTGGTTTGTATTTTTTTTTTACCATATTCACAGAATTGTGCAACTATCACTACTATCAGATTGTAGAACTTGAATTCCCTCCAAAAAGAAACCAAGAAACGCCATTTATCTTAGCAGTCATTCTTTGCTCCATTTATCTTAGCAGTCATTCTTTAATTCTGTGTGTGTGTGTTTGAGATGTGTGTGTGTGTGTGTGTGTGTGTTTATACAGAGGGAGAAGGAGGGAGGGAGAGAGGGGGGGAGAGAGAGACACAGACCCAAACTTCACGTGTTCACTGATATACTTTCATTCCCTATAGATTTGCCTATTCCAGACCCTTGAAAATGAAATCATACAAAATATTGTCTTTTGTAATTGGCTTCTTTAACTTAATGTTTTTAAGGTACCTTTATTTGTAGCACATTTCAGTACCATTTATGGCTAAATAAGATTTGATTATGTAGATACGTTATATTTTATTTACCCATTTATCAGTTTGTGAGCATTTGGATTGTTTCCATTTTTTTGGCCATTAAGTATAATGCTACAATGAGTTATTGTGGGGGCATACAATTTCATTTTTCCAGGGAATTTATCTAGGATTGGAACTGTTGGACCCTCTGTTTAGTATTTTGAGAAGCTACCAGTTTTCCAAAGTGTCTGCACCATATTAGTATTTAATCTGGTAATTCTATGTTTAGCATTTTGAGAAATTGAAGTGGCTGCTCTGTTTTCAAATCCCACCAGCAATGAATAAGGGTTCCAGTATCCCCTCATCCCCATTGACACGTTTTCTCACAGACACTGGAACGGGGGGGGGGGGATTGGTCATCATTTTGATTTGCACTTCCCTAATGAATAGAGGTGTTGAGCATTTGTGATGTGTCATTTGTATATTTTCTTTGGAGAAATGTGTGTCAAATCATTTTCCCATTCTTTAAAAAAATTGTATTATTATTATTCACTTTCAAGAGTTTACTTACGTAGGCATTCAAGCTGCTTCAGTCTAATGGCTTCCTTGTTTAATTGTCTTTAACATTGGTAATGGTGAAGGTGCATGTGATGGACAGGCCTGGGATGTATTTTGGAAGTAGATTCAACATAACTTGGTGATGGGCTGGATGTGGTGTGAGGGAAGGAAAGAGGAACCAGGAATAACTTTCATGTTGTTACTTTCAGCAGTATCACAGATGCTAGTGGTGCATTTTAACGGGGTGCTGGAGCCAGGGGAGCACTTACAGGAGTGGAATGTTCAAAGTGAATGTAGCTATGAAGTAGGAAGTTGCGTATATGGGTCTTGAGCTTGGGGGAGAAGTCATATTTTCTTTTTCAGAAAATTAAAAAAATTTTTTTATGAAATCCATTGGGGTGACATTGGTTAATAAAATTATATGGGTTCCAGGTCTTCAGTTCTATAACATATCATCTGTACATTATGTCATGTGATCATGTCTCCTTCTATCACCATTTATCCCCTCTTATCCTCTCCTACATCCTCCAAACCCCCTTTTCCTTTGGTCATCACTGTACTGTTGTCTGTGTTAAAGAGTTTTAGGGGGATTTTTTGCCTCATACCATTTTCACCTTTTTCACCCAGTCCCTTAAGCCACCTCCCCTCTGATAGCTGTAAGTCTCTTCTATCTGTGAGTCTGTTTCTGTTTCTATTTTGTTTATTTTTTTTTAAGATTTTATTTCATTCTTTTTAGAAAGAGGGGAAGGGAGAGAGGCAGAGAGGGAGAGAGACATCAATGTATGGCTGCCTTTCACCTGCCTCCAGCCACAGAACTGACTGGAGACCTGGTTTTCAACCTGGTTATGTGCCCTGGCTGGGGAATCGAACCTGCGACCTTTGGGTTCGCAGGCCAGCGCCTTATTATTTTTTTATTAGAATCTACATATAAGTGAAATCACATGGTACTTGTCTTTCTCTGACTGGCTTATTTCACTTAGCACAATAGTCTCCATGTCCATCCATGCTGTCACAAAAGGTAAGGTTTTGTTGTTGTTGTTGTTGTTTTTTAATACCAACTTTTTAAATAAGTGGTATTCCATTGTATAAAAGTATAGTCATACTTTTTTAATCTGTCACATTGGAGAAGATCGCCTGAGGGGAGAGTATAGTTGAATACGATGTGCTGGTCCTGGAGGGCGTATAGTGCAGAAGCGTAGAGGAGTGATAAATGTCACGTGCTACTGAGAGAAGAAGATAAATGGAGACAGAAACTCAACCATTATATTTAGCAAAATGATGGCTGCTTTTTGATGGATGCTATTTCAGTAAGCAGCGGAGACAAAGGCACAGCGGAAGTGGGCTGAAGACAGAATGGGAGCCAGTAACGCTGAGGCTACGCAGGCATCCTTCTAAGAAATTCTGACCGATGAGCAAGAAACAGGAGCCAGAGGGGAATATTAGATGGACAGTACTAAAGCATGTCTATTTGCTGATAGAAATAATGTAGTGGTGATGAAAACGTTCACAATGTGCCATGACTAGGGTCATTGCTAGACTCGGGCCCCTGAAAAAGTGAGGGGTTGTCATCCTGCATACTTGAGGAGAAACTGGCCTAAGAAGGGCTTTTTCATCCTTTCTGATAGGCAACCAGAAACTGATGTTCAGGTATAGGTTTGACAATAGGAAAATTAAAGAGTTTTCATCTGATTGCTCTGAAGATAGAAATTGGTATTAGAAGTCTTACATTGTTCTGAATTGCAGTAGCCCTAGAATATCTGCACATGAATTTATAATTCACATATTTCCTTGGTCTTCCCTTGCTTTAAGGTTGAATTAAGGCATATCAGACATGATAATGCCTAAAATCTGTTTCCATTAAGCTTTATTATTCCTCACAAATGGAATTAATCTGTTTTTCTCATGTTCCCAGCCATATTTGTTCATACCTAGCATCTTATATAATGGGGTCTAGTCTGCCTTAAACTATAACTAATTCTGTTTGTCTTTTCCAGAATTAAGTTGTGAGTTTTCTCAAGGATGAGCAAGTTTCTGTCTTGCCTTCTTTCCTTTCTCCATCACTTCCCTCTCCTCCCTTCCTTTCTTTTCTTCTTCTTTTTAAATTTACACAGTATTGGCTCCACCTCTAACTTTTACACATCTGAATTTCTAAACTCCTTTGTAAACATTATGCAGCCAGGAGACTTTATCTTTGTTTTTCAATTATTACTATCACCTACCCTAGATAAATATAAATGCAGCTAAGCCAAAGTTTATTGACAATTGCTGTAAAGGTAATGATCTATAGTATAGTCTATATGGGGTATATTATTTATTAAAAAATAGGTTAAGAGAATCCAGATAAAATAATTTTTAAATCTTATTTTTAAAAGTTTGGATATTTTTATCATGAAGAGGAAAATATTAAGTTGAGATTTGAGTAGAAAAGTGGTTTTCAATTATTTGAAGAGTTAAAAAAAATTTTTTTGTAATGTTTAGTTATTCCTTCATGGCATCACAAAAGGGCAAACTAAGTTTTATTATTTTAACAGTATTTGGAAAACAGGCTTAATTGTAAGAAGTAGTACAAACTACAGTATGCCTAAGAGAAATCATGGAAATCCCTTATTGGGAGTTTTAGAAAAGCAGGAAAAAATTAAGAAAAACAAATTTCCCTCCAGTGTGTCTCCCTTACTGTTGAACTGCTGCCACACTTCCAACACTGTGACATCAGAGGCGGACTTTCCCACACCAACCTATTCTACAGCACCATCTAGGTGTCCCACAATTTACCTCAATTCTGACACCATCTACTTTGAGATAGTGTCAGCTCCTACAGATGAAGGGTCCCATTCCACAGCTGCCCCCGATCCCCCTTCAGATGCCAATTGTAAGTCCACATTGTTACCTGTGCTTTTATGGTCAGCTGTAAGTCAGGATTCCCATGGTGGCCTCCTGGGGTTTGATTAACTTGCTGCAGCAACTCATGGAACTTGGAAAAACAGTTGACTCACTTCCACTTTATTATAGAAGAGTACGATAAAGGATACAGATGAACACTTGGAAGGAAGAGATGTATAGAGCTTCCATGTCCTCTCTGAGCATGTCAGTCTCACAATACCCTCATGTATGTGTTCATCAGCCTAGAAACTCTTTGAACCGCATAGTATTGGGATTTTTATAGAGGCTTCACAGTTGGGCACGATCACTTATTAACTTCATTTCCAGCTCCTCTCCCTTCTCTTGAAAATGGGGAGGAGGGATTCCAACCGTCTACTCATTTCTTGCTCTTTCTCTTGATTAGTCCTCATCCAGGAGCCCACCTGCAGTCACTTAAGAACAAAAGACATTTCTATCATCCAGGAAATCCCAAGGGATTTAAGAGTTCAGTGTCAGAAACCAGAGACCAAATATTAGAACAAAAATTTCTCCCTATGTTCTTACCACTTAGGAAACTACAAGGTTTTTAGGGTATCTGTTCCAAAAAACAGGACCAGAGACCAATATACATATATTTTTCTATTATTTTACAGTCCTATTTCTAGGTTTAAAGTTGAATTTTAAACTGTGCGAACTAATGAGTTTCTGATTTTTAAGCCTGTGTAATTATTATCACCAAACAGTCCATTTGAGAAGTCCTGAGTGTAAAATGGGTAAGGCTTTACAACACACACAGTTTTCACATGTACTAATCCATTTGACACCATCTTATTAGTACTCTACCAGCCACTTACTGAAAAATAATCTGGTTCTTAACCTCACAATTGCTACAGCCTAGTGGAGAGTAATCAACAAAATAAGCTCGCTCAAGCATTGCCAGTGCTATGTTAATAGCAGATACAGGACATGTTAGAGAAGCAGGAGGGAGAAGTAAATTTTGTTGGGAGGGTCTAAAAGGCTTTTCATACATGAGGCGATACTTGAGCTGAATGAAGCTCGAAAAAAAGAGCAGACATCCACCAGGAGGTAGTGTGGCGGGCCAGGGCAGGAGGTGGGGGCTGCTGTTCCAGGAATGAGAAGAGGAACAGCGTGAGCTAAGTCCCAGAGACAGGAAGTAACCTGCCACGTCTTGGGGACTAGATGCAGTTTGTTGTATCCCCAGCATAGGAAATGGAGGGATAAGGTTGTAGCTGCAGGTAGGTGTTTAAGTATAGAAAGCTTTGTGTGCTGTACTGAGATAGTAGGACTTCCCATCTAGTGGAACAATTGATACGTTTTAAGCAGAGGTGTTACTCATGTAATTAGCATTTTAGAAAAATCACCTGTTAGAAAATGTAGACTAGAGAGGCGGACAAGAGAGCCGGGAGAGAGAGAAACAAATCGGGATACTATTGCAGTAGTTTGCCAGCGATAGGAAGGCCTGAAGCGGAGCCCCAACAACTGTGGAGAAAGAACGGGATCACGTGTGCCCGCGTCTCATGCACATGGTGACTGACCTTGGCGTGTGAGGAAGCCTTCTGGGCCATTTCCCCTCTTTCTGGCTGGAACCACTAGGTAGACAGGTGTAGCTTTCCCTGAAGAAGTGAACAGTAGGGGAAATGTTAGCGTGTTCTGAACTTAGTGAGCAGAACTGTTTTAGATTTAAGAAACGTCGGCATGGAAGGCAGGTGAAGGAGTGAAAATGGTCAGTGTTGCCCAGGGCAACCCAAATGGTGTAAAGGGCCAAGTGAGAGCCCAGCGGGGCAAGCAGAGGACACTGGGAAGCAATGGCAGGATGACCAACAGAAACGGTTTTCCAGGAACAGAGACGGGACAGTGACCGGCAGTGCCTGGTGTCTGAGGCCTCCGTGCATCTACTAAAATTGGCCTTTTAAAGTCCAGAGTGACTTGGACTTCAGATTTAATCTGAGGGTAAACAGCTTCGTTGGAGCTGGTTAAATTGGAATGGTTGAGGAATGGAGGTAGCAGTTCCATGCTGTCTTTCAAGGAATTTTAACTTTTAGTGAAGCTTGAGGAAAATATGGAATCATAGTGAAAATTTGTTATCATTTGTCAGTTGTTTTTGTATTAAAGTAGAAAGATCTATCTATGCTTATAGCCTGTAGGGAAACAGCCTGTAGAAAATTTGAAAGTAGAATATGGAAACGTTTAAGGATATTCCCAGGAAGAGATGGAGGGCTTTATCTTGAACAGAAGGGCATCCCTTCCTCTGGCACTAGAATAGTGATGAGGGAAGGTGCAAGAGGTAAGTTCCTTTTCTCCCCTTTATTTTTATTGCTCCCGCCTTTGCCAACCTCTAACCACCTTCCACCCCCCTTCCCTCTGGCCCTCACCACACTGTTATCTATGTCTGTGAGTTACATACACAGGTTCTTTGGCTAATCCCTTCCCCTTCTGTCATCGGCCTTCCCTCCCCTTCTCTCTGAAAGCTGTCAGTCAGTTCCATGTGTCCATGCCTCAGTTTCTATTTTCATGGGTGTGAAAGTGAGGATTTCAGAGGGTTCGAGACCAATTCCCTGTGAAGTAACGAAATGTATTGAGAAAATGGAGTAAACATTTGCAGAAAACCAAGAATCATTGAGGTAAAATTGGCTTTCACCAGAGCATATTTTTGGGTAAATGGTTTCAGCTAAGACTAAATTTTAATTTTGAGCTTCATGCTGGGTAACCATATGGGTAATCTTTGTGTTTTGGGTTTTTTGTTTGTTTGTTTTTTAAGATTTTATTTATTTTTAGAGAAGGGGGAAGGGAGAGAAAAGGGGAGGGAGAAAAACATCAGTGTGTGGTTGCCTCTTTCACACCCACAACTGGGGCCCTGGCCTGCAACCCAGGCATGTACCCTGACTGGGAATTGAACTCATGACCCTTTGGTTTTCAGGCCGGTGCTTAATCTACTAAGCCACACCAGCCAGAGCATATGGTTAATCTTTGAACCACCAGTCCTTGGTGTATATATCAAAGGCTCAAAAAATCTTAAATAAATATTACAAATATAACTTAGCCACACATGATTTGAATTTTAATTTTGGCTTTAGTTCATGTAGTAGTAATGAACTGATTTGAGTGAGATTTTAGGCACCTTACCCCACTGTAATAATTTTTTAAGAGTATCAGTGTTTTTTCCTTAGTTCTCATTTCATTGTCCTGGCTTATAAGGGAAATATCTGAAGACCTAGAGATATGTTGTAATGTTTTATTTTTTTTAATTTTTATTTATGGATTTTAGAATGAGAGGAGGGGAGAGGGATGGATTTGTTGTTCCACTTATTGATGCTTTCATTGGTAGTTCTTGTACGTGCCTTGATTGTGAATGGAACCAGCAGGCTTAGCATATCTGGACGACACTCTAACCAACTGAGCTACACAGCCAGGGCCTTAATGTGTCTTTATGACACCATAGGCTACTCATTTCTTAGGTTTTACTAACCTGGACATCAGAGGACATAGTAAGCTACTTTTAGAATTTATAATAGGAGAATGTTAAGATACCTGACCTCATATACCTTGAATGTCACTTGGTTGATGTTTTCTGTTTAACTTGTACTTTAATTTCATAACATGTATAATGTACAATAAAATATTTCCTAACTATTTGGTGTTTTTGCCACTAGAACTGTCCTCAGATTAAAGTATTATCTGCATTGTTGTTCAAACTTAGTGGGAAAAATAAACACCCATCTGGAGGAAGGGGGACACATTTGTAAACATAAGCATATAGACAGTATTAGTATCTTTTTAGTTGTACTTTAAAATCAATTTGAAGTTTCTTTGCAGCTTTAATGTATAAATGCAAATGTAATGTATAACTTTGTCAGCCAAAATGATTAGACTTGTAAGTGAAGGGGCCCAAAGTTTTGCCACCCAAAATGTGCCTTTTGGGATACTGATTTTAGACAGGTTATTAAGAAACAAAAAACTCTGAAAGGACCTTTGACCCTTCCCTTTCCAGCCTATAAGCAATTCACATGGAAAGGTCTAATCCAAGAAGGCAGCCTAAGCATGTTCTGTAGCATGAGACAAGAAGGATCAAACAGAGCCTGCTATCCTACCTCTGCACCCCTGACCCATTCATTGGGTCTGGCCTGCCAAGCAGGCGTTGGCCAAGTATGTTTTGCTCATTTCAGCGACCTGTGAATTTCCTTTTTTTTCCCTCCCACTTCTCTGCCCCCTTTCTTCTTTGTCCATAATGGTATATACTACCTCAACTGCCCAGTGCCTCTTTGGATCTCATTCTTATATGACACTCCCAAATGTGCATTTGTATAATAAACTTCGGACAGGTTTCTCCTATGAATTAACTCCAGTTAGAAGGAGTTAGATAGTGGGAAGAAAATTACTTTTTTGGTCCCTATATAAGTATATATATATGAAATGAGTGTTATATCTCTCCCAAAGTTTTTTAAATTTAATCACCAAAAGAGAAACATTGGTAGCTTGTTTTAACTTTTTTTTTTTTTTTTTTTTTTAATTTTATTATTTTCACAGAGAAGAGAAGGGAGAGAGGCAGAGAGGGAGAGAAACATCAATGTATGGTTGCCTTTCACCTGCCTTTAACTACAGACCTGGCTGGACACCTGGCTTGCAACCTGCTTATGTGTCCAGGCTGGGAATCGAATCAGCGACCTTCGGGTTCGCAGGCCGGCCCCTTATCTACTGCGCCACCAGCCAGGGCCCTTAACTTTTTTTTAACAGGAAAATTAATCTTCTCCTAACAAAATTAGTATTTGCATATTTCACAGTAAGGTGCTTATACTCCTGAAAGAATAGGCAAAACATTTTTATAACTAGCTTGGCAGAAGTTCAGGTGATTTATTTTTTATTTTTCTTTATTACCAATTTCATTGAATTTGTATGCTTTTAGTTTTCCCTGTTACGGAGGTAATAAACTGACTCGAGTAGACTGTGGTTTTTGCATGAAGCAAGCAGAAAGGCATGTTGTGAAAAGAGGGCAGGCTGGTATAGGATAGACTATCTTAGTCAACCTTTCTGTTGTTGTAAAATTGTTAAGCAATTCTTTTCCACAGCATGTATTTCAAAAATAGATATTGCTTCACTTTATTAAATGGTTATTATTACTTTTCTTCCTCTAAATGAAGCAGTGAATATGTGTAAATTGGCTTTAAAAATACTCTGGGTTCTATTTCAGATCACTATAATAATTAACAATTATATATTTTTTAAGATTTTATTCTTTTCAGAGAGAGGGGAAGGGAGAGAGGCAGAGAAGGAGAGAGACATCAATGTATGGTTGCCTTTCACCTGCCTCCAGCTACGGACCTGGCTGGAGACCTGGCTTGCAGCCTGGTTATGTGCCCTTGTTGGGAATGGAACCAGCAAACTTTGGGTTTGCAGGCCAATGCTTTATGCACTGTGCCACCAGCCAGGGCTTCAAATCTTAAAAATTGAATTATCTACTTTATGTTGCCACTCATCACTTTCTGAACACTTGATAGTCTTTAAAGAAATGTGTCAAGAAAGAGCAGGATTATAAAAATGCTTTAGGAAGAACATGTAATTGTTAATATAATTGGATTTTTTAACAGTATTTTATTTTTAAAAAGCACCAAGTCTTTCTGTTTGGGTGGAGGCATTTAACTATTCTCTTCTAGCTTTCCTGATGTTCTTCTTTATTTTAGCACAAATAAATTTCTGAAGAGGAAGACTGAAGCCTGTGTGTGTGTGTGTGTGTGTGTGTGTGTCTCCCCAGCATACACCTGTTCCTTTGCACCAGATTTCAAAATGCATTGTTTGACATATAGGATAAAAATTTTCAAGAACACAGAAGTAAAACTGAAAAATGATTCTAAAAAGAGAAGTGGACTAAATAGTTAAGTGATAAATACGTAATTTTGTGTATAGTACTTTGATTTTAAAAGCATAGCACTCTGAAAATTTTACTCTATTATATATTTCTAATTAATCTTCTAATGATGTTAATAATAACATATTTATATAGCACTTGACTTACATAGCACTTTGTGATTCCCCTTCACCAACAAACTGTTTAATATATTTTTATTTAATGCTCTTTAGTGATTTTATGGTCAGGGTATGTGAACAGTACTTTTTTTTTTTTTTTTTTTTAAGATTTTATTATTTTTAGAGAGAGAGGGGAAGGGATAGAGGCCTAGAGGGAGAGAGAGACATCAATGTATGGTTGCCTTTCACCTGCCTCCAGCTATGGACCTGGCTTGCAGCCTGCTTATGTGCCCTGGCTGGGAATCGAACCAGCGACCTTTGGGTTCACAGGCTGGCTCCTTATCCACTGAGCCACCAGCCAGGGCTGCAAACATTACTTCTTAATACTCTTTAATAGTTCATGTTTTTGTTCTCATAGCACATGCCCATTGAAGCATGCATACTATTTTCATTATCTCCATTTACATGGAAAATGAAGCTCAAAAATGTTAGATGATGTCATTGTGTAAGTAGGATACTAATAAAAATAGTCAACATAACTTTGGTCAGTGTTTAATAAGGACTCCTGATAGAATTTTTAAAGATAAATAATTTTTTTTAGCACTAATGTGGTATGTGACCTCATCTAACTATTTTGAAAAGTATTTTTGCTTTTTATAAGATGATATCATAACAGTTTAGGAACTTTAGGACTATATTATTATATGGTCTGAATAGGTTTTTTCACCAACTTTGTTAATAGCACTTTGCTTCAAGGAGAAAAACTTAATCTGAAGTATGCCATTTGCTATCACAGTTTGAAAGAAGAGCAGCATTTGCAAACAATAATGAGTCAAAGGGCATGCGACCATAGTGCTATTTAATGCAAAGAAGCAAAAGAGAATTTTTAAATACTAATACATGGAAGTCCTCTGTGTGGTTTATTTTAAAAAGAGAGAGAGAAAGGGCAGCTATTTTCATATACAAATATTTATATACTATAAACTATCATGTGGTTAAATTAATCCACAAGTTATATTTTTTTCAGTAAATTTGAAATTAAAATTTTCAAATTTTTCAAAATTAGATTTTGAAAATTATAAAAATAAGAAATAACAGATAATGAATGGAGCAAGATTGTTGCTGAAATTAATTGTAAGTTACAAGATGAATCTACTAATAAACATTTAACACTTTTTTGTAAGCTATTCTTTATTATCCTATGATAGCTGTAGTTATAGTATTTCTTATTCATTTAATTTCTGTGAGACCGTTGTACTCAGAAAATTATAGTAGGCTCTTTGTTTTATGGAACATTGTATTTGCTTCAGAAATTTGAATTGACCATTCTTTAATGCTGTTTTTAAACCATGTCTTAAGAATAAGGTTTTTTATGTAGTGGAAACTGTTTCACTTGGCAGGTTAGGTTACAGCTGTGTTTTATCTATGTCACCATGATGCATATAAACATGAATATTACAGGTGTTTTCTGAGCAGGCTCTTTAAAGGAAGTACCTACTGTTTTACAAAATGCTAGAGAAATGTAGGCCCGAAACATTTGAACTCTTCCTTAATTGAAAGCTGTCAAGACGTCACTTGTATTTTTTGTATTTCTTTGCCTAACTTTTAATACCACTTAATTTTGCATTATTAATGTCAGTTCTATATTAAGCCAACTTGTTTTATCTAATAAGGCAGGTTTACTTTAATGTAATTAGGCTTTTATTAGTACTATGCTCTTTCCTTGATAAAAGACTGTTCTGTTTTGTAAACTTGGAAAATTAAGCATAAATCATTACCATTCCCTTTGACCTACCCTGTGTTATGGTTTGCATCTTAAGCAAATATTTCTCATTCAAATTTTGCATCAGCAACCCGGGAAATTATGTTTTTGTTTCTGATTTGCCTTTCCTATTGCAGGTCAACAAAAATCTCACGTTAACGTCATCACAATCCCCCCCAGAACCATCTAAGGTAAAACAGTCAAACGTGCTGGATGCTGAGCAGATTCTGCGTCATTTTGGTTTCGCACAGACTGGTGAGCCCTTTTCTTACCTTGACTGTTCTTTAGAGTGTTCAGGTGCTAGTTCTTTCATGAATGTCTTTTCTTTCATTTCAGAAACACAGTTCATAACATTCCAATAGTCAGTTTTCACTCCTGAGTTATATTCTAGCATCTTTTTTTCTTTAAACATCACTCAAATTACTTTAAAAAAAGCAAATTTGAATGTATCTTTAATAGTAGATACTGTTAACCTCTGTTCTGTTGAACAGGTAATAATTTAAAAATAGCAAAAGGTGAGTTTTGAACATGTATGCTATTAAATCTGATTCAATCTCTCTTAGGTAAAAGAATCATAATTGATTTTATATGTTATAATCCATTTCAAGGAATCCAAGGCAAAACACATTTTGGCAGAAACAGGATTCAACCTGCCAGTGATATCTTGTTTCTTCAAAGATGGCAAATTAATAAAATATGCAAAGAAGCTAGTTACAACAATCTACAGGAATCACTGAGTTGAAATGAGCTGTACAATTGCAAATTTTTAGGTTAATGTTTAAGTTCATTTGGATAAGGTTTTCAAAAGACATCAAGAAAAAAACATGTGCGAATTTGACTTTGGGATTGAAAGAATGCTATTCCTGTTCACTAGCTATAAGTTTCAACAGTATTTTATCTATCGTTGAATTCTTTTAAAAAGATGAGAAAACTGAGAATAACTAAATGGTTATCTTTACGAAGAGATTATAATAAGAAGAAACTTTAGCTTGAAAAGGTGGACCTATTATTATTCTACTTAGAAATATGAGGACAATTATTACTTTTCTACTTTGAAAATGTTTGCAGTTTACGTATGTAAATTATTAATATTGTTTTATAGGTTGCATATTATGGTAGAATACTTGGATCAAGAACTCCTTTAAAAAAAAAAAAAAAACTCCTGCATTCATTCCTGGCTGGACCTTTTGTTATAACTTATTAGCTGTGAACTTAAGAAAATTCATTTGGAAACTAGAAATGATGTTTACATTACATACTATTGAAGTTCAGATCACACAGCACATATGAAACTATATACATAATACACTTAAATTGTAAACATGGTATGTGTCTGCTAGGGTTGAAAATATTTTGATTTCTAACTTACAATCAATAAATGATCAAATTTTTCCAAACGTAAGAAATTTTTGTCCCAGATATGTGCCAGAAGTTGGAGCAATAGTGTTACTTGTTCTTACGTACAATGTACTCTCCCGTTATTTCGACCCTTGCGCTCTGCACCCTAACTAGATTCTGGGTTTGCCTTCAGGCCGAAGTCATTTTAATGACCTGGAGGGAGGGAATCTGTGTCCACCACCTGATCCCTGTCATCTTCCTCCTGAGATCTGAAATGCTTCTGGGACAGATTTTTAGCTTCACACTGTAGGATGAAAGGCATAGAACGGAAATGTTTGGTCGAGTGAACATATTGATTAAATTCACTCAGGTAGTGCCTTAAGTTTGTCAGCCCACCCGGTGTAGATGACAGATAAAAAATTTTTCCTTTTCTGTTAAGGAAAAGAGAAGAGAGGATAGATAAGAAGGCCTTTGAAATGGAAGAGTCATTATCAGTGAGACACATAAGGAATAAAAGGAAAGCTGGGGATGATAAAGACAAGCCTTAGAAACTTCATCATTGTGCGTAGGATTGGCTCTATTTACCTTCCATTCTCTGGCCAAATAGGCCTTGAGTTAGGATGTTTATACCATGCATGTCCCTCGCGTGTCCCTATCTCAGAAGCATTACCATTAAGTCAAATGGCATACATGACAGCACTGCTTTGTTTGGTTTTGTTTTAGTTATTAATATACCTGACCTCTTTTTAAGGCATTGTCTTCCTGTAAAATTTATTGAGGTATCACTGGAGAGAAAAGTTACAAAAACAGCATATGTAGTTTGTTACAAAACAGCCAAATCTATTTTATTCATTAAAAAGCAAATCTTTTGCAGGGGGTGGGATCATTTACTAGGAAACAGGTAAACTGGTTTCTATACCTGTTCCCATTTTTAAACGACTATAGAGTGTTGAACAATTTCTTCAGGTTTCGGTTTTCTTAGGCCTCGGGTAAATAAGGGCTCTGGATTGGGTGAGTTTCTGTCTTAAAAATTAAGTGTTCAAACCAGCTTTAAGAGAGGATAAGTGACTCTACAAATCATCTGTTAGAATCTTACATATGAAAACAAATAATATAGATAGATCTTTCAGTAAATTATTTAACTTATTTATTTAGAAGAGGAATTTTTATTTTACGTATAGAAAACTCAACAGTGTACACTTAGCCTAGTTTGGCGTCGAGTCCTTTGGCCTTTGCCTTTCCAGCCTGGCAAGTGGGTGTCATTACCTCCGCCGTGGCAGTGGATGTCATCACATCGGTCGCTGCAATTGGTCCGGAAAGATCCCCCAGCTTCGCCAGAGCTCCTTTGTCTTCTGAGTTAGCCTGTGTGAAGCTGACGGTGGTGCAGATCTTCCTGCAGGTCAGATGCCCTTGATAATGCAGTAAACCCGCTCTACGGGTTGCACGTTGTGGGCAGTCCCTGCCAGCTGGGCCTTCTTGTTCTCTACTAAAGCGGTGACACTGTTCACTTCTGCTCGTGGGACAGGTGGCCTCTTGGTAGGGACATCCCCTTTGCCGGCCTCCTTTTTCTCGGCTCTCGCCAGCAGTCTCTGCTGCTTCCCTTACTTTGCCTCTGGTCTGTCCTTGTGGGCCGGCTTCAGCAGCTCGGTGGCTGCTGGGTGGCACAGGCCGGGATGAGCAGGTTAATGGCAGGGGGCACGATTGGACGCTTATAAAGAATAGCCCCTTGATGCTGCAGCCAAACGGAGCGGGGCCATTTGACGAAGTGAGTAAGGTCCCTTTTGGGCTGGATGTCCTGCCAATACCGAACTTCTTGGGCCTTCTCGCAAACGGGCTTTACCACCTTCCTGGCCTCTTGCTTCTTCACAATAGCAGGAGCTGGTCCCACCTCCTTCTCCCGAGCCCTCTTTCCTTCCAGCGTGTTGGAAAGTGGGAGGAGAGAGAAAGGAAAGGGAATTGTGGTGTAAGATTTTGACTTTTAACATCTATCTAAATATTCAAGTGCTATCTGTAGGTACTTGCCTTTGTACAGTATAAGGAAAGGCCATTTACACAGTCAGTGTGAGCCCACTACCCATCTTCCTAGAGGCTGAAGAGCAGGGGTTGATTGTGGGGTGTGTGTATGTGTGTGTGTGTGTGTGTGTGTGTGTGAGTGTGTGTGTGTGTGTTTATATGCTGAAAAGGAGGTGGGTTTATGGTCTCTGGTCTGCTGTAACTTCTATTGAGTTTATCCAGAGTGAGTTCTGGATAGAGACAGCTAATAAAGTATTTTCTTCCTTCTTTGGTTCGTACGCTTCAGAGTTTCTAGAACATTGCCTTTGTTCATTCTAAAATTACTTTCAGTGGCTAGTTTGTTCAGGGTCCTCATCTAAGTCCATGGACTAAATATTACAGCCCCTGCCCTCAGGGAGCTTACAGTGTGGCTGGGAAGACATGAGCATGCAGCAAGTTTTTCTCAGTCGGGCAGAGTCTAAAATCACAGTGTAAACAGGCGTCCCTGAATAAGAAGGGATAGAGGGGCTAAGAGGATTCTCAGACTTTACATGTCCAAGCAGAACTCTTGATTTCCTGCTCTAAAATTTCCTTTCACTTCCATCACCCCCACCCACCACCGGAGTCTTCCATTCCAATTCAGCACATTCACCCAGCTGTTTGGATAGAACTAGGAGCTGTTCCTGATTTGTCCCCTCTACTTTCCTGCTTCATTCTTGTCTCTTGGCTTATTCTCCGCATAGCAGCCAACAAGATTCTTTGAAAAATAAATTCTGTACTGTGGCTTCCCTGCTTAAAACTCGTAAATGACTTCCTATCACAACGAGTTCCGGAGTCCTTACCCTGCCTTATCAAATGTTCCATGATCTTGCCCTCATCTTCGTCATAGGCCTCATCAGCTAGTGGGGCTCCAGGAGGGAGCCCATGGAGCTAGATGTACCCAGGACACAGCTTGGCACAGCTAGGAACTGGCCTGTGTCTTAGTTCAGCTAGAGGAAGTGGTAAGATAGATGCATTAGGTTAAACTGAGTCTGCAAAGGTACATTAGGGTCAAATTGTGTTCTGCTGAGGAATTCACACTTTGTTCCTTAATAAAATAGAGCTATACAAAGGTATGAGTGTGAAAGAGATGATAAAATGTATTTTAAAAAAGGCAGCTGTTGACACAGATGAGCACAAGGGAGTGGAGGCTATACCTGGAGTTTGCTGAGGTTAGCTTCCTTGCCCACTCCCTTTTTGGGCACAGAGTGCCTTGAGCCCAGAGGCCGGGGGCTGGGTGGGGGCTGGGTGGGGACAGGTGCACCTGCCTAGCCGGTCTTCCAGCCCGTGCCCAGCCTGATCCCAAGCATTATCTGTTGCCTGGACGTGGTTGCCACCACCAGGTCTCCAAAGCTGAGGGTCGTCCTCCAGCCTTGCTCACCTCCGCTGCAGAGATGTTTGGCCTCTTCCCTCCCAGACTGCCCTCCTTCCAGACCGGGGCTGCTGGGCCCGCACCTGGACCCAGTTTCTTCTGCTGAGACCCCCCTCGCTCTAACCCACTTCTCAGATTATTGATTTTCTCCCCTCGTTGGAGGCTATGGACTTCCCTCCAAAGTAAGCCCTAATCACCCGCCCCAGAATGTTGGCTACCTTGCCGGGACCTCCACAGCCCTGTCGTGGAGGCGGTGTACCTGGTGGTGGGTGGTGCCGGACTGCTGACCTTGCTGTGGGACCTTAGCTCCCCGCTGCTGTCCTCGCTCCCGCTGCCCGGCCCTGGCCCCCAGCCCTCGCCCGCAACCTGCCACGCACTGCTGACTAGTCTTCCGCACTTGGGGCACAGTCCTGCTTTCACTTCCGGCCTTGGTCTGATTCACTTTTGGGGCTTTCAGGCCTGAGTACCCTGTTCTACACTGCTGCTCTGGCCTAGAGAGCCTAAAGCTCGTGGGACCCGAGCCTTTCATGGGGCATTGGGGAGTCAGGATATATGGCACCAGGGCATCCTCAATGCTTTGCTGCCTGTGACCTCTTGCCATTCATTGCCTTGACCCGGTGGCCCGTGTGGCTAGCAGTAATGTCAACATTTACCTCTTCACTGCTCAGAATCTGTTCTCCCGCTTGCTGGTTCTATGGGGATGCAGTGATGGGGACACTGTGGAGAATGACAGATGTATGGCTGCCCTCCTACCTCACATTTCCAGCAGTGCTGAGGTTATCATCATCCTTCTGGCCTCCCCTCTCTGCCTCTTGCCCAGCTGTGCCTGTCACCGACCTGTGCTGCTGCCCTGCGTGCTGGCAGTGACAGGGGTGCACCTGGACCTCACTGAGGCTGGCCACCTGGTCCCTGTCACCTCCACTCCCAGCCATCCTACCACCAGCTCCGAGGGAATGTTGTGCCGCTGTCTCCCCCCGCGCTGGACTTGGGGGCTTGGTGCCCAGTCTGGGGCCACAGCCTGGAGCTGGCGAGCTGACCAAACAAGGGAGGGGCACGTAGGGCTCCCCAAGGTGGCCCTGGAAGGGCGCCCTCAGCCAAGGCCTGGCAGCAGAACACTTCCTGAAGCAGGGCCCAGGTCAGAGGCAGAGGAGGAGGAAACCAGAGTGGCCAGAGTGACGGCTGCCTGGGGCACGGAGGGTTTGAGGAGGAAGAGGAGCCTGCAGCTGGGCAGGACCCGTGGAAGTTGCTGAAAGAGCGTGAGGAGAGGAAGAAGGGCACCATCTGCCAGGACCAGAGCAAGATGGTGCTGCTTCTGCCCTGTGGGTGCTGTGCCTGCCCTGAGATCCGATGCAGCACCCGGTCCACCACTGCACATGCCGCTCTGCCGCCCAGGCATCCTTCAGACCCTCCGTGTCCACCTCTGAAAACCTTCCCCCAGGCCCCCCCATCCACCTCCACACTTCACACAGCCTCCTGAGCTGGAACAGTATTAACACCCGCATCCCTTCGGCCCCCACGGTGGTCATGCTGAACCTCCAAGTCATACATCCAGGACGTTGAGATGGGACACCGAAGGACTGACCTGGGTGGGAGCGGGGTAACAGCTTCTGTTTATTCTGTGTGCCCCTGTGATGCCGAGGATGCTGTGTGGCTGCCACACCCCAAGACTAATTGCTGTGGACTCCCCTCAACTTTGCCTGGGCCCACCTAGAACCCAGCCTCTGGGGCTCCCCCGCCATGCTTCTAGTTTTCTTTTAGGGGATGTGCAGGTCCTGCCTGCCTCATCCACACGGCCTCCCACCTCCTGCAGCCACAGCACACCAGTGTCATCTGGTCCTGTTGCTGCTGCATCCCCACAGCCTCCCGTCTTCTCCAGCTACAACGAATCAATGCCATTTGGGTATTTAGGCAACTCAAGGACCTTGGAATGATCTTGACCCTTTGCTTGGAAGGTTTTGGGGGTACTATCTCTTAGGTGATCTTGGCACTACCACTCGCCTCATGATCTTATGAGGCTCATTCCTAATCTGATCCAACAACTGAGGTTAGGAGGGGGTATCTGCAGCATTGTGACCATGGTCCCTCACACCCCAGCTCCGCCAGAAACCTCAGGGAGGATAACCCAATTTCTCTTCATATCCCTTTCATGCCACATATCATGGGAAAATGGCATCCCTGTCCTGTTTGTCATGCCCTGTCACTGGGGAGGGCGGACTGCACAGTTCCCCAGGGTCCCAATACAGTAGGGGCCAGGGCCTAGGGCATGCAGTTCCTTGAGGGGTCTTCTGACTCAGTTTCCAGTGAATAAAGTTTTGTTGACAACTCAAAAAAAATACAACTAGTGTCTGAATGAGGAATGGATTCGAGAGAAAAAATTTGGATACAACTCTTATAAGAGATACTTTAGGAACTGTTGTTCATTTATTAGGCTGTTACTCATCTTAATTAGAAGATAATAAATCAGTTAATCCTATTAAAATTAAAACTATAAATCTTTTCCTGAGTAATTTGTACAAGAAAGTAAGTTGTATAATTTTATTTGTCAAATATATTTTAATAAAACTGGGGAAACAGAAGGGCAATTGTAATTTTAACATTTGACGGTAAATTATAGTTAATAGCTCATAATGCATCACTGTGTATTAAACAGGCTATACCACATCTCTTTTCATATTTCTTTAGTAAATGAAGAAATTCTAAAACAATAATACCAACTTGTGTTTGTATAAAAAATTATTAAGTGCTTATATATATATATGTGTGTGTGTGTGTGTGTGTGTGTGTGTGTATCTTTTGACATCTGCAATAGTGTCAACAAAACTCCTTGAGAAGTAGGGTAAATATTAAAGTCATAAGGAATGAAATCTTTATAGAGTGTCTAGGACTTGGAACTTTTTTGCTTTTCAGTTCCTTTATAATGAAATTGAGAAGCAGAGGGGCTGATGTGTCAGTTCACGTAGCTAGTGGCAGTTGCATCTAAAGCTCAGGACTGATCCTACCACACCAAACTGCCTCTTCCTAGAGAAGGGCACAGGTGCAGGGGGTGAAGTGGACTGCCTGCTGAGGACCCGTGGGGAGGGAGGCAGTGCCTGGAGCCACTCCTTCATTCCTGGGCCATTGTCTTCCTGCTCTTCTAGGAGGTCTCCCAGCTGTGCACGTCACTGTCACTGGCTTTAAAGGTCAGTGATGTAGCCAAGTAATAACCTGAATAGTACTAACTACTTGGAATAAGTAGACTTGTAAAACAGAGGCATCAAGGAGGTATTTTCTGAGGATTAATGAACTATTTTTTTCTCCCTTTAAATATAATTCTGTGTTCACAAGTTACTAGATTCTTTTTAGAACTCTGGTTCTAGTGAAACTGTGGTATTGAGTCTTCAGCCAATTCAAGAAGTTGTCGCAGAGAAATTTTGTTCTGTGCCAGTTTGTCAAAATCTCAGAGCCCATTCAGCCATAATCAATGTTGGGGGGGGGCCTTGAAGATTAGCCAGAAGTGCTTATTCCGTTGGTAGTGGGATAGGTGTATCATCTGTGGGTGTTTGTATTTGTTGGACAGCATGTTTTATTTTTAAGGAATTGGTAGCGTTGTGCTAAATGCATATTTAATAGATGACTCATAAAATGAATCCTTTTATTATTGACTTTATTAATATAATCTTCATTTCATCTTTTTCAATTGTTGGCTTGGAGTTTGATGAGAGAGGTGGGGTGTAACTTGCTTTTTAAAAGCAACCAGTAGCTTCTGTCTTCATATTTTTGGGGACTCTTCATTAACTCATATAGACACATATTAAACTTGATAGCCAACCATTAAATCTAACTTTTTACCATATTCTAAATGGTCAAGGTATTTGATTTAAATAAATCATAACATTATTCTAATGACTTCAGTATTGGTTAAGAGATCTACCAAGTTAACCTTTATGTTTTACATTTTGAATATTATATGAAGAGCTGTGATTTTCTGTTTATTTTGCATGTCTTCAGCAAGTGTACACTTGTTCTCTTGACCAGGAATAAAAAACTAAAATTAGCTTTTAAAATTAGGAACTCTTTTTCCAGTTAAATTTTTTAAATTTTTTTCAAGACTTCATTATTTCTTAAAGTTTAACTTTTTTATAAAGAAGCACAAAACTTTTAAAATAAATGAAATGTAAGATGAATTTGGCCTGAGTCATAATTTCACCAGAGTCTATGATATCTTTATATAACCCATTGTATAAGGTAGATTACAACTAAACTGGAAACAAGATAGTTCTTGTATTTCAAAGGAAGGGAAAAAAACATTTTTGGCAAAAATTAGGAATTAGAATAACTCTCAATAAACACAGTTAATGTTAAAAGGGGGTTTCCATTGTAAGGAAGGTAAAATGAACTTCAAAGAACTTTCTCATCCCACCAGAATTGGCAATGTTTTCTGTTAGCATTGCTCAATGAACTTCAAACTATTCATTGAAAAATAATATTTGATTGAATTATGATTCCAAACCTTCAGAATTCCAAGGCCTAAGTTTAGGTGGTAGGATGGATGAAAGGAATTAATTCACTACCATAAAGAAAATCTACTTACACAATTAACTAATACTCTGTAGACAAATATCCTTAAATGTGCTTTATGGAACTAAAAAGAATACAGCTTATATTAGGCAATATTTTAAAAGATTTTATTTATTATGTTTTAGAGAGAGGGGAAGGGAGAGAGGCAGAGAGAGAGAAAGAAACATCAATGTATGGTTGATTGGTTGCCTCTCACCTGCCTCCAGCTGCGGACCTGGCTGGAGACCTGGCTTGCAGCCTGATTATGTGCCCTAGCTGGGAATCGAACCAGCGACCTTTAGGTTTGCAGGCCAGCACCTTATACACTGAGCCACCAGCCTGGGCATTTTTTAAAAGCAAGATTTAGTTGAATATGAATTCAGGACATGTGCATTATGATGGAAAAAGCAGGGCCCTGGGGTCACAAGGCCAGAAAGCTTGGACCTGAGCCCTACTTAGTGCCTCTCCGCACTTCTCTCTGGTAGGGGACTTGATCTCTCTCTAAGCATAATGCCTGTATATTCAATTTCATTTCAGTTTCCTACTTTAGAGAATCATGAGGATCAGAAAACTGTTTTAAATACTTTGAAATAAGATATTGTGAGACTAAACAACATGAGTTTTTATGGGAGAGTCTTTCAATTTATTTTAAGTTTGAAATATGCAATTTGCATTGTGGCCAAAGGAATGGAAGAAAATTTGTTTTAAGACATTATTTAATAAAATGTGTTAAGTGACTATTATAGAAAAAAAACAACAACAAAAACATAGCCCTGGCTGGTAGCACAGCGGATAAGGAGCTGGCCTGTGAACCCTAAGGTCGCTTGTTCAATTCCCAGCCAGGGCACATAACCAGGTTGCAAGCCAGGTCCACAGCTGGAGGCAGGTGAAAGGCAACCATACATTGATGTCTCTCTCCCTCTCTGCCTCTCTCCCTTCCCCTCACTCTAAAAATAATAAATAAAATATTTGAAAAATTTATTAAATTTAAAAACATTCTTTTTTTAAAAAAAGAACATCTCAGAGAGGCAAATAATGGATATAGAATTTTTAGAAGCTTGCCAAAAAAGACATTAAGATGAAGTAATTTTAAGAGGAAAGTTTTCAAACAAGGATCTCAAACTTGAAATAATCCACTGGAAACCACTTAACATTTAAAACTTTGGCTTTCTACATAAATACCAGTCAACACAAAAACCCCGGAGGTGGGACTATTTTCATATTCGGATTTTTCTGGACACTGAGCAAAGACCTTGATCGTGTGGATTTTTTTCCTTTAACATGCCACTATTTTATGATGTGTCCTGAAAGTATCAAGCCAATGTCAATATAATTAAAACTGTTTACAAGGCCAATACTTTCAAGACAGACCTCATTTCCCTGCCATAAAGACTGAGATTTCATTTGTTCAGCTTTTTATTTGGTATTTTTTATAACTGTATTCTCTAAAATTTTAAATTGAAAGTATAAGTAACCAATATCAGAATTTTGCTAAGAATTCTACAGTGAGCTGAGCTAATTCACTTTAAAGATTCAAACTTGCCTTCACTTATACCAAAAAAGCCCCTTTACTTCCTGAATAATGTCATATGAATTAGTAAAGTATTTCTAATGCTATTAATAAAGTGTGTTCTGCATATTTATCATTTCCTAATTTAAAAGATCGTTTTATGAACTCTATTATTAATATAATTAATGAATGGTTCTTCATGCACAGTGATAAGCATTTAGTATTAATGTCCCCACTGAGATATTAAATTTCTTCTAATCTTCTCTGGGGGGAGAATATGAATGCCAACTTTTCTCACTTAAATCTGCTGATTTTAACAAGCTTCAATTTGCTATTTTTTAACGAGCTTAAATTTGCTGTTTTCTAGCCATTTATTTTGTAGGAGGCTATTTTATATGATATTTATGTGAAATATAGTAAAATTTTTAGCCTATTTCCTCAATGTTTTAAACATAGAAAATTTACTTGAATCTATTCTTTACAGTTACATTTGGGGGGGATGTTTAGTTTATAAACCTACTAAATTTAGTTGTCAAAGCAGAGTGTAGCATTTGTCCAGTGGATTAATTTTAAAAGTGAAATAATTATATTCTGTGAAAATAAGAAAAAAGCCACTGTAGACTATAAACTGGAATTCAAATGAGATCTTGCCGATTTAATGGATATGAAAACTATATAATTTACTGCAAGCATAGCCGGGTATGCACCAGATTAAGGAATTGTATTTTATAGCTAGTCTGATGTTTACCAGTTGATGCATTAACAACTTCTTTGGCTTTTTTTATATTTTGAAGATTTATAGAAATTATTTACATACAGCATTTTATATTTAAAGGTCTGATAAAACTTGTGAGAGTTCAGGAACATTTTAACAGAGCTGTTGTAGTACACATGGCTCTGAGGTATGAAATCTAATCACAGAAAAGGTCTTCATCCTCAAACTTGTGTAGCATCGCTTTTTAATGTAAGCTAATCACTTTTTGTCGTATATGTGACAGAAATGTATTCACTGCCATTGGTGAGCTTAAGTTTCCTGAAAGAAGATTTGGTATTTTACTCTCTGTCTCACTTCTGATGGTAACATCACTGTCCTTCCACTTGGAAACTGGATTCACCTTTGACTCCTTCTCATTTCCTTTATCAAACTAGTCAGTCTTAGAGTTTTCTCATTTCTTCATTCTGAATCTCTCTTCGCCAATCGTCCTTTTAATCTTGGTGGGTTCTTTCTTGTCCTGTTTGTTCCTGTGTTCTAGTATCAGTTTTGTGGATGTCATTACATCTTTCTAAATCTGAAAGTAAAGCTCTTTTCTCTGAAGTGATGTTTCCTCTGAGTTCAGCTCTTTTATCTGTTTATATTTCCTGTTTCCTTTTTTCTTTCATGCCAATGGGTTTTTTGTTTGTTTCTGATGATCCTTGGCATCTGTTTATTTTTCAAAATGGCCATGTCCTGGTGGCTCATGAGCCTGGTGGCTCATTGCCGTGTAAATCAAAAGGTTGGGGGTTCAATCCCTGGTCAGGGTACATACCGAGGTTGAAGATTCAGTCCTCAGCCGGTCGGGGCACTTACGGGAAGCAACCAGTCGATGTACATTCTCCTTGATATTCTCATTCTCTGTCTCTTCTTCCCTCCTTCCCTCCTCATCCCCACCGCCTTTCTCTAAAATCAATGAAAGTGTCCTCTGGTAAGGATTTTTTTCTTAAATGAAGGGCTGAATACAAATATGGTGTCCTCTTCTGTTGTGTAAATAGCTCTGTAATCTCACTATTTTGTTCACCTTATCAGAAAGTCTGCTGAGAATTTTGTACATATAACTAAGACATATTAACTGGCAGCTTATATTTAAGGTAAACAGGCGAGAAAAATTAGGTTGTCAGACTGTCCAAATGTCCGAATGAAAGTGGAACACCAGTATCCACTCTAGAAGTCTTTACTCTTCCCAAATGCTTTGTCCAATAATTACTTTTAGAGACAATTCCACTGATTTTTAAGATCTGAAGTGAATGCTTGACAGCACCCATTTTAGGTGGAATCTGCAGCCTGTTTGGGTTTTTACCTATGCACCTTTAGTTATTTTTCCTGGGGTTCGTTTTACTTTGTTGCCACCAAAGTGCAGCATCTGTGTTCACAGTGCCTCTGAGTTTCATTGTCAGATAGATTCCGTACCTACTGCAGCCTGCCACGGTCCTTTCCAGTGTTTCTCATCACTTCCCACCTTCTGTGAGTTTGTTCAAATCTCTAATAGTTTTTTCAGCATTGCAAATGCACATGGCTAAGGCGTTGTCCTTAATTTTACTTTATTTCAGCAGTATTTGACACATTTTTAAAAATTGATTTCACTTCTTAATACACTGGTTTCTAGGACACCACATTCTCAGTTTTCCTGTCTCCTTAGCAACGACTCCTTTTTTTTCTTTCTTTCAGTTTTGTTTTGTATTGGTTTCAGGTGTGTAGCTTAGTGGCTAGGCAATTGTATACAGAGTGTTCCCCTTGGTATTTCCACTACCCCAACTGGCACCCTACATAGTTATAATGTGAAAGATTACATACTGCATCATCATAATTGTGCATATGTTATTAATCAGCGATATTGATTAACTTGAATATGGGCTCAAAAATGTTCTTATTTTTTGTATTTAAATCAATACATGATGATATAGTAGCATTTAGCCAAGCAATGGGAGACACCTGAATTTAGATCCAGAGTCTGTTAAGTTATGATCTGGAGCAAGTTATTTCAGCTTAATGACTTGCCATTTGAAAAATGAAGAATAGGAGAGTTTATTGCAAGTGGAAGTTTTCAAATACCTACCTGTGTTAGTCTTATAATGCAAAAAGAATGAATAAATATTATCAGAGTATATTCAGAACTATCTAAATTACTTTTCATATATTGTATTGATTATGTTAACAGTTTCCCCACTTTTCCCCCTTTGCCCTTCTCTACCCAGTACCTCCCATTACCTCATCAATTCCCACATTTAGTTCATGTCCATGGATCATGCATATAAGTTCTTCTTGGTTTATCCATTTCCTATACTGTTATTAACATCCCCCTGTCTATTTTATACCTACAGATTTGTACGTAATCCCTGCACCTCTTCCCTCATTCTTCCCTTTCCCCCTCATAGCCAGTAACCCTCCAGATGATCTTCATATTTATGATTCTGTTTCTGTTCTGCTTGTTTGCCTAGTTTGGTTTTTAGATTCAATTGTTTATAGTTCTGAATTTATTGCCATTTTAATGTTCATAGTTTTGATTTTTCTTCTTAACTAAGTCCCTTTAACATTTCATATAATAATTGTTTGCTGATCATGAACTCCTTTAGCTTTATCATGTCTGGGAAGCATTTTATCTGCTTTTCCATCCTAAATGATAGCTTTGCTGGGTAGAGTCTTCCAGGTTGTAGATCCTTGCTTTTCATCACTTTGAGTTCTTCATGCCAGTCCTTTCTAGCCTGCAAAGTTTCTTTTGAGAAATCAGCAGCAGTCTTATGCAAACTCTTTTGTAGGTAACTGTCTGCTTTTCTCTTGCTGCTTTTAAGATACCGTCTTTATCTTTAAACTTTTGCATTTTAATTATGATGTGTCTTGGTGTGGTCCTCTTTGGGTCTGTCCATCTTATTTAGGACTCTCTCTGCTTTCTGGACCTGTATGTCTATTTCCATCACTAAATTGGGGAAGTTTTTTTCACAGAAGTACTCAGTTTGTTGCTCTTCCTCTTCTCCTTCTGGCACCCCTATAATGTGAATGTTGGACTTCTTGAAGTTGTCTCAGAGGCTGCATATACTGTCTTCATTTTTTTTGGATTCTTTTGTCTTCTTGTTGTTCTGGTTGGTTGTCTTTTTGGTTTTTTTGCTTTGTTTTTTTCTGTCTTATGTTCCTAATCATTGATTTTGATTCTTGGCCTCATCCACTCTGCTGTTGTTTCCCTGTAAATTTTTCTTTATTTCAATTAGTGTTTCCTTTGTTTCTGACTGGATCTTTTTTTGTGCTGGTGGGGTCCTCACTAAGTTCCTTAAGCATCCATGTAACCAGTGTTTTGAAATAATGCATCTGATTGTTTATCTCCTTTTTGTTTAGTTTTTTTCCTAAAGTTTTGATCTGTTCTTTCATTTGGGCCATGCTTCTTTGTCTCCTCAATTTGGTGGCCTCCCTGTGTTTGTTTCTGTGTACTCAGTAGAGCTGCTTTGACTCCATGTCTAGTAGCTTGGCCCGTTGTAGAAAAAGCACACCTGTAAGTGGTATGAAATGGAACCTTCCATAATTGCCAGGATGGGGCAATCTGCATTGCCTATTTGTGGCTCTGTGTTAGGGAGGGCTTAGGGAACAATGCTGCTGTTCCGCCTCTGGGGTTTTGTCCTGGTGGAAGCTGTACCCAGCACGCGCCCTGTTGCAAGTCACTTCAGTTTCTCTTTGAATGTCACTGGTGTTCTTCCAGGTGTTACTCTTGTGCTGAAAGCCCAGGGGGAGCAAGTCTGTATAAGTCCTAAGCCTATTGCAGGCCCTTTAAGAGGAGACTCCTGAGTATCCTCCATTTCTTCTGCTGGCCCAACTCCCCCTGCATTCTACAGACAGAAGTTATGGGGACTTATCTTCCTGGCCCTGGGATCCTGGGCTGAGTGGCCTGGTGTGGGGCCTGGATCCCTCACTCCCGAGGTATCCCTCCCAGTTTTCATCTGTCTGCTACATGTGCGTGTGGGACTGCCCGTCCTGCATCTCCACCCCTCCAGCCTGTCTAGATGAATGTGGTTGTTGAATTTCTATACGGCTCAATTTTTTGATGCTTCTGGGTGATATTTGTTTTGTAACCTAGTTATGATTTTGTGTTGGTGTGTGAAGAAGCAAGCAATGTTCACCTGCACCTCCATCTTGACTGGCTATTTTTTTTTTAATTTAATCTTTTTTTTCCCATTACCATTTAGTCTCCTTATATTCCCCTCCCCCCAGCAGTCAGCACACTGTTGTCCGTATCCATAAGTCCTTTTCCTTTTTCCTCATTCCTTCCACCCCTCTAGTTTACTTATTCAATCTTTATATTTTAAATAAATCCACCCTCCCTCTAAATTTTAGAGAGTCATTATGTTTTTAAAATTAAACTTAGTGAATGTCTTACGTTAATATTCACAATCCTCTTATATATATATATATTTATATTTACATTGCAAAATACAAGTTCTAAGCATACTGATTAAACATTTCCAGGATAATAGTGGTTTTTATTATATAATTCTAAAGTAGGAGACTTGAAAGGTTTCAACTGCGTTGTCAGAACATAATTTACATCATGGTGAAAGTGGTGAATGTTTTGAATTTACTGCTGTGCCCCCAAGGTAAAATGAAACTGTCAGCCCAGGGAAAGGTCAGGATTGGAGGAGGAATTAGAACAGCTCTACAGGGCAGCGGTAGGCAAGATGAGAGAGCAGGTTATAAAATGGCTCCACCATTTTTGACCAGGCACTCCTTTATTGGTTGTTTTTGTAGTTTGAGAATAAAACTGCATTTAGGATTGTTTAATATTAACCATATAATGCATTTTACCATTTTTATAATCTCAAACTGAAATTGGCAATTTTTAACTTTTAAGACCATTGGGCATATGAAACATTAGTGTAGGTTATAGTCCCAAATATGTAATTTTTAAAGTAAATTCTTCGATAATTTTTTTCTGATAATAAAATTAATAATATATGCTCTTGAAGAAAATGAATATTCCATAATGTTCAAGCCTTTCTTCAATTGCTAAATATTATGCTTACTTTTAATTTTTCAGTATTATAAGGAACATATCTATATCAAAATATTGAACACATCTCTGGTCATGAACAATATTTTAATTTATGTTTAAATTAAAGCTCATGTTTATTTCATAGTAATCATACTTATTTCTTCCCTTTATGTACCTGCACATCAACATTTTGCCTATTTCAAATCTCCATTCTAACTTTTATGTTCTATGGTTCTGTGAAAATTAATAAGTTTTAAAAACTAGTAATCATTCTATTATTTACTAATTTTTCTTGGGGTAGGCACTGGTAAGAACCACAGAAGCAACCCCTAATGTTTCCTCCCCTGGTCAAGGAGAAAAAATTTAAAAGCATTTATATTGTAAAAATAATATTTCTTTGACCTAAAGTAACTTTTAAAAAAATTAAATCAATGAGAAGAAACACTTTAGTTTTTAAACATTTTGGTTTGTGTCTGCTGAAGGCTCTAGAAATTCATTAGAAGACCCTGGAAATTCAGAGGAAAAGGGTTATCTAAATTAAGTTCTCATTTACTCGTACTCAGTTAAGTTATACTTTTGTAAAACTCAGAATAGCCCTAAGGTTTCCCTTAAACTAGCAAATGCATACTTTTGCATGTTGTGGTTTAGTCAGTTTGGTCTGGATAATGAGCAGTCTGTGATATCATTGAGTTTACTGGCAGCGTTTTCTGGAAATGAATATCCATCATTTATTGAAAATGTAAACTAACAATGGAAATTAGGTTTAGGAACCAGACCTTGTGTAATGAAAGAGACATCTAGGTAATGTTGATTTGTATTTTTCAGAATTTTACTTATGTTTTTTCACACAACTCCATCCCTGTGTACTTCCTAGCAACTTGCCTATGAATTTGAGAGCAAAGTTGATGACAGATATGGAAACTAAAAAAATGAGTAAATGGAGTGACTGGTCATTTTTTAAAAATGAGTTATGAGGGTTTTGCATTGTAAGTGCTTATTAAGTAAAAGATAGAATATTGTTCTAACGTAAGCAATTTACTTTTTTCCTTCAACTTTCACCACTATAAAATTAACTGTAATTTTATAAGGAATAAAAATTGAGAATGATTTTTGACTAATATCCATCTTTTTTTTTTAACAGAACCAAAAATGCTGTATTTTAGTAGGAGCACCCTAACAAAAACTATTAGCTACTTTAAAAACTAAAAACCTTTTTATAAATTGCCAAAATTAATTTACACAGTTCACCATGTAGTGTTTGTGGAGAACCCACTATGTAGTAGGAATTGGCCAAGCCCTGGAGAAATGGAAGATAAAATACTACCCCGCAAGTCATCCCAGGGTAGTTGAAGAATTCAGCAGGCAAAGAATAGTTAAGACTATAATATTTGAGTTCAATAGGTGATAAGCATACGCTAAGGGAGCAGAGAGAAAGGAATAAATCAGATTAAATATATTATCCTTATAAAATGCACTTAGTTTCATAGCCCTGCTTAGAATTCTTTTTTGTCTATATAGTATGGAACAATATTCTCTAATTAGGATTCCTCCAAATGATAGTTTAGGACTAGGAATCTGGATTTCTTACAGTCTACTCTGTCACAAATCATGTAATAATCATAGTTACTATGCCACATGTTTGAAATCGGCCTCCCAAGGGTGTTCTGATATTCTGGGAAGGAGTGAATAATTACAGAGCACTCCATTTCCTTTCATAGTAGAGAGAGAGAGAGTGTGTGTATGTGTGAGTGTGTGTGTGTGTGTATGCTGTATACTTGCCCTGCTTTTGAAAGGAACCAAGTCTTTCACATCTCACAGCTGTTAAATATGGTCTGAACAAAGTAGTTTTAAATTTTGGCCAATTAAAAATCAAGAAGTTGTGGGGGACTTTGAGGAGGTTGTCGTTTGTTTTTTGTCTTTATTTTGTAGTAAGATTATGAGGCTTGATATTTAATGTCATTTCCATCTTCTTATCTATTTTTTTTCAAGAGAAGATTTAACAAAGCTGAAAGTAAAACAGTTTAAAAGCCAATGTTAAAGGCAATTATAAACTCAAAGTAATGTACTCTTAATATTCATTGAACTTTTACGGAGAAAACCTTGGTATAGCATGAGAAGCATATTTTTAAATGACTTCTCTTTGCTTTTAGTTACGGAAACCATTTCCTAAATTATCATGCCTATGTTCGGAATTGAAATTTATTATCCATCCCTAGAATTCATATCTTTTAGGGATAGAACTGAGAAAATGAGTTACCTTCCTACAATCTCAATACCATGTTGGCATAATAAACAAAAATACTTTTTCCATTATTAAATACTTTCTCACTTTAACTTGGTCTTTTTGTTTAACACTAAAGGATGTTTCCTTCCTACATACATATGCAGATACTGGGAATGCAAGATTCATTCCTGCATTCAATAAGTGCCCAGTGAGTACTTACTTTGGTCCCAAGCATTGGTATGGGTGTTACGTGAATGTAACTGTATCTGTGGACAAAACATAAGAACCCATGTCCCTGTTCAGCTCACCATCCAGTGAAGAGAGACAGACAGTAAGCAAACAAATGTGTAATAAAAGGCCAACAAAGCAGGGAAAAGAGAGAGCGTGAACTGGGAAGTGGGTTATGTTGCTGTTTTAAATGGGATGGTTAAGGAATGCTTCATGAAGAAACTTGACATGAGCAGAATTTGAAGGAGAAAGAAAACCACGTTATCTGGGTGGCATGGCACCCCTATCCAAGATCCCGAGTCAGGGATGTGCTTGGTGTGCACTTTGAGCAGCGAAGAGGCTGGTATGGCTGGAGTGGAGGGGCGGTGGGGTGGTAGTAGAAGACAGTGAGGCGAGTGGAATAGCGTGGAGCTGGGTTGCACAGGACCTTGTGTAAATGAAGCGCAGAGCATCGCCCTGTCCTCAGCACTGGCAGTATTCCCTTGGAGACGTATTTTAAAAGGAGGATGTAGGTGGAATTGTACAGTTTGTTACTTGCTAAATTAAGAAAAATAAAGTGTTCTGCATATATGATGTAGTAACAAATAGTTCCTCATAGAAGGCAATATTTAAACTAATTGTTAGCAGAGGTGAAGGCTAATAATCATACAAGATGTTAGGGCATTCCAATGAAGAAGGCCAGTTAAATTCTGCATCTGATAGGTTCCTTATCTCCATTTTGTTTAGCTCTTTTTCTGGAGTTTTGTTCTGTTCTTTCATTTGGGCCATGTTCCTTTGCTTACTTGGGCCGCCTCCATGTTTGTTTCTGTGTATTAGGTAGGTCTGCTTTGCCTCCGTGTCTTGGTAGTGTGGGCTGATGTAGCAGGTGTCCTGTAGGGTCCAGTGGCACAGCCTCCCCTGTCACCCAAGCAGGGTCATTGGGGTGCACCTTTCCTGTGGGCTGAGACACCCTCCTGTTGTAGTTGAGCATTGGTTACTGTTGGTAGATCAATGGAAGAGATTTCCACAGGCCAATCAGCTGCAAGGACTGGCTGTGACCGCTGACCACCAACCTCTACCTCCAGCTCAAGTTCAAAAGCAATCTACTGGCAAAATTCCCTCTTTTACAGAGAGGTCAGTCTTTCTTGAGGTCTTCAACTGATTGAATGAGACCTCCCCCCAATACATTATGGAACATAATCTGCTTTACTTAACTAAGGTCTACTGATGTACATGTTAATACCATCCAAAAAATACCTTCACAGGAACATGGACTGTTTGGCCATAAATTTGGCTGGGTGTTATGGTCTTGCCAAGTTGACATGCAAAAATAGCCACCACTGCAAGCTACTTATTAATGAGTTTTCACCTTAATAAGGGTAAAATAAGGTACAACTGTAGGTAAATATAGATTATTTAGGTAAAACTTACATGAAACAGAGAGCTATATGGTGATACTTTAACTTAAACATAACTTTCCATATATTCTTTACTGCAAGTTTTAACAGACATGTATGATTGTATTTCTAAATGATATTTCAACAAGCAATCTAAATTTAAAACTAAGACTATATCTTTGGATAATCTGCTTGTAAAAATTGTATTTTTTAACACATCCCAAAATTGAAACTATGAACTATGTAGTTTTTTTCTAATTTTATAAACTGAAGATAAAGAATTCTTGGATTCTTTTTATTTCCATCATTTTAAGGTTACTTTGTAATTGGACAAGAAATTTAAAATCAGTAATTAGTCTAGGTCAACTTTACAGTAGACCGCAATAGTGAGAATGCAGGTGTAAGATGCTGCTAATTCCTCAACCCCTTAGTATGACCACTTTAATTTAAAAGCCAGTATGTCGTACCAGACTGCCCTTAGTGGTTGCACCTAGAGAGTTGTGGGAATGTGGAAGCTGGGAAGAGAGGATTTCACCATTTGTTCCATATACTTCAGGATTATTAAAATCTTATATTAAGGATTGACATTATTTGGGCCCTGGCCGGTGTGGCTCAGTGGAGAGGCACCAGCCTGCGAACCCAAAGGTCACTGGTTCGATTCTCAATCAGGGCACATAACCAGGTTGCAAGCCAGGTCTCCAGCCAGGTCCGTAGCTGGAGGCAGGTGAAAGGCAACCATACGTTGATGTCTCTCCCCCTCTCTGCTTCTCTCCCTTCCCTTCTCTCTAAAAATAATAAATAAAAGGGGCCTTAAAAAAACCTTTAAAAATTTTTTTAAAAAGAATTGACATTATTTGAATAATTTACAATATGTTTTATTCAGGCTTTTAAAAATTTGTAGGCCCTGGCTGGTAGCACAGTGGTTAAGGCGCCGGCCTGCGAACCCAAATGTCGCAGGTTCGATTCCCCAGCCAGGGCACATAACCAGGTTGCAAACCAGGTCTCCAGTCAGGTCTGTGGCTGGAGGCAGGTGAAACGCAACCATACATTGATGTCTCTTTCCCTCTCTGCCTCTCTCCCTTCCCCTCTTTCTAAAAAT